>PTEX01000043.1:1193334-1431224 GCA_003342815.1 Eudromia elegans
ACTGACTGTCTGTGCAGCTTTTCAGGTATATAGGTATAGGCAACCAAATAAGGTCCTGTGTTTACAAGTTGAGTTTTCATGGTGTGAAACTTGCAGTTATGCAGTATGTTAAATTTTGTGTATATGAGTAGTTATCATGACTTCAGTGGAGCTTCCTGTGCACATAAATATTAACAGGATCAGGGCGTATTTGGAAAGGTTTCTTGAACAGTATCTGCTTGTGCTTAGGAATAGCCTAGGAAGCATGAGGGATTGATTTATGTAAGTATAAACTATGTGTATTTCTCATTTGGCCATAAGTACTAATGTTTTAAATCTGGTTTTATCTAATTTGTTTTATTTTGGTAGTAGGAAAATGTCATGGTGATTGAAACAGCATTAAGCTTGTCTTACACCAGGACACTTTCTAGGTCTGTTCCTGTGGGCCTAGTCCTCTTACATCTCCATAGTCAGAAAGGAGCTGTGCAAGGAAGAGTCAGTCAGAGCTGTTGATATGATGGGGAGTAATAGGTAGCATGGGCGTTAATCTCACCTTCAAATTCCCGTGGCCTTGCTGTAGAGCTGGCAGCGTGGTGTTTGTACCAGGCTGCTGAGCAGGTGTGGGTAGCCCAGGGCGCTGTTCTGTTCCCTGTCCCAGGTCACGTCTGCAGCTTTGGTTGCAAACGAGCTTGGCTGGAGTGTGTCTGCGGCTCGTGGTGACAGAAGCCGTGGTCGCACTGCCCTGCTATGCCAGTGTTCACTGGTCTCAAGGACCGTCAGGTGCCATTTACATCGGGTGTTTCCACTGAGCCCATCAAGCACTAGAATATTTTATGACGACGGGGATTCGAGAATTGCTAGTAGCTCTCAGCAAACAGCAGGATTTGAAGTGAAAAACTCAAGAAAATAAACGTAAAGCCTGTTCTTGCATCCCATCTGTGAATACAAGTGCTGTGCTTCCTCGCTTTGCTTTCCCTTACGTGAGTGACTCCGAGGCTGTCGGGTGTGCGTTGCTGGAGTGCAGAGGGTGTCTGGCAGCTGTCAGTGGATCCATACGGAGTTTGGGTTTTCAGGTGGCCTAATCAGCATTTAACTGAGAAAAGTCAATGGTTCTTAAAAACTAATGGCAGCTGTGAATACAGTAGCTCTGCTGGGGTTTTTTTAGTGGTGGTCCTAACCCTCAGCATTCAAGTAGTGAGGGGAAAAAAAAAAAAAAAAAGAAAAAGGAAAACATCTGAGATACATCTGAGGTGGCAAACTCTGGAGGTGAAGGGGAAAAAGCAAAGAAAACCTCCAGCCCTTGGCTTAGCTCGTTTAAAGTTTTGTTGTTTCCACATACATCCTGGTATTTGAAACTTGCTTTTTTTCATATTTTTTTCTTCAGCATTGCTTCAATATCCTTATTAAGGTACCTCCCAGAAGCACTGCCTTCTTTTGTCATTCTTATCACCTTGACAGGATACCTTTACATCAGGAATGGATGTGAGAGAAGTTGATGTAATTACTATTCCTCCCTTCACACCTATGCCCCATGCAACGGTGGGAAAGGTGTCTGCCCTATTCTGTTTCACCCAGTCCTGCAGCAAAGTCTACGCAACATATTCGGGGTGCTGTGCTGCCCGCAGCATTGCAGAGCAGCCTGCAATCAGAACGTGCAGGTGATGATCAGCTTCCATCTGCCCTACAGGCCCGCAGCTTGACACTCACCTTCTAGGAGCGGTTCCAAACTGTTGCTTTAGAATATGAAACGTATATAATAAGTTGTGCATAGGAGCTGGGACAGAAAAAAAGGGGGGGGGGAGGGGGAGAAAATTAAATATTTACCCATCTTATTTCTTTAATGCCTTACAAATGCGAACGTACTTAACTTAGAAGCATTTCTGGGAGGTATTAGCAGTTCTGCAAGTAAAATTGGGTGAGTCGTAGTTTTTCCCCCTAATTTGGCTGCATGAGACCTGGAACTTTCAGAGAACTTGGGCTGCACTTTCAGGAAAGGTGTCGGCCTGCATAAACTGGCATTGCCACCACCACAGAAGTGGTCCTGCCGCTCCATTCCTTGGGCCAACACAAGCACTGCTGCTGCGCTGTGAACGGGCATGGGGTGCCCCGATGGGTTCGAGCTAACCTTTTTCTTGGCCAAATGAAATTGCTTCTTTTGGCAGCGGTGCCGGCGCCGAGCATTTGCGGAACTGTAGTGAAAGATTTCTTAGCTTTTGATAGCTAAAAACAACATGGAAATTTATCTGCGACACAGCCTCTGAGTGGCCTCGTGTGCGATCCTGCTGCAAAAGGCTGTTCCTGTTGTTTACCTCAGGGCCCATCCGAAGGGCCTCACCTGTGAGATGAAGCACAGTGCCTGGTGGAGGGGAGGCGGAGGCGATCAAGGGACACTTGTTAGGCCCTCGCAGCCCAAGCACGGTGGTGTGGAGGTGAGCGGGAGGAAGCACAAACTGCCTCTTGTACAGCCGCCCGGGGGAGCAGAGGGAGGACCTAACTCAGCAAAGTCCTGGGMTTTGCTGCTGCCAAGTGTCACCTGCTGCCTCAGCTGTCATGAGACTGAAAGAAAGAAACATTTCAATTTTTTATCTAACTGCTTAGGCTAGATTTTGGCCCTTATTTCCCGCTTTTGGCTATGGGAAATTTGCACCTCTTTTGCACTCGTCTGGCTAATATTAATTTAGTAATGTCTTATGTTGACTTTGCATTTGTTTTACAGAAGGGGAGCTGATAGTAGCCACCCTGGTAATCCAAATCCTGCTTGAACTGGCAGCTAGTTCCTATCTACGAAAGCTGTTTTGTTCCAGGTGGCCTCGAATACGCAGTGTGCAGCGTGGGGCGCAAGAGGATGCCGCTCTGGAGAAGCTCTCAAAGCAGTTGCTGCTAGCTGCTCTCTGCACCCCTCAGCAGGGTGCTGCTGCACCCAGGCCTTGGACCAAACCCAGTTTGCTGCAGTGCCTAGCTGATCAGGAAAGCTTCATTTACAGTCAGGAGCAGCTCAAACGCGTGCGACTGGCTACTCTTTGGAGGGCAAAGAGCATTTCTCCAAGTGGATGCTGCTGTTGGGCGTCGTGGGTGGTAATCTCCAAGATGGGAGGTGCAGTAATGAGGAGCTGGGTGTGGTGATATCTTCCATCTCTGTTACTGCCTTTGAAGTGATTATGAGCACATGGCTGGATGTGTCAGTATAGTCTCTCCCACAGGGTATAGTTGTACTATTAGGTCACTGTTTTTATTAATAGAAGGTTAGTCACTTTCGAGCTGGAATTGGTGCTACTATTTTGATTGAGAACAAAAGACCCCCCCCTCCAACAGAAAAAAAAAAATCCACATCTTAAACAGAATACCAGTATATGTGCAGACTAGTCCTGAGATACCAGCTAGCCTCATAAATTTCCAGAACAAATATATTTAGAAAGCTGCTTGGACGCGAGTGTGATTTTTCAGATACTATGACATGCCTCATCAGACTCGGGCACTGTTGCATCAGAGGAGCCAGCTCACTAATGAAATGTTTAAACATTTAAACACTCTGAGCTGTACGTCTCATTACAGCGAACAAAGAGTTTAAAAGGAAGGAAAAAAAATCCTCCTCTACTCCAAAATCTGAACTAGGAGTTTAGGGACTTGCTATCTCACCTGCAAGGAAAAACTGCAAGAAAAAAATGTAAGAAAAATAAGTGCAGTATTATGACTATATTGAAGTCTGTTCCACTGCTATGAATGGGACCAATAATTAGGCAATGGAGGACTGGCATTGAAACACGGAGTAAGGAGAAATGTTTTGCACAAAGAAGCCCTAGAGACAGTCAGAGTATTTCATGTCCATGTTTCCAGATATATGCAAAGCTTTGGAAGTTTGCCTTGGATGCGTTGGTCTTAAATTGGCCTCTCCATAATTACCTCTGGTTGTATTTTCAGCAAACTGTCTATGTTGTAGTATGAGCATTGAGCACGCTTACACTGTATGTGGTGCCTACTTCAGGGGAGTGAGAGAGGGCGCACACACAAGTGCATTGTGATATTGTGGTGGAGGAGGACAGACCTGGGGCCTTACAGCCCTTGAAAGCAAGACAGTTTGCAAATGAGATCAAATGCCTTGTAATCAAATAATATCATTAATGCTTTGTAAACAAAAATCTTCAGTACTTTTTTTTTTCTTTATATATAAAACCAGGAAACTGCATGTCAGAACTATGGAAAATTGCTTTCAAGTAGTATAGTTATAGAATGAAATTTTCTTTTTAAATTGTGTAAATCGGGTTAATGGGTAGGGAGAGTCAGAGGTGAAAAAGCTGAGCTATGCATCAAGTTACACAGAAATGCATGCAGTCACCCTCTGTCAAAAGATAAATCCCATGACAGATAGGCAGCTTGCCACTCCTGAGTTTTTTGAGGTCAACAAACTGTGGCTCTAAAGTGTTACTGAAACCTTTAAGAGAAAGCCTTGGGAAAGCAACTGAGCTTCAGATTTTGGCTGTTGGGACGCAAGGGACCATTAGGTTTCATATCCCACTTTCATTTGTTTCTTGACTTATGTAGACCTTACTTTTCTTAAAATCAAATCATTGACCAAAAACTGAATTTTGTGATCTGTATCTAAACTACTAATTAAGCTAGGTCTTATTTAAAAGGAGAGTACGGTTAGTAAATGCATAGGGTCCTGTTTCACTGCAGTGCTACTTGCATGTTCTGCTAGTGAGAAGGAATAACTGCTGATTCAAACTAATATCTTCTGGGAATCTTAAATCTTCATTAAGTAGAGGCTGGTAACAGGACCATAGGTTTTGATGTCATCTTAATATAAGAAATCCTCAGCTCCGTAGTTCCTGTGGATTCTCTGGAAGTGTGTAGATTGTTGCTGCTGGCATCTGGTAGGGTGACCGTCTGGGCCGTAGCAGATGAGACATGAGAAGATCTGCTGCTGTGCCTGTTTAAGCATCCAACGACGTGATAAGTGCAGGAGCCTGTCTTGAAGAGTCTTAATACTGGATGACCATTTGTAACGGAGAAAGCAGGGAGAGAGGCTGTAAAAACTTCTGTTCCTGAGGAATTCCTCAACCTCGAGAAGTTTTCTCCTTTAAACAGCTTTCTTTCTCTTTGCTGTTGATTTACTTTTTTATTGTGTTAACTAACAAATTTGCTAATAAGTATTTCTTTTTTTATGATACTTGGTTTGTGCAGGGCGATAGGGAACGTGCTTTTATTCCCCTGTGGCTTCCTTGCGTTTGTGCCGTGGCACTAGCCCAGTGCAGAGGTACCTGTTGGGTTTAAGCTGCACAGAGAGGTTGCTGCTTGAGAGTCAGAACGGCACCAAGGAGACAACAGCAAGAGCACGTCAGCTCTTCTGAACTGAGATACCGTTCAGTCACTTTTATATAAATATTAATTCAGACCTTTATCCCAAGAGGCTTCCGGATCAAGAAAATGTGTGAATGTTTTAATTGCGGGGATGAAAATTAGATTTTCATCTAGCGTGGGGCATCCTTACACGAAAATGAGGACTGTTCTTTTTGTACTTACTCTTGGAAGTGAGCTTGAAAACAAACGCTAAAATCCTGGAAAGGGTTTTGTTTCTGTTTTTTCATTTGTTTTAGTTCCCACTAAGATAACATTCATGTGTCATGGGACTACAAAGAAAAACAATGTCATCTGACTGACCAGCACAGCACAAGTGTTCTACAGTACAAAGAGGGCTTTTATTGGTAATCTCTTAGTTTTCTCTTCATCTCAATTCATGACCACAGGAAATCAATAATTTTTGGTTGCTTTGATAACGTATTATTAGGTCAAAAACTGCGGAGGCAGTTAGCAAACAAGCTTACTGTAATGTTCTCAGCTGCAAGGCTACAGTTTCAAAGCAGTGTGCTTTCTGCTTTGATTTATTTATTGTCAGTAGCTTGTCAGGCCTTTGTTTGAGTTAGGAGCCATTGTGGGCAGCCAGAAATAGAACTTTCTGTAACAGGATCTGTCTGCCGCCGAGTACCCGCTCGCTCGCTGACAATGATGCTAACACATTCAGACTTCAGCATCTGGACCTTGCGCTGGAGTCGCCGGCCACGAGGTGGGTTCTAATGTTTCACTGCTCCCATGTAGCTCCTTCCCAGCTATTTCCCATCTGTGTATGACTGTCCCACTTCCCTAGGGGTCGGGCACCAGTGCCTCCCATGTCACCAGACAGACCTTTTCCCAAGAGAAAATTTTTCCAATTGTATCACTTGTTAAAGTGTAGTAGGTTATTGAGTTCGTTGTCTCCTCTGCAGAAACCTGAAAATGCACAGTAAGGCAGAAAGCTGTGAATTATTTCTGCGGTGTGTCCCGGGGATCAGCGTACAGCCTTCCATTTCACAGGTTGTTTATAAAACTGTGGTGCTTGAGTTGCCTCCTTAACTTTTTATCCAATCAAGGCTGACACTTCCATGGGACAACAAGATGTGATTCTGCAAAACATTGAGAAGAAACATTAGAGAGACTCTAATAACAACATTTTCGAGCTTTCTAGCAGAGTAATTTCTTAAAAAGAAACAAGCAAAAAAATACAAGCTAATGTACAGCATGCTTCCAAGATTTGCAACCCTCCTTCTGTGGCTTGTGAAATATAATGATGGCAGTCTGGCTCTTCTGGGAACATGCCGGTAGGTATTCCATGCTCTCCCAGCTTGGAGGGGGAAGGCCTGGGAGGAGTGCAGGTGAGCCGCTCTTTGAGGAAGAGAGCAGAATTCCCAGATCGTGGCCACAGGCTTCCTGCACGTTTCCAAGAAGGGCCCTGTGCGGTCGCTGCAGCCGCTTCCTGTGCTGCTTGTGGTGCTTGGGAGCTGCTGGTGAATGAGGCCCCTTTGTGCTGTGGGTCCAAACATAATGTGCAGACTCAAATACTGAGGACTAACAGCAGGAAATGGGCAGGACCGGAGGCAAAAAAAATAAATCCCTGGTTTGTGCTCTGTTTTGTAGGTAGCAAAATAGCTGTAAACACTCGTGATAGAAGTCTAAACCACCAAATAAATAGGGTGTCTTTTCTCCTACACCTTTCCTGCATTTTGCTCAGCGAACTGGCTTCTTGTTATCTTTGGTGTTAATTTACAAGTCAGCGAACTGGATTAAAGCAGCGTGGCGAAAGCTCAGCCCAGAGCAGGAGCTCTTTAGTCTCTTGAGCAAGTGGTGGGAAGGCTGGGCAACTTCCCCCCAAACATCTGGCTCTGCCGAGCCGGGCCAGTCCAGTCCCCTCCTTGCCCTAGGGAGGATGACTGGCTCCTGGGGTGAGGCCAGATGAAAAGGAAGGTGCAGGGAAACGGAAAGAGTGGCGAGAAGAGGATGCCAAAAACTTCAAAACGTAGCAGTTGCATCTATCCAGTGGTCTAGTCCCTGTTTGTGGAATGAATTTCATGAAAGATGCACTTGTTTGTGTTGGTCTGTGATGTGCAGGTCTAGACTAACTGGCATATTTTTAAAAGTTGGGGAAAAATAATAATAATAAAACACTTTTGCTTGCACTTTTTGCTTTAAGGTAATTCAGTCTAAAATCTTTGAAGTAAAAATAAACATTCTGTTTTAAGTAGCTGAAGGAATTTATTATGTTTGCAGAGGCCTCTGCTGTTAGCAGTATGGCTTGAGGAGATTTGTTTTTCTGTAGAAGGGAAGAAAAAATACTAGTAAGTTTGCATATGACTCCTTGATTGTCAGGATTCCTCTTTGGGGCAAAGCGGGATGGAACAAAAAAAGTGTTTTGAAATGACTGCAAATGAGACGTGCACCATTATGGGGATGGTCTGGAGCAGCTACAATAAAATCCTCCTTTTGGTGGCTGCTTTCAAGAATGAGGGATGGTACATTCCCTTCCTTGTAGCACTAGTACTGGGTTGCTTTCCCGGCAATCTGTGTATCAGCACTGTTTAGAGAGGCTGCCCTCAGGGATCGAAACAAGTAACTACTACGGCAGGTTAGAAACCATCCCTGAAATTCTCCTGTGTGTTTATCTCAGGTTTGGACCCTGTTCCTGTGTTTGGAAATGTCCAGTGGGCCGGCCCTGTGAATTTTACATTCAGCTTGTGTAGCTTATTCCAGTATTATTATTTAGGATGGAAACCACACAGTACATGACAGCCGTTGAAACCAGACAAAACGTGGCATTTCTGGCTATGTTTTGCTTTGATCTTGCTTCTCCCTTCCCAAATGCACTAGGAATATATGTGGGTCCTACCTAGAAATCCATTTGTAAGCCACAAATGCCAATGCCTTCAGTACTATTGCTAAGCTTTATGATATGCAGTTTCAACTACTATTCAATTATTATGCAGTAAAATGCAGCTATAAGTAAGGTAAAAATACAATTATTAACATAACTTATAAAATAAACAATTATAAATTTCAATTATCATCATTCAAAATTGTGCGCTCTAGAGACTAAGTCTCCCTCCACTGCTGCAGGGATTGGTTTGGTACTTCTCTGTTAGGTTTTTCGGTGAGTTTGAGCTCCAGTTGTGACCTCCCGTGTAATCAGCTGTGGCGTGCTGAGATCTCGCTCCTGTCTGGTTCAGAGGAGTCGTGGTGAAAATTCAGAGTGAAGAAAATAAGTTGACGTCTTTCTACACAGGCCAAGTGGGGAAAAAGAAAAGAGATTTGCCTCTTACTCAGTTATTTCCAACGAGTGTTAATCTTTGCCCTTCCATTTAAGTACACGAGCACTGAACAGACTGAGTATCTCTGAACGTGCTCCAAGTCGCGTGTGATTCTTACTCCACAGCCTTTCATGTTTCAGACAGAGCGGTTAAGAACAATGGAAAAGGTTGTCTATAATGAGGTGTTTACTTCAAGCAATGTGCCACAACCAGTGAACACTACCAAATGAGGATGATGACAATTAATTACTTATCAGGTTACAAAGAAGAACCAGTAGGAACCTGCACATGTGAGAAGGTTCTGATGATGAACAGGTAAACACGCTGCACTGATGGACAGATAAACACACCGCCCTCCCCAAAGGCTTGGCTTCAAGAAAACAAGCCCCACAGAAGTCAGCAAAGACTGCTGTGATGTGAAATTCTTCAATTCTTAACCTTAACACAGATTCTTAAATTTGTTTGAATAACGCTTGTAACAACAGCAGCCGTGCATGAATTTCTCTACTGTCTCCTGAACTACTTGTAAGGAAAGCTACTTAAATCCTGATTTATTTTTGGCCTTAAAATCTTTCCAAAAAAAGAAAAAAAAAACATAAGAAAGGTTTGTATACATGACAGTGTTTTGCTTGTTTATGTTGTTAAAGCTTGACTTCACTCTTTGATTATAAGACTGTATTTAAAAATGACAGTCTTTTGGCATCTGCCCAAGTTGTGTTCTGCTGAACTCTTTGCTATAGCTAGAATAAGCAGCAGCAGCAGCAGTAGTAGTTTCACAAATACAGCACAGTGAAAGCAAAATCCCTTTAATATTTTGATTGCATATCATTGAAAAAATATAGAGGTTTCTAAATAAGACCTTTGATTTCTATCCTGCTGTAGTACAGGACATTTTATGGATCAAAACATGGCTTTTTAAAGTTAATTGAAAGTTACCTCTTAGTTTTATAAATTGATATGGTTGATTCAGGATTAAAGTTGTCCTGTGATTTAAAGCTGTGTGCCTTTTGACAGAGAAGGACATAACTGCAGATATTGAAAAGGTGGGAGGCCAATGCCATTGTAAAAATACTTGAAGCAGCTTCTCTCGGCCACTGAATTAAAGCAATGATTTATTTGGGGTACAAACCACTTGCTAAATGGACATAAAAAGTGATAAGCTAGCAGCTTTTGGAACATACATTGTACCACGAAGCGTAATGCCCAGGAGAAAAATCAAGGAATTCTCTCCCTAAGTCTGTTAGGTGTTCAAAATGCAAACTGCATGCTGCTCGGTGATGAGGGGGGTTGTAGGGTGCTGTGTTACACTGTGGTAGTTCTGTATTGCAGAGTGTGCACATCAGTTACTGCCACTTTCCTCGGGGTGATGAGGTGATGTGAGCCAAGGCCTGTGATACAGTCTCTGTTGGATGTCATATCTGCACCTCCAAACGTTCACCTGCCTGTCCACTGTGAGGACCGTGTTCCCATCCAGGTGTGATAGTCGTCTGCAGTAGCTCCTGTGCTGATGCAGTGGTTCTTAGTCTGGATCATTAATTCAAACTTCTGTTGGCCTCAGATTAATCCCGTACGCTGGAATGAGCACTTTATGGCCTGCTGAATTGCTGGCATGCACACACTTTTTATTCCTGCTGTGGGACTGATAACACCTGGCAGGAACTCGGTACATCCACCTTGCTCAGGAACCTGAGTGCTGCTTTTGCATGAGGCTAGAATATGGTGTAGGTTACTAAATCACTGAATTGGTTGTGAGGAATTTGTCTTGAGAGAACAGGCCTTCTGGGAGCCATTGAGTAGGGTGGGGTTTTTTTAATAACCAAACACGTGTCAGTAGCTTGTGATGATGCATCCTCTGGTTTCGTGTTCCTGACTCTCCTCAGGAAAGCTTGTAAGGCTTCTAAGCTTGTTTTCTAGTTTAAAGAAAGTGTTTTCTTATGCTTTCTAAGCATGAGACAGCAATTAAACCTGATACCTCCTTATATTTGGTTGGATACAGTTGTGTTTTATTAAAACCAGAATTGTGTACTGCTGTTGCAATGCAATGTTTATGTTGTACAGTTTGAAAGAATGACCGGGATGGTCATGCTAAAATGTCATAAAAACTTTTTGTCATGCTATTCCTCCAGCAAAGTAATCTTAAAAGCAGACCAAAGTCATCCCTTTGCTGCTTTGAAAGCCCAGGGCATCTCTGGAAAGACCGTTTGGTATTGTCAGAGTTTAAGCAAATGTGCCCCAAAATGGGAAACCATCTCTGTCCATCCAGGTGTTCCTTAGAAGCCGTTACTAGCATGATGCAGACTGCTCTCACTTCTTTATTCCTTTATATTTTATATAAGTGTATAAGTGATCTTTAGACTCAAGCATGCATAAGCCTTTGCTGGAGCAAGGCTGTAATGGGAAGTAGCTGGATGTAATAAACCAACTCACCATGAGCTAGGAATTGCCCTGTAGATAAGGTCTGGGGAAGCTGAGATTAAATGAAGAAAGCAATAAGCAGTAATCTTGCAGGAGATATGAAAGGAAATGCAGTTGCTTTGGGTAATTTAGGGAGGAGAAACTAATTTTCACGGATATAACTTACCCAACTTATTTTAGATTTTTCCATACCAATATTATAGACAATAGTTGCAGTGCTGGGAAAGCATGTAAAGTGTTTCTGTTATGGTGGCTACTGCTAAAGACCATCTCTGCTTTTTCTGTAAAGTTTGCATCATTTATAATTTTAAATGGCAAACTATGTCCCGTGCATCACCATGGAGCCCGAGAAAGGGTTACTAGAGAACGTGTTGCCTGAGGCTTTTTTGTATTTCCCCCCTCAGCTCCCATCATTTCAGGGGACCAGCAGTAGCTGCCCACTCGTGTTGAACTCCTTTGCTGTCCCGTGTCTCCTAGCATGACTCCCTGTCAGCAGGTGAATGCCCATCACTATCATCCATGGTTGCTTTGTGGGGGATGAGACACCCCTGCCAAACATGTCTGGCAGGATGCCCACCAAGAGGACGCGTCTTAAAATCTACCCCTCTTACAACGTAGATGTAACCTTAGTCACCAGGGCCTGTTAGGTATAAACGTGGCGACAAGTTGCACCTTCCTGTAGCAGATTGAACGTTGCATGGTTGGGGTGTTGGAGGGCTTGGAATTAAACATGCTTGAACTAGTAGGGTAGTGCTCGGCGCTGTAAAATAAACGCTGGTTAGCGCTGCGCTGTGCGGTGACTAGACGGAGCCACGGCTTTGGCGAAAGCAGCGTTCAGAAATGGCTGCGCTGTGTTGTGAAGTGTGAGAGAGAATCCTAAGCAAGGCCCGCGTGTAGGCTCCCTGCGCAGTTAATGTCTTAAACCCCCTTTGGCTCGTCGTTGTGACTTCAAAGATACTCTAAAGCCTCGTTAAATTGATCATTAGCTCTGCAAAGTTATAATTAGACATTTGGACTTGGCTGCATTCAAAAAGAAAATGCAAGAATGAAAATCCGAACCAGCGCCGCTTCTCTGCGGCTCATCAGCATGGTCAGAGGTGGATTAAAGTTCCACGGGAGTTAAAAAGCGGCCGGAATTTAAGGCATTAACTGGCCTTGCAGGAAGGATAGGGAGTCATTAATCTACAAAGTTTTCCTTTGAAAGTCTGGAGCGAGAATAATGTCGGGAGCCGGGAGCGGGTTACTCCCGGCGATTGCGAGCTAAGCTCCTAAAACCATTTAGATGAGAACGTGGAGCTGGAAGCGCGTGCTGGGGAAAGGCTCGTTCCTGGCCTGGCCGTGGGAGTTGCACCGAAAGGCTCTGTCCTCGCGGCGCCCGCGTGGGGTCCCCGGAACCGGAGCGGCAGGGAGGACGGGAGGTGGGAGGCCGCGGGGCCGGGAGGAGCTCCGCGCTCCGTGTCCCGCGTCCCCGCGCGGGCTCTCCCAGCTGGCGGCTGCTCCGGCCCGGCTGCGCGGTGGATGGGAAAGCCCAGCGCTATGGCAACGGGGCCGGCATCGCCCGGAGGAGCTGCCTCCAGACATCTGGTCGGTGTGGCCCGTTCTCAGGGGAAATCAGCTCACTTCGCCCAATAGTAACCACAGAAACTCCTCACCGCGTTCGGCGGCGCGCTGTCAGCCATCAGATGGAACCGGCTGGTGCAGCAGTGTGGAAAGTCAAAGATTGTCTAGTTACATTTAGATGATTTTTATTTTTAAGGAAAGCTATTACTTGTGCTCCTTCCCCATGCCCTGCTCTACCCCATGGTGATCCTTCTGTTCAGTTTAATTGTAACTTTTGGGGGGGGGTGGGTTTCAGGAATTTAAAGGCAGTTTTTGCTTTGCAAATATTTATTTCTTTTGCTTACATGACATTTCTCTTTTATTATACAGTGAGCTCTCTAAGCGTTTTATCTTAAGGAAGCTTAGAGTGATGTGAGATACTGTCTGCAGTAACATGCTATCGCTTCCTTGCTAGAAAGTTCACCAAAAGAAATCTTGAGTCAATTATCTCTGAAGTATTTTTCAAAAGAAATATTCCAAATGGCTCATGTAGTTGCAAATAAACCTGCAAAACAACCAGTGAGTATAGCTCAAGTCTTGAGCTACTTAACAGCGGTGAAGTCGATTAAAGACCCTGTTTTTCTGTGCAATGCAGTAGAGCTCCTAACTGATCTTTGCAGGATAAATTCCAAATCCAGGATGTAGACACTGCATTGAGGGTATGGCAGGCCATAATGTTTTTGCCTTTCCTATCTTATATAACATCCAGAACTGTATAGGAAATAGAGGAATGACGTAGAGAGTGCTCTTTTCTGTGAGCATAATGCAGGCAGGCAAGTGTCTTACGAGGAGCCCTAGACCCCCTGCTCAACATGTGGAGCACAGCAAAGTGTCTGGTCCCTCAGCCTCCCACCCACAGCCAGGGCCTGCTCGTGGTCAGAAGTATTTGAACTCAGTGGGTTGTTGTGACCGTCAGGAGCTCGGAAGTGAAAATGCCTGCTCAGGCATAAGCCCGAGCCATATGTGTCTCCCTCTAAGCAAAATCAGCTGAGCTGTCAGTCGCTGAGGAAGCCCTCCCCGTGCTTTCTGCTCAAGCATACTTAGCTGACATGTTATATCTCCGGAACCCGCTATGGATGATGAGGTTCGATGTCCGAATCCATTGGGGCATCCGTGTGAGAGTGAGTCCTTAGTAAATGAAATCTTTTCACTTAAGCCATGTAGAGGATACTCCTTGTCTGGCTGGCTCCGTATTTTCCCAGCATTGACAGGAGGTTTAAATATCCTCTGACCTCCCGATTTGTTCAGATCAGTTAGCGAACTGGGGGATAATGAGAGGAAACTGAAGGTAGATGAGGCATTCACATAGAGCTCACTCGGGCAATCAGGCCGTAAATAGACCCATTTACTAAACCCCTCTTCCAGGTGAGAACTTGCAGTCACTTTCCATCTCATCTGCTGTTTTTACTATTGCTCTACACTAAGAATCTTTATGTAATAGTTTAAAACAGTATTTCTACAGTTGCCTCTAAGTTTTCTGCAATGAATTTTAGCTGTCTGAAAGTTAAATAGTTTAAGCTGATCGCATAGACTTTCCCTATGTGGAGAAGGGCGGATACTTCTGAAAGACTAATTTGTTACATCCGAAGAAGGTGGTACTTGAGATTTCCTTCTAATATGCCTATTTCTCTCCAGTATCCCTAAAAAAATGCCTTGTGTATTTACCCTGTTCAAGTACTTGGTTTTCATTCTCCATTTAATCACTTTGTAACCAGGCAGCTATGCTGACTGCTAACAGGGCTCTTTAGCTAAGTTAGTAGTAGTGTGTTGTGGAATGGCTAATTACACAAGAGAGGAGCTTCTTGACCTTCCCAAAGGAATAATACTCCAGCAGTATTGCGCTGTGCCTCTGTTGTGACTGTCTCATCTTTGAATTTATTTTAACAGTAGAGCAAGTTGAAGGCTGACAAAACCTGCTTTTGCTGCTTTAAAGAAGAGAGAATTACAGAACATGAAGAAACGTGAAAAAACAAAATCCTTGAATGTTTTTAAAGATTCGAGAAGTAGTCCTAAATTGCTGCCAAAAGCAATGTGCCTGGAATTTCCATGGAAAACATGGGTCCATTAGGCAGTTAGCGTACGCTAATACCTTGACTTTTGCTAACTTGCAATAGACCCACTTGAACAGGGTTCAACCTGTTCCCTGTTAAGTAAGTGTCTATGTTTAACACTATGCTTAAGGTTTAAGCAGTAAAACATTACTACTTCTAGCAAACATGGGAGTCACATGGTGTTAACCACTCTTCTGCACAGAAAACCAATTGTTTATCCTACAGCCACTGTTATTTGCTACCTTTCTAAACAGATGCAATCCCATTAATTGCAGATATAATTCCAGCAGCCTGTAAGCCATTCACAGGGTGTTTGAAAGAAGACTTTTGTAGCAATCTCCAGGGTGAGTTAGCACCTGGGATGAACATATTTCATGTCTTCAGTTTCTCAAAAGGTGCAAAACCACAGGTATTATTACCAGGGGTTACAGCACTTTTTGAATATTGTAAAGAATGTTGTTTAAATCGGCACACAGTGTTGCCAGCTCTAGCAGTGTGCTCTGTGGGACAAACTGGGCACATGATAACAGGATTATCTGATGTCACATCCTGGGAGGAAGCTTCTGGTGGGGAAAGCTCTACTTACGGCCTTATTAAAACATAGGTTTGTCCCATCAACTATGGTGTCCTGAGGACAAAAGCTTGTAAATATGCAAATGCTCAGTTATGGAATGCAGCTGTTCATACTTTCATGTCTAATGGGTTTCCTTTCCTCCTCCAGCTCATGAGGAAATGCGCACTGTACACAGAACACTCCCTCGTGTGCTTTGCTGGCCTAATGTAATTGTTTTTAATTACACCCTGAGCAGCACTACCAATCGACGCTTCTGTACGACGTTAAATGTGCAACGCGTTATGAGCTCAGGAAGGGGAAAGCATGAGGTTGTAATTAAAGCCCTTTTGAGCAGAGCTGGAAATAGAACCCGGATCTGACTATGGCGACCCATTTGCTTTAGCCCCTTGAGAAGGAAGTTGCCAAATGGATGTGTCTGGTTTTGCTACCAGCACCGGCTGCCTTCAGCTGAGGACTGCAGATTGCTGACTCATGTTTTCCATGTTTGAATTACCTTTACTGGCATTTTAAGAAAACTGTCCAAACTGAATGGCAGTGTAATTGATCTCTTCCTCCCGCAAAACCTTTGGCATTGTCTTGACCACTTGAGCTGCTACTCCTTTTGTAAAGGCAAAGATGCAAGAGAGAATGCAACCCAGATGCCTTGTAGACACTGTTAATGTGTCAGTATTTGGTTATTGCACATGAGGACTTTAGTTTTCCTTCCCTAGTCCTAGCAGAAAATTCAGCCTCATAATTATTATTTCTGCCTACTGAGGCAATACTATTTAAAAATAAAGTTTTATGGTGGAAAAGCAGTCTCAGTAGTGACACAGTGCACAAAATATGTCATACGTTCCAGTCATTTGCCAAACAGAATAATGGCTTGTATCATAGGTTAGCTAATAGGTGGAGCAGTAGCATGTCAGGCATTAAAGGGGTGGCAATTACCTTTCTTGAATGCAACCTTTGGCTTTGTTCCTGCTCTTACAGCTGGTACAAGTGCCCCATTCCCACCTTCTCTTCAGCTGGTGAGCAAGTAGCGTGTTGGGTCACATCAGCACCGTCAGCTCTTGTTGGTACCCTTAGTTCTCTGCCTTAGGAAGCAAAATTGTAGTGCAGTAATAAAAGTGCTGCTGCGCTGCTGCTAGCTTGCTGTCCTGATACATGACCGATGCTTTTGGCTGTTCCATTGATAGCTGTATATTTTAACGTAGGTCTGTCCAGCCTGCACAACCAAAATGCTTCTGCCTCTAAATCATAGCTCTTGTGTCCCTCTCTTAGTTGGGTTTATTTTCTCTCTGCAAAGAGGATTCTTCCACCTTGGTTGCTTTTCCTTTCCGCTTCAGCTGTCTAATAGTGTTCCTCTCGTGGCAGGACGTTTAGTTTATTCTTGGCGTGTCTTAGGTATCGCTTTCATAACATGTCTCCTTTTCTCATTTTTTTTTCTTTTTAAACAGCTTTGTACACAGTACAGTGTGAACTCTGCCAAATATCAGTATTTGTTTTGTTTGTGTTTTGAAATACATTCCATATAATGCCTGTGAGCTTCCTGAGATATTTGATGTCTTGAAGCTCAGACCAGCTGCCCCCGAGAAGGCCGTGGCTTTTTTAAAATTTATTTATTTTCTTCTTTCAGTAATGAATAGTGCACTTGTCTTTTATTTGAAAGAGGTGCAGGGGAAAGGTGATGGTGAGTGGAGTTTCACAGAACTAGAGTTCTCCTTTCGTAACTTTTGAGTTCTGCAAAGAGCTGCCTCTGTTGCCCCATTTATTTATGTTGGACCTGAAACTAATAGAAACATGAATCCCAGGAAAAATATAAGCCTTTGCACATAGCGGTAGCTTGGTTAATGGGGTATGCAACTTCAGAGAGATCTGGCGTATATCTTCATTTTGCAAGTGTCAGTTTAGCTTGGTCTGTTTGGAACATTATCAAAGCTCTGGGGAGAGTTTTTGCTGAGTTAATCATGTGCTTTGATTGGTGTAAATTAACTTCCCATTTCGGTATGCCGTAATCCTGGTGCGACGAATGGCAGTCACGGCTGTTTCGTGCCCACCGGCTGACACTGGCCCGAGGTAGAAACCCCTGGCCTTCCGTGTGTGCGGTGCGTTTGCCCCGTAGCTGAAACGCCGGCTTTGTTGCTTTCGGTGAGGCTTATTTTGCACGTTAAATAATTCTCCCCTCCTCCTTCACAGGTTTTAGAGGCAACCGTAAAAGGTGTGCTGAATGGGCTGTGTACATACAGCATCTGAGAGGTTTTTTATTAGTTTAAACTAGCACATGTGTTTTCCTGTGAGGAGTATTAAGTGCCTGGACTGCAGGTTTAGTGTGCGCCTGTTTTTGCAGCTGCGTGGAAGAGCGCGGTGCGGATTCCCTGGAGCAGGCCTGGGAGGGAGCCCAAGCGTGCCGAGGCGAGCGCGGGGTGTGTTTATTGAGACGTCAGGCAGCAGCAGGGCACTTGAGCTCTTATCAGTGCCGAGCTGATACGGGGCGCTGGGCAGGGCCTGCCCAGCTGTGCGGCAGGACTGCCGGGCTGCTCGTTGCACGGGATTTGGTTTCAGAGCTCGCCAGGCGTCCCGCGCGGCTCTGTGCTGTCAGGTGTGAAAAACAGAGATTTTCTTTCTTCCTAATCTGGAGATAGCTGAAGCCAGCATTCGCCCGTTTTAAACTCGGTTCGTGTGAAGGCACAAGGACAGAATGCAGTCACTGCACGACTTAGAAATCCGACTTTCTGGAGCTGAGTTTTGAAAACGACTGGTGACCAGTCAGTGGGACAGGGGCAGAAGCAACAAAAAAGCAGGCTGCATTTTGTTAAGGCTTGCTTTCTTGCAGTCTCTGTCTTGCAGCTCCCAGAGAGAGAGAAGTTTAGTTCCTAAATATAATCAAAAATATATCATAATCAAGATACATTCCCTCTTATGCCTTACATGTACAGCTGATTCTGCAGACAGCACTTTGTTTAAAACCCTATTCATAAAGCAGATCACTAAAATTTAAATGAAAGTCAAACCTGGCAATAGCTTATCTGAAAAATGATTCTGTTGAAAAATACCATTTTTCAAGGACAAGCATTTTTAAAAGGTATTTTTAAAGATAAATGGAAACTGATTATCTTTGAGGTTCTAGTTTCCTCATTTCCTGCTGTTTTTGTTCTGCCCGTTTCTAATAGGAAAGGTATATTGGCTAAAATGGGCTAAAACTGCCTGCTGGTTTTTAAAAATGCCAGCCATCTCAGCATTCACTTTAAGTACGCAAAATGAACAAGCAGTTGCAGGCTGTGTTGAGCTGATAATGGCCAAATCCTTCCTTTTGTGTTGCTCTACTTTTGGATAAGAGATAATGTACAATGCTTTCTTTCACTAAGTTACATTACACTTTCATGACATTTAATAAACTTAAATGTACTCATAGTGTTGTAGCTAATGGCATTAGAGGTTCCCTGGAAGACGCAACAGTTTTTGTACAAATCTTAGTTTTTACAAAAAAAAAAAAAAAATGTAGGCATGCTTTCAGGCGTAGAGTTTCGTCATGAGGTCCCTCCATAAATTCAGTGTCAACTGGGGAAGAAAGGGAAGATTTATGAAGTGTTCAGTGTAGGACGTGGAGGATGTGAACTAGCTCTCCTGAAAGTGTGTGGAAGGTTATTGAATAGAAAGCATTAGACAAGATACTTGACTGGATAAAAGCGATCAGTTTAAGGAAAGCAACTATGGTGTAAATAGTGCTAATAGGCGAAGCTTTTTGCAACATGAATAATATTGGCCACATGCCTTAAACTGGCTTTTACAGCCTGTAACAGTTCCTTTCTGCTCATTTTAAGATACTGTACATACAAATAAATGCATCTCTGTGAATGAACTCTGTGCATGATTGAAATACTTACTGCTATGACTGTGTATGTCCATAGCTTTGTGAATGGATAGGTTGAAATCGCTGCCAGTTCTGATTTTGATTCGAATAGTGGCGTGCTGTGTTCTGTTGAACCTTCATAAAGCTGGTCCTGCTGCTCTTGCAAGGTGGTGAGCACGCTGCCCAGCAGAAGCAGGCACTGTGTGCCTAAGCTGGAGTAGGTGAGCAGCTCTGGATTCAGTGCGATATAAAATCAAGGATACACTGCTTTAGACAGAAGCCAGAGGATTTGTCACTTTGAAGCTCTATGAAATCCTTCTAGAGACTCTTATGAAGCCTGGAATAACAGGTTCAGGAAATAAACAGAAAAGAGTTACATTTATCATCCTGGGACAAATGTTGGAGTGTTAAAGCTTCCTTTCTCTTGCCAAGTACTTTGCTTTTAAATTCTGTTTCTTTAGAATACTTGATGGGGATGGAAGAGGGGGAAACTCCATACTGAGTATTGCAACAGTAAATAGGGAAGCCCAGCTTAATTTACTTGTGTAAATTCTTGGTGGACTCCATCAACTAAGTTCAAAAGCTAAGGAAGACTTTACATGTGAAGCGTGCAGGAGTGTTGGTGTGGAAGGCTGGTCTAACACACGAGTGCTCTGAAGCCAGGCCCCAACGTGCAGTAGTTACTCTGGTGACCTCTGAGGCCTTTTGAAGCTGGTGGGAAAAAACCATTCTGTAGCCTTTGGTGGGATCTGGCTGAAGCCTCCGTTGAGAAGAGAGTTGCAGAAATCAAGCAAAGGCTTTTTGAATGCACCTAAGGGAGTTAGGTGCCCGACTCCCATTTGAAATTCAATAGGATTTAGTTGTTGGGAACCTTTGGAAAATCTCAGCCTAAAATTGCAGGCCTGTAATATTCTTTATTGGTCCCAGTGCTGTTGTCCTACGCACCCGGCCTTGATCTAGGAAAAGTGGGAAGGCTGCAGCGCAATCAACAACTTCTCTATGTTCTGTCTTATGCTAAACTCTCTTTAGAAACGATGAATGGTTTATGTAAATGTTATTTCATTCTTATTAAAGGAATTAATAAGGGAACATGACTGATGTCCAGTATAAATTTAGGATTAACTATGGGCTTTGAAGACGGAAATATGATATTAGTGCCTTGGTTTTTGTTTTCCTTTGCCTGTTTAATCTTTTGGTTAAACATGCCAGATGAAGAATGCTCACAAAAGAGCTGAGCCTTCTTAAAACAAAGGCTCAGCATGAGACGTTAAATGTTTTGGTTTAAAAATAAATAAATAGAATAAAAGCTTAACATTACTCTTTTTAGCTTGGAAGGGTTGGCTGTAAGATCTCTCAAAGTAGGAAGACTTAAGTAGGGGAAAGACGCCCGATCCTAAGTAGCACTTTTCTCACTCGCTGATGCTCAGGAAGGGTTTGTATATGAAAACCCATTTCATGTTTGTTTTTAATTCATACTTCATCAAACTGCTTTTTTTGCTTTATTGAGTTCTGTGTCCGTCGCTGTCTGTTTGCCTAGGCCATCTGACTCGAGCTGTTCTGTGTATCTTGGAGCACCCGGTGCAGCTTGTGGGGGCAAGTCCTGCCTTTCTCCATAGCACAGAGCGGGGCCTCCCCGTGCGACACGAGTGAGGTTAGAAGAAACGGCTGCCTTTGGTGCTGGTGATTGGCACAGCCTGCTCAGGCCGCCCCGTTCTGCAAGCCCTCCTGTGCCAGGTGAACAGTGCTCAGCTGGGCTGGTGTCTCGTCCCTCTCCTGGCCGCTCCGGAGACCTCTTTGTGGAGAACTGGGGCTTGACCCATCCCGCCTGCCCGCAGTGCCCGAGCGCTGCGGTGGCCTGGGCGAGAGGAGGCTTCTCTTCGCTGGCTGCTGCTGGTGCCCAGGCTCTGTGCAGACCAAGCTTGCACTGCTTGGTGCAAGGAGCCGTGTTGCCAGTAGAACTGTGGGATGGTAGGAGGTTCAGATGGTGCAAACGTGAGCTGAGGAGGCCCAGGGGAACCCCTCAGCAGCGCCTCTGGTTTTCCTGTGCTTATCTCCATTCTCTGTAGGAGCAGACACCTCTGAGGAGTAAAGAACACCCTGCATATTGTTCTTGGTTCTTTGAAGTTGGAAAGCTGTAGCTTTTATGTAGTGCACCTGGTAGGTGCCTGTTAAGCAGCAGATAAGGGAAGGTATTTCAGGAACAGCAATGGGATGGATGTGCCGTGCAGCTCGGGGCTGCTGCGGCTCTCGGGCGTGCGGCGGGGCTGCGCTCCGTCAGTGTGACACTGCCCGTTAGCTGCAGTCACCCCCATTGCCACTGCCGGGACTGCCCTGTGGGCGAGGCTGCCATCCTTCCAGTTTGTGTAAGGTCTGATGTCTAGCTCTTGATGGGGATCATGCAGGAAATCTCCCAGTAGCTTGTGCAAGCATATATATATATATATTTAAAACTTGTTTGCCATAGCTTTCTGGCCAGTAATAGAAATGTGTACCGACAGAAGTTCATCCGCTCCTCTGATTAGCTTTTAGACTCAAGCAACGCCAGATATTAAAAACGCTTTTCAGTCACACAGCCACGGGCAGAGGAGGCGGATTTGGCCAGTTGCTAGTGGATACCTGGCGGTTTTGTGTATGACCACGAAGAACAGCTTGTGCACTTTCACCCCTGATGTTCCCTGAATAACTCGGGTCTCATTTAGGTCAATAAGCCTTTATCGAAACGTCGGGAGTGAAAAATGTGTCTTGGTGTAAGCCGACTGGTTGTTCCCTCCAGTCACGGGAGTCTATAGAACAATAAATGTTCTCTGAGCTTGTCTGCGTGTCACGCACAGAACCGGGTGACAGTAACCATTGAGGGCCTGTCTGTTGCATTGTCCTGGGCACAGCCCCCATTTGCATGTGGCCACTGTCCCCGGGACCCAACGAGCCATGGCAGGCCTCTAAAAACATACGCGCGGCTCGGATGCAAAAGGCCTGCCCGGCAAATACGCACGCCTGTCCTTTCTCTCCTTTGCTTTTCTTGCTCCTTGCACACTCCAGCTGAAACTTTAACTTCTCTGTGTTTTTATTGGTGTTAGGGTTTTTTTATTAATTACTTTTTGCTTTACCAGAATTTTGTTTTGCTTTTGGGGACGTCTGTCCAATGTTGCGTGTGATGTTAGGCCACACCTTCCTTGCTCAAACTACTTGGCCTGAAGGACGCTTCTTGCTCCCTCTGGGTTTGCTATTGCCTGTCGTTGAGGGAGTGCTGGGAGAAGATGTGTTTGCCCTCTGCATGCGCGAGGGTGTTTGGATGCCAGTTTACTGAATACAGCTGAGAAACAAATACAATCTCCTGATTGGAAAAGCCAGCCTCTGGTGCTTTATTTTGCTTTAATATTTTAGCGGAACCGCATGCAAAGCTGTGTTCTTAACTAAAGAGTTTGCACCACCTGATTTGGTGCAGGTTCCTAAATGGCATTAAATCTAGTTGAATAAAGGAGAGATTTCAATATGTGAAATGGATTTCATGCAAACTTCGATCATAAGACAAGGTCTTTCCTTAAAGCATCTGCTCTAGCTGGCCTTTCGTTAAGTTTTCGAAGTGTCATTTTATTTCACTGAGAAGTAGTTAATAATACACCGATTTAAGAGATCCAGAAGGGTTTTGCAGGTTTCTTTTGGGGAAAAGCTGTGGAAGAGATTCTTGGCTGGGCCAAAGGGGTTGAGTTTCATATTTATAACACCCGAGGATCTGGACAGTTTCATTGTATCTGGGAAGCGCAGCGGCTGTAAACAATTGTGATAGCCGCGCGTGACGTCAGCGTGCCCGGACTGTCAGGGCGAAGAAGGAGAGTCCTGGCTAATGTCCTGCCAGCTTTGCAGGAGTGTCGCAGAGCGTCGCCTCGGAGCGCGGCGCCCTGAAGTGGGCAGTTCATTGTGCCTGACCAAGGGTGCAAAGATCATCCGGACACAGTTGAGCAATTCCTCCCCAGCCCTCCTTTTTCTTTATTTATTTATTGGTCCACTTCCCCGTTATTTTCCTGGCTGCTCTAGGCGCCGTCCCATGCGTTTTGAAGCTGATAGTGTGACTCTCATTGGGCTCGCTTGGGCTCGGCTTGCATCCAGAGTACTTCAGTTAATTTAGAAGATGAGCATAGGTGCCGTCTTGAGTCCCGTTTGCCAGCTTGTTTTCGTGAAAAACAGCAGTGAATATTGCAGAGATGTGAGAATGATGGAGAAAATGTTAATTCACCGCCATGTCATCTTCTCAACAGTTGCTCATTGTATTAAATCACTCTACATAGCGAGCAGCTTGTGCTCTTAATCTGCATTGTCCTTTCTAGCTGCAGTACGTTGTGATTAGCTTCTCTGCTTTACAATTTCCATATGCCGTGTGTTGTGTGCGCTCGGGTACAGGCCACAGTTAGCGCTCCAATTAGTGGTTTCCCCTGTGGACTTTGGTAGACAGCGTGACCGCTCGTTAACTGAGTATGGCTGGTAGGGAAGCCCTGCGCCTGCCTGATGCCTGAAGAGCTGTGCTGAAGACGCCGGGATCGACCCGTCCATGCGAGTATTACCCGAGCTCCAGGTTTGCCATAGTTGTATCCCTCTATCTAATCAAGAGGGATGTCAGATTCCTTGCACATTTCTGACTCTCTGCACACGTTTTCAAAGTCTTACCTTTGGGTAGGTCCATGGTAAAACCCAGCTGCACTTGGTTTTGATAGGAAAGGCATGCATTATTTTTTCCCCCTTATTTTCAATGCATCTGGAAGCTGACGTTTTGGTAACAGTGCCAGAAATGTTACTTTAATCCATGTGGGATTAACCAAAGACTGAAAAAGTATAAGTAAGTGGTTGGTTCGACTGGTATTGCAGATGGAAGGTCAAGCACACCTCGTAAGGGAGTGAGACAAGCTAACAAAATCTTCCTCTCCTGACTACGGGCTGTGCTTGTTTTTCTTGGCTCGGTCAAGACACTTTCTGTTTGAATTACAGAGGCCGAGTAAATTGGCAGAATGCTTTCAGTTTTAGCACGTGTAGACGAGCCAAAATGCACGCAGTTATAGTACTTAAACTTGCTCTTTATCTTTTGTCTCTTTATCCTTACCAGTTTTCTTGTGTTATTTTAGATCATTTTAATATACTAACATTTTTGTCTTCCAAACTTTGCATTTTATCTTTTCCTTAATATATTCTCGAGGAAAAAAAAAATAAAAGGATGCAGTTTGTACAATTGAAAATTAACCTAGTTCCCTGTCTGTTTCTTTTAGGAAATTGTGTTAGTGGTGTTCTTTGGAACCGAGTACGTGGTTCGGTTATGGTCAGCAGGGTGCCGCAGTAAATACGTTGGAGTTTGGGGAAGGCTTCGCTTTGCTCGGAAGCCCATTTCCATCATTGGTGAGTATGCACAGCTTGCAGAGTTGCCATAAACACCGAGTCAAAGTCATCGTTGGGAGGTTTGAGAAGTGGAATTTCCACAGCAGCTGCAGCCAAGTTGGAGCAAGAGGCCTTGTCACTAGTATTTATGCACCTCTGAATTGCCTTTCAGGAATCTGTGGCACTGTCGTTTGATAACAAACATAGCTCGGTTTGCTTTCCCGGACAGGCTAAGTGTTTTCTTTTCAGAAGTGACCTGACGCTTTGCCAGAAATAAGTCTTGGCCACAGACTTGTCTCCTGTGACCTCAGCATCCCAGACACTGTGTAACAGCTACAACTTTATTTTTGAAAGATACCGAAAGGCCTCTTTTCCTAGTATCCATCCATGGGAATATTTTAGTGTGAGTTTATTTGGTGCTCTAATTTAGCCGCCTGCTACATGGGAGAGCATGACAGGTGTACTGTTTGTGTTTTGTGTGACTTTGGGGTTAAAATGGAATTTTTGAAGATGCATTTGGAAATGGACACCCGACTCCCCTGACAGTGTTTGCAGTTGGCTTCCTAAGGAGGTCAGTGTCCTTAGAAACGGCATCCGTTACACTCTGCGTATCGCAACCTATGTATTTTGTTTCAGTGTTAATGTCCAGAGTTTAACGGTTTCTGCCTTAGGAAATGGAACCACCCAAATCAGGCTGTATTTTGCTGGTCAGTATTTTAGGTGTTGTATAAGGACTCATGCCTTGAAACACTTACCTAAAGTGTTTGATTTGTTTTCATTGTAGGGGAAGCAGGACCTTGTTACACAAAGTTGTAGTCTTTGATCTGTGACAGTTTATTTCTATTACTCAACAATACTAGTATTGTGTTCTTCATAAACCATGCACAATTTTTCTGACTGTGAATTATAAAATGTTTTACTTAGGTATTCCTACAAACATAGAATTTTTTAGTTTAACTTCTCTATGCGTATATATAAATAACAAATATATCTCAGATGTTATTGAAAGTATTAAATGGCTTTGGGTGCCTCTTCATACTCTATCCCCGAATCCGTTTCTCTTGATACCTAGAGCAATACAGATTCTGAAGTATCTTCCCATTGCTTTCAGCTTGGGTAGCAGAACAAACTTCACCTTTCTCAGATATGTAGCAAAAACTTCTGGTTTTGTTCATTTCCAAAATTAGCTAGGCTAAAGCAGGGACTTTTAATGTCTGTCCTATGGCAAGGACTAATAGCATAAATGATACTCACTTGCTGATTTAATTCATCTCACTGTTTTAGACCTGGACAGTTGAAATTAGTAAGATCAAGAGCTTCTGGGAAATAAAATCCTAATCATCTGCCAATAATAAAAGTTGCTATAGCACCAGAGGAAATAGAAGAGGTAATAGGTAGAAACTGTTGCAATTCCTCTCAGATTTTACCTAATATATAACTCAGTCTGCTGAGATTGTTTCATAGTAACTCGTATCACTCATCACTAAACTAGAGTGTGGCCATCTCAGACCTGTGCTATCCTTTCTATTATGTTGCACAACTGTATTTTTCTTATTTATTACACTGGAAGTCTCTTGATATAAGCCCCCAAATTTCAGGATTCAACATGTTAAAGAAATATAAGCATTGGTTCTAGTAACAGTATGGAAAGATACCACTAATTGTTTTTTTTTTTGCAATTTACTTTTATTTTTCAGATTTAATTGTAGTTGTTGCTTCCATGATAGTTCTTTGTGTGGGCTCTAAAGGTCAAGTCTTTGCAACCTCAGCCATCAGGTAATTATACTCTATAAAATAAAATTAAAACGATGCTGTCAGTTTGAGTGAGGTTTTATCTTGTCTTTTCTTGCCTTCTATGACAAGTCTAACAGGTGGAAACCAGGTCCCATATGAATGTGAAACAGTAATCCTGTTGAGTTTCTTGGACTGGTTTTATGGTTACTCCTTCATACTCATATCTATACCCTTTTTTTTTCAAGCTGCCACTTCATAAAATGCCTGGGGTTAGTCAGTGTGAAGTCTGGATTGATTGAGCCTGCCTTAAACTCGGAAGGATCAAGCTATTAGGTTTTCTTGAATGAGAAAGGACAGGGCAGTTTACTGTGCTCTGCACACTAAGCTTGCAGTGATACTCTCCTTAAAAGAATATCTTAAAATAACTCAACTGTTACTCATTCTCGCCTTTGCTCGCTCCTTTTTTTTTCCCCTCTGATATTCTTAGCCTATCCATTGACTCGTTCATTTAAAAAATGTCTTTCAGGGGCATCCGTTTTCTGCAGATTTTGCGAATGCTGCATGTTGACCGTCAGGGTGGAACGTGGAGGCTGTTGGGATCAGTAGTCTTCATACACAGACAAGTAAGTTGGAGTACTCTGAGACACTCGGCAATAGTCAATGCAGAAGTCCTTATATTCAGAACGGCACGTATGCTGGCATGCTGATGTCAAATATATTCAGTGTGGGAACAGACAGATTTATCCAAATCTGTTTGTCCTACCTGTGCAAATCACAAAAAGTTCCTAAAAGACAAAACTGTTCACCTGTGCTTTGTCAGACTTTAGAGCTATAGATTAATTCTGTGGATGTAACCACAGAAAATCAGGCTTTGGAGGGTGAGTCTGAATATGTTTAAAGAAACTTAGTATCTAAGTTCCAGAATTGTGTTCAATGTGACATTGTTTGAAAAATTTACTCAACCTATTCTTCTTTATTACCAAAAAGCTGATCCTTTGTATTGCAAGTGATGGACATCCAGTTGTGTTAGATGCTGTGTTCGCAATTTGTCTGGCCAAGGCAGTAGCTGCTGTAAATTCTTTCCTCATTGAACTGGGTATATGCACATGTGATAGTCTGTCCATGTTTCTAAATTGCTGAAATTACATTTATTCTAATTTTTCTTCTATAGCAGTGACAGGTAATTTAAGTCTCTCAGCAACATTGTAATGTTCTTATTTTATATTCTGTTTGTAGGAACTGATAACCACCCTGTACATTGGATTTCTGGGCCTGATTTTTTCCTCTTATTTTGTGTACCTGGCTGAAAAAGATGCTGTAAATGATTCTGGAGAAACAGAGTTTGGCAGCTATGCAGATGCCCTGTGGTGGGGCGTGGTAAGTGTAGCAATTTAATTCTTTCTATTTCTTTTTTCTTTCTTCTTCTTTTCGCTCTCCTCCCACCACCTTCCCACCACCACTACCAATATTACATGTATTTACTTGTTTAGTGGCTTGATTTGGGGATTTGCATTTTTATAAACATTTCAGTTTTGCTTTTGTAACATAATGTAATTATTCCCTCCCTCTTTTCTCCCATGCATCCTGGGTTTTCCTATTTGTGATTGTTTCCATTCCGTTCAAAGAAATTACTTCTTGTAATCAATTTTTCTTGTCATTGGCATTCAAGAAGTGTCTTCTTCTTATCTTCTCTAATCGTATAATGTTTTCTTAATAAAATCATGAAGTGCTTCAGGTCTTTAAATTGCATAACCATTGGTAATGATTCAAAAATAGCATTTTCAAAATGTGCTATTCTTCTAGGTCTTCTGCTGTTTTAAATCAAACCACACTGTTTTTCATTTAAAAACTGAAACTTCTCGCAAGTCTTAGGCACAGGAAGCATAGGACCATTAACTCCATTTGACTTATACAGTGCATCTTGTTGAAAAACTTCTGATATTATCTTTGTGCAAATGGTACGGTTTGCTGTTTCAGGGAGGAAGCACCCGTTGATGAACATCTCTCTTGCAGATCTCCTTGAGTGGAAACTCATATGTAGCCATTTATGAATCCAGCAGTTTATTTTTTGTTCAGATTGCTGCTGAGGTCTGCTGCAGAATTTTCCTCTCCTTCTGGCTGCCATGATTCAATGTAGGCTCTTTTTAGGATCATAACTTATCCATAAGCGAACAAGGAAATGCCTTTCTTGCAAGCAGCTTTTAAATGCTTTAAAGTCATCATCGCATTTTTGTTTCTCAATGAAGGGCCCAGATGACCCAGTCATTAGTGGTAGCCAATGTAGTTGCATTTAAAAGCACATGCTGCTGTTGGCATGAGCATTAAAAACAGAGCATCTTACAGACCAGACTGACTTATTAAAAATGCATTTCTGGTATTTTGATACTGCAGTATTCCTCATACTGTCCTTTAGGAAAAGGTCCTTTAAAGTCAGTATGATGTCTTGCAGTTCATTAATTAGCAGAATGTTCCTTAATAAGAGTCTCCAATTTATTTGGAAAACATTCTTAAAAATTTAGTACCCAGTGTTAACGTTTTAGCCAGAATTTCCAGCATTGCTTAAGTATCACAAATTCTGCTCATTAAAAACCTGTCTCCATCTGTTTTGCACTGGCCTTGTGGAAGAGAATAGCTCACGATCCCAGTTTCAGAGGCCACCACAGAGGTATGATCTGTCTGGCACATAGGTGATCTTGGAACTTGTTTAGCATATGTAGCAAAAAATACTAAAGGAAAAGCACTTGGTAATATCTGTGTAGCACCTTTTCACCCTACAATATTATGTATTTTTATTACCTCAACTCCTGTCTATGCTTTTCTCTACTGCCATTACCCAAAGAACTTGTTTATGTAGCACTGTATACAGGAAACAGTATGAGAGATGTGCGTCACCACAACTAAACTGCATCTGGAATTGGGTACTTTTATATTACTTTACTTTGCCAAGTATAGACATATCCATAGGGCGCATAACCGCTATTTAGATGTTCTTCATTGTCATTGTTATTTATAAATCTATATTGCTTTTCCGTTTCCATAAGGAAATTGGTCTCTAGTGCTTCATTTGAATTTTGCGGAGTGCTCAAGGCTGTAGTTATTAGCAGTGCCAGTGTGCAGGCTTCTTGGGGAAACCTGAGGTTACCCTGGGCGTGGAGGATTTGTTGGTATTGCTGCTATTCTTGAAGGCAGCACATGTCTAAATAATCCTGATGAACACATACATGTGTTTTTCCAAAGCCACGGTGACTCTCTGTAGATAGAACACGAGAAACAGCATGTATCCCTCTGTTCCCCAGGGCAAGGTTCTTATGTTCTCCTTCATGTGCAGACCTGTAATCTTAAAGACTTTACATAGTTTCTGGACAATAAAAACAACAGCAACAACAACGTACATTAAATATTCTTGCCAAGGCCATCAGAGAAGATCTCCTTCAGGAAGCGTTACTGACTGACTTCTCTCTTTTCTTTCTTCTTGAACACCAAATTGAATCACATCTAGGGCAGGATGAGGCGAGCCCTCCTTCTGATATCCCTTGCGTGGTACCCTATTTTCAACCTTCACATCTGAACAAACATCCTTCAGGAAAACAGTTACGTGGATTGTGCTGCCTACAGTCTCTTTGATCAGTAGCACCGTTTGCCATAACCGATTATTGCATATAGCCACGCAAGGGAGTTAATGCATGGCCCCCTGTTCCTTTGAACTGAGTCTGGCAGGGGCATGCAAGTACCAGCTTAGCTAAGTTTCCTGTTCCTTTAATTCACAGATACATAATTTCTCACCAAGACCTTTTTTTTTCTTTTTTTTAAACTGTGCTTCTAAGTATACATTTCTATTTATCAAAGTTTATAAGCACGTGCCCAATGTGTACTGAAAAAAAGTGTTCAAGAAGTGGAAAGTCTTCAAGCAGTGGAAAGCTGCAAGAAATACAAAATTGATATTGCACATATGCATATTTTTTTGCGTAAATCAAATTTGTTCTAATTATAAATAATTGAACATAAATGTTAAAAATAGCCACATAAAAGGAGGAGCCCTTTTTTCCTATCTAAATTTAAAAAGCTTCTGAGGACTTCATGCTGACTTCACTGTTAGACACAGGAAGACACTGCATTGCTGGTTTTGTGCTTTGCAAGCCAAGAGTACCCACTATAAGCCTGTTCTTTCTTTATTCTGCAGAGTGAAATGGAATTTTTCAGACTGTATGGAGGAAGGACTTAGAAGTGGGAGGGTTGATCCTTTCAAATACTGGTTGCTTGCGTCCATACATCTCACTACCCACCTTCTCACCTATGACTTTTAACTCCAAGAGCAGTTCCAAGTCCTTTCTTCCTCACTTAATAAAGTTACGTGTCATAGCTGTGAAGAAGCCTTTCAAAATCCTTGTTTCCAAAGTACAAATACAGCTTTTTTTTTCCTATAAAGAACATTCTTGAAACTTTTTTCTTAATTTGTCCTTAATCCTCCTTTGAGCTAGAAAAGTCCAGAAAGTTTTACCAGATTTTCCATGTGATAAAACAAATAATTTCTAGAAACTTGCTGTTTTGTAGGCTAGGGTCTAGACAAAAAAAAGACAATTAAGGAAATGTACTGTCAGTCATGCTTCAGAATGTAATAGATTAGGCTTGGTTCAGTGAGTCTGTAGCAGGTTGAAGCAAAGTTTCCTAGGATTTTTTTCTCCATAATGTGGAGGAGGGATCAGGAAGTCTTTTCTTCAGTTTTGCATTGCTATTTTAAAGCCAATATTTCAAGATGTGCGTGCCCAACAGGGGTTAGTATTTTTGAGCCTTGACTTGAGACTTGAGTCTTTTTGAGAGTGCTGTGGTGTACGTAGAAGTGATTTGGAGCCAAAAGTGGTGTCTGAATCAAGTCTTATCACTAATATTGCTGGGAACATTCTTTCATAGGAAAATGATAATATCATTTAAAAAAAAAATCAAAATAGTTAAAGATCATTAGATTTCTTTTCAGCTTTATATAAACCACATACTTTATAGTAAAATAGGGGGACAGATTTCAGCAGCTTGGGAAGATCCTGCTCTATATTCAGCTTGCATGAATGCAGTTGACTAAATAAGATGTCAAGCAGTAGAAAGGCTTCAACTGCATTCATTACACTTATGCACACAGGAGAGTATTTGAACCATTTGAACCATTTTACTACAATGGCAAAAAAGCCAGGGAACTTGTGGACGTTGTGTGGTGTTTCTAGTGAGTCCCTGGATGTTTTAATCCAGATGGGTATTGCAAGCAGAGAAATAAATTTCTGGATGAAATTCTGAGTATACCCAGCACAGTTCTTTTGAAGTTGTAGTGCTGTGAAATCAGAAGGAAAGTAGGTATGGTATTCTGTATAAGGTAATTAGACTTTAATGCTTGCTGCCTCTATTTGGACTTGTAGCTCTTGTGTTTTGCTCCCTCAGCTCTGTGGTGTCTGTAACTGAATTGGGCATTCTTCAGAGTTGCTTTTTGTGGATGTTCAACCATGCAGTACTTTGAAAGACGCTAAGTGTTTATCTACAGGGCAGTGATGCTATATACCTGATTTAGTTTGTTGTCCTCATTTTAGCCAGATAACCTTCGATAAATTGCATCGCCTGTTCAGCGCTGTTTAAAATAACTATTTTTTGGTGCAGTTTGGATTTTCTGCTTCATATTTCCTCATTTAGATTATTGATGCCTAATGAATAGGAACAAGATTAGTTTTAACACCAAACCGTGTGGTGAAGCACATGAGATCAAAGTTCTGAAATTGCGAATGGATGTGTATGATTTTATTGCTAATTAAAAAAATTAGCTTTTCATGCTGCCTTGCAGTGAAAATATAATGTGTGAGCTCTTGCATCAATTTAGTTTCATTATGGCAACGTATTTACTATGCTAGAGTAGAAGTTGCGTCACTATTTCCATTGTAAGCCCTATTTTACAGCTGTAAAATTAGTACTCAATTCTTTAGGGGCTTATAATCTGGCTGTAAAAATTCCTTTGGGGTTAAAACTCGGAGCACAAGTTTTCAACAACATGTGTCCTGAGGAAAAAGAAGAAAATGTAATTTTGAAATACAATGCATTTGAAGCTGTATTAGTTATAAGTGTAGACAAAAATGTTAACTTAAACACACGGGTTTATTTCCAACCCAATGTCCATAATATTCTTTTAAAAATAATCCTCAGCAAACAGCATGGAAAATACACCCTGGCTTTAATGCTTCTCCTCAAGCAGTTCAGAAAGGAGGGGAAGAGAGGCAGTGCAGGCATAGTTTGGCCTGCCCCAAAAGACCTGTTCCTTTTCACATTCCTAGTTAAGATATCAAAACATGACATTAAGGCTGCAACAAAAAATTGATTATTTTAATCATGAGACTATTTTAATCATCTTTTGTGTAAGTAAGCATCAGAGGGCATCACTTCTGCCATAGTTATTTTTAGTAGGGTGTTGTTTGTGTTTTTGATTTCTGTGTGTTTAAAATGTGACAGGCGAGCTAGGGGTAGCTGCAGGATGCAGAAGGAAGGTCTTTATTTGTTATTGTCTGGGATTTACTTCCTCCATGGCCTGTGCAAATAGGCAGCTCCTTCAGCAGAGGAAAGCCAGGGCAGCGGGCGAACGCCGTGTGCTTCGTCTGCTCGAGGGCCTCGCGTGGTTCACGTACTCCGTTTTGTCTGTGGCTTAGAGTCAAGTTGATGAGATCAAACTTCTCCACCTTCCGAACTTGGGAACAGTGTGTAGCATAGGTGGATTTTAAATGTCTTCAGCTGCCAAATTTATGCCTTCTATTAAAAAAAAAAAATCCATTCTCTTCTGACATATCTGCAAGTAATGACTTGTTCTGCCTTGTTAGGCTATGTCACCATGGTGGTAAGCTTTACTTCAGTATCTTGAAACACAAACTCAATAGATGTTTCCTCTGTGTGTGCATTGAATTATCTCTTCCTGCTCTTTACATTCTGTGTGAATTAGTGATTTGTTGGGCTATGCTTTAAGGATCTGTTGCTGATAGGATTTTTTTCAGATTCTCCTGCTGTTTATATCAACACTGTTCACTAGCACGCCTCATGTCTGACCCTAGTGGTGCTGCACAGTGACAGTACGTGTGTGCTCCTGATATGCAACAGCCCTCTAACAGTCTCAGCAAACGTCTCCTGCCCAGAAAGAAAATCAACAGTTCAGAGCTGTGTTGGCAGCCTCCCCTTGAGGAAAGCGTCTGCTATGGGCAGGCAGCCCATATCCCTGGAATTTCATACACTGTAATGTTTTTTTAAGACATTAACAATTAAATTAATGGTTTTATTTGCTACATTCTACCACATACTTTATTATAATTCACTTTCCTTTACGCTTTTCATTATCTTATAGGCAGCAAGCAAGCCCAGAGAGGTGAATTACCTTCATTAAGGTTGCACAGACTATCATTGGGAGGGATAGGAATGCAGCTTATGTTCCTTTAAATGCAAACAAAACCAAAAAGTCCCCAAGACTGCTGTGTCAATATTTGTAATGCTTTATGTATTTCTCGTTGCAGGTGACTGTTACAACCATCGGCTATGGGGATAAAGTGCCACAGACGTGGATAGGAAAGACTATTGCATCTTGTTTTTCAGTGTTTGCAATTTCATTTTTTGCACTACCTGCGGTAGGTTATATTCTGTACTTCTGCTGGCAGTTTAATAGTGACCCTTTAATAGTGAGAGGAATCCTTTGTTATTGCTCATTGGATCTGATATTAAAAAAGCTTTGTATTCAACTTCTATATGGTCAAACATAGCTTAAAAAAACCAGTAAACACTGCTTGTTTGCGTATGCAATGCTGTATTTGGTATGCATTTGAAAAAGGGAGGTTTCAAGCTTAAAATGTGTGTTCAGTTCAAAATACTTTTTCAACTACCTCAAATACGTAAAGGAAAGCAACTCCATGCTGGCTGCTTTTCAGATCCCTGACTTAGTAATGTTTTGACTCCTTAAGGCACTTGCTGCTAAGTGACCCAACTGCTTAAGTATAGGGTGAACTGTAGAGTTCTCCTGTGCATCCTTCTCCAGCAAAGCTGTAGAGAGGCCACAGTAAGTGGCCAGGGACAGTGATACTGACAATGAACAGAGCTGTTTGCCAAATTAATGTGTGTTCATGGCCAGCGTCTCGTTTTCAGCAGTGATTTAGGGCTGAGCTTCTTAAAGTGTTTTGGCTCTTAACTAGTGCTGAAAACAGGTGCCCAAATACTTTCTAACAATAAATGAGGCACTCGGATGCCAAGAGTAAACTCAAAATCAGTCAAACTTGGGCTGTGGTTTTCAGGTCAAAACTTTTGAGGATGAGTAGAGGTAATAGAGCAATGTTCTCGAGTTGTGCTGCTCAAGTGTTTGTGCAGGCAGGTGTGAGCTGGATGCTTCCGAAGGTATTTGATATGTAATTACGTGGTAGTCCTACCCTCAGAGCAGTTCTTTTATGCTTACCTGTCCGATTTCCTGGTTGTTTATAGGAGTACAATCAGAACCCTCTCCTTTATCAGCACGGGAAACTGAAAATAATTCATTATTAAAGTATACTACTAAAACCTTTATAAAGTATATCTGTAGATATATGAATGACTAAATGAGGGAATTGCTCCACACTTATTTTGGAATTAATAATTTTACTGCATTTGGAGGTTGCTCATTGTCCAGTACTGTTAGTCTATGCGGCCTTGTCCTCGGATGGATGAGAGAGGCCTGGGCTGAACTCCTAGCCTGGCTCTATTCTAGTACTTCTTTTCTTCTTTCTCCCCTGCCCACCCACTATGGGTTAACACTATAGAAATGGCCGTAGTACAGTTTCAAAGGCTTTCTTGTGATCTAAATTATGCCATGCCAAATCTTTATTTCTCATGAAAATGAGGTTAAGCACAGCACACCAGATTAATATATGCTTCCCTATACTGTCATTCCCTTTCACAGGCCTTTATGGGGCTTTTAGAAGTTATGAAATACATTTTTTTCTTGCTCTTTAGTGTTTGAGCCCAGCTGACTTAAACAGGCTCTGAATCAGGCCACGGTAATGCTCATATTTTACGTTTCAGCAAGCAAGACTAACCGAGACTGAAAATGTAATAGCATTAAGTCATTTCCTCTGAATAATTAGTTGGGTTGTTTTATGGTGCTGAATAGGAGTTTATTAATATGACATACTTTGGCAAGTTTGTGCATGTTCCCCCTCTCCCCCTTAAAAGCTAAATCTCTGTTTTCTTTCTTCCTACAGGGAATTCTTGGTTCAGGCTTTGCCCTAAAAGTGCAACAGAAACAAAGACAGAAGCACTTCAACCGCCAAATCCCGGCTGCTGCCTCTCTCATACAGGTGCCAAGTTCACACATTCTACCAACTATCATTTTTCTCCACTTGCTACAGTTTTTGAAGTTGTTTACAGTATTTCCACATCTAATTCCCTTCAAAAATTGTATCGGAGTTACAGATACAGATAAAAGTCTTCTGAATAGTTTTAGAAATCCCAACTTTAATGCAAATTAACAGGCAGAAAAGTCCACTGTCGAATTTATGCAAACTATTCATCTGGTTTAAAAATATAACTGAACTTTTGGCTATTAAGCAACTGAGCAAGGAAGTATGTTATGAAATACTATGCTTACAATAATGGAAAACAGAAAAGAGGGTGTATATAAAATTGTACTTTTAAAAATCCACTGTTCCTAGTAAAGACAAATATCAGATGCTGAGAGGTATTTCGGGTTCAGAATAAGTCAGAATCTTATATAAGGAAAAATCTTGTTTGAACTTCCTGAGCTTTGAGCTCTGGGGTAGGTGGCAGACCAACACTGCAATTCTGCTGAAGTAATCCTTTCTTCTAAACCATAGACGGTCAGAAAATTGTTCATCACCTCTGTTAAAAAGATGGTTGCAGTTCTGGTGTCAGTGCGGTCAACGCAATTGTTATCCTTGACTTCACTGGAGCTAACCCTTCACTCTGGAAAAGTGTTAATACTGTTTCGTTGCATTTTTTCCCCATTCTTTCTTCCCTCACTAAGTATGAGTTTGTATCTTTAGAAACACAGGATGAAATTAAAAGAGAAATCGAGATGTTTCACCTAGCCTGTATCATTCTTTCATTCTCGTATGACTTATTTCTCTAGCTTCATGAGTGAATGTGGATTTCCAGGTCAGACTCTTTATGGAAACAGTAGCTAACTGTAAAGTTTATACTTGAAACTAAACAGTCCCAGAGTTCATGTGAAAAAGGTTTAAATTTAGGGGACTGTTATAGCCAAAGATTAGCCCAAAATCTTCAGACTCAGTGTGTTTCTTTTGGATTGCAGAGTCAGAATAAGGTATGGTTTTGCGAAGAATGGATTTTTAGCATTCCCACTGATTCTTTGGGGAGATCAATCCCAAATTATTGGGAAGCCTGCGATTGCACGTATAGGTTGTTGTACTTGGCTCTATCTGAAATACTAAGAGTGAATGAGGGATAGACAATAAGTAGCTGGCATTCTGTTATTAAGTTGCTGATAATCTGCCACTTTAATTTGGAGATTAATTATTAATTATTTCTAATTATATAGTTAGACTTCTGGGGCGGTATACAGTAGTATTTATCTGTAGTATATATGTATATATGTGTACAGTAGTTTTTGTCTTGTTTCTTGGCCATTTTTCTTCCTTTTTGTCTTTGAACATAGCTCTTCAATTAAAGATGATTGGGTTTTTTTATTTGTCTGGAGAGTTTGGCTCCTGTTTTGCTGTTCCATTGTGTTGTCCCTCTTATTTCTCTTGTATAACAAACACGTACTACTACTACTACTACTGCTGACTACAACACAGTTGCTTTTTTCTGACAGTGCTCTTGTGAGGTACAGGGGAACTACCTCTGCTTTTTGAGTAGGGACCCAGAGATGAATAGGCAAAATGCCCAAAGTCTCAAGGGGAGCCCAAAGCAGAGCCAGAAGTTCAACCTCAGTCTTTTAAGTATCCCAAGATCTGCTACTCCAGTCAAAAGATGCACTTCAAAAGCCTGGTCTTCCCGCGTGTGTATCAGCCCATATTAAACTAGGCAGTTGGAGGCTGGGGATTTTTCAGCGTGCAAAGTTAATCAAAGGGTAACCATGAACACTGTTTAATCAAGGTTTTCTAATGTGCTGACCCTGAAGTACATTTAGCAACAAACTCACAACAACTTTTATTCTAGACTGCATGGAGATGTTATGCAGCAGAAAATCCAGACTCTTCCACATGGAAAATATATATTCGAAAACCTTCTAGGAACTACCATTTACTGTCACCCAGTCCAAAACCGAAGAAATCAGTGATGGTAACAAATGTTTCATATTATTGTAATTTCATATATTCACTTTTAAAATAGTATTGAATTTGTTCACTCTGTAGAGAAAATTTGGTGTATTTATTTTACAGATGGTTGTTACAGAGGCTCAGTTGCATAATTTCGTTTCAAATGAGTTTGAGGATTTTGCTTATAGAAACATTTTAAATTGTAACTTAATTTGTTTCACATCCCAAACTTGATTTTTTTAATGGATATATAGAGTTTGAAGAGAGCAATAATGACCTAACTCTGGCTTATCTGTCAGTAACTTACTCTGGTTGTCTGGAAAGTTATAAGCAAAGAAAAGAATTGCTTTGAATATTTTTTTATTAACAAACAAAGGAAAAAGAGAAGGAGAAAGGAAGGACTGACGAAAGAAGATGTGTGATGGGAATTTCCCCTCATATCATAGATTCTTCTGAGTTTGATGTCACTATATCCATTTACGTGTGCTGAAGATATAGTTTATTGCAACCATGAAATGGCAAGGCTATTCTAGAGTAGTTTGTGATTTATGTAAGCTGTTGTAGAACTAGCAGACTTTTTTCCCCCCCAGTCAAGCAGTTTGTTCATGATGATGTATGGAATTTGAAAGGTTGGCCAGTTTGAAGGAGGAATTAGTAAGAAACACAGTGGAGCAAAATGCAAATGCAGTTGGGCAGATATTCTGTTTATCTGATAATAGCTCATTGGAGACTTTATTAAAAATATCTGTTAAAGAGATAATGAAGTGAGGTTCACTTCGAGTAATTTAATATATGTGTATTTTTAGGTCAAAAAGAAGAAATTTAAGTTAGAGAAGGACAATGGACCTTCTTCTCCAGATAAGGTGTTAACTGTTCCACAAATCACTTATGACCATGTGACAGATAACAGGAAACCCGATTTCAATATTGAAGCATATGAAAACTCTGGTAAGAAACTCTATTATAACATGCCAGTAACTGTAATGGCCTCTATTAATTATGTATATGCACATCATCTTTAATATATTAGGACAATTAAAGACAGAACTAGCTCATGGCTCTATTTCTAAAGCAAGAACACTTGCTTTCAGGCTTTCATTGCTGGCTTCTCTGGATGAGATTCAGCCATTTACTTAATTGATGTGCTCCTCTGCAGACAAATTTAAGATTATTTGTAATTTCTGCCTGCCGGAAGATCTGCTGTCTCTAAGTTTGGTGCATAATTTCCCCATCTCTTTAATTGATTGAAGCTACTGCAGCAGACAGCCAGGCTTTCCAAGCCACATTCATATTCTGCTTGTACCTCAACTCGAAAGAACAGATACTTGGCTGCTCTGGAGATAGTCTGCTGTATGAAACCATTATGTGCTCCTGCCATCTGCTCAGTGGAGGTGTCTATGAATCAAGTTTTGAAAGCAGAATAGCTTAAGATAAATGTGGATCATCTGTACTCATTGTCATTGTACAGAATGATATAGTGCAGGGAAAAGATGAAGGGATAAAGTTGGATAGTCACCTTATAAGTAGTAGCTTACTTGATTATAGTATGAGCTCTGAAATAACTCTGAATTTACACTGTAGCTTTTTTACAAAAAAATAAAAAAGTAGAATTTATAAGTTGTTAATTGTATGCTCAAATTTTGACTGCAAGAATAATGTTTAATTTTAAAAAGTATGTTTTATAGATCATAAATACCATAAGCACTTCCCTTTTTTTTTTTAACCTCCTGAAAAAGTTGGCTGACGTGATTAAATGTAATGAACATTAAAATAAGAAATTGCAGTGTTGGTTGACACCAGGTATATATTTTAATTCAGACAGAAACTCTAACCTTCCATATGGCTTTTTTTGGTGCATTTCTGCCTTGTTTTGTAGCTTCCATGTTTTTCCCATCTTTCCTGGTCTGTACTGAGGAATGATCGCAACTCAATCACAACTACCAAGTTTGCGGCAGTTTTTAAACTGTGAATACTACATTTACGTTCTTATGATTTTGAGTACAAACATCTGTCTTCAAAATAATCCAGTGACTGAGAGATGTGAGTGATGAGGCTTGGCAAGTCTCATCTTTATACGACTACGTTTCTAAGTAGATTAAAGGACAATATGATTTGCAGTCAGTCTCCCACTACCAATTCAAAAATCAATTCTCTAGCTTTCAATAAAAAGAAAAAAATCTCTAATCTCTTCTGACACTTTTTTTTTCTTCTTTTCCTTTCTTCTGCTCTCTCTAAACTGTTACAAGTATACAGGACAAACAGGAATGTTAAAATTGCTTGGTAAGTTGAGGAGAATAACTTCATCTACAGCATGCTGGCTTATGACAACTTTAACAGTGTTTGCAGTGCTTTTCGTGTGTGTCTAGCAACACATAGTTTCTAAGAAATCTTTTGCAGCAAGGAGATCTTGACATACAAAAATGTACATTCTCACACTTGTAATCACAATTGCACCCACGGTTCAGTCTCAAAAGCAGAAATGAGCAATCATTTATAAAATATTTGATTGTAAATAGAATAGATAGTCACTGTTGATTGAGGACACCTTGTTATTCTATGTGTAACCCAGATAAAAGGATAAAAAAAGTTGACCTACATATTCAAATAACCAAGAATTAATTTTTAAATATATTGAGATGGGAGAAAAGCATTCAGCTATGACCTATAGAAAAGGGCATTTTTAACTACACATCTGTTCTTGTAAAAATGCTCTGTAGATATCTGTGAACAAATGGGGACCCATAAATTATATAGTATATTATTTACCTGGGTTCTGTGACCATTTAATTATATAATGCTGTGATATTTCTAATGTACTTGTTTAATCACTGTCTTAAAAAACAAGTTTCCCCCAAAGACTCTAGGAGCAAAGCTGGGTTTGGGCAAAATTAACTGTGATTTAGTGAGAGTGCTGTGAGCCAGCTATAAGTTGTCTGCTTTGCATCCACTGGATATGTAAGTTTTTCTTCAGTAACAAAGTGCAAGGATGCTCATACTTGGATTAAATTGTGGGAAAATACAGGGTTGAATTTCCCCATTGAACCCACATGGAGCATAGGTGCGATTAAGGTGGCAAAATAACAGAGCACTCAATCTCCTTAACTCTCCGTGTCCAATTCTTGGCTTGCTCATTCCCCGGTTTCCAATTTTTTTCCCTAAGCATTCCATCTCTAATGGAGGAAAACATGGTGGAACAAATTCAGGTTAGTAGTGAGAGCCCTGAAATCACCACCTGTTATTATATATATCAGCAAGAATTTTTTTCATCTTGGGAAAACATCAGAAGAGCTTTGATTCACGTTCTATTTCCTTGTTGAACAGTGACCTAATAGACATGAGAGTTCATGTCCTGCTGTCCTCCTAGGGACTCAAAGAAATAAAGCACGCAGGGTGTGTATTTCTACCTACTGTGAGTAAGATTACATACACAGAAACCTAATTGCCAAGTGAAAAGCTCAGGAATAAGGCATTAGGAAATGGAAGAGTGAAGGATACCTGCTTTAATCTGCTCCTCACAGAGTCTTTAGTCACATGGCCCTATTTCTTGTAGTCAGCTCTTTGGACTCCCCTGCCTTCTTCACTCCCATTGCTGCCAGCCTATCTCCTGGCTTCTCTAATGTCATTCCCTTGAGTGTAATTCAAATAAGTTCATATTTTGAGTTTTGCTCTTTGCGTAAACATAGGTGGAGGAATATGACTGTGTCCCAGGATAGGAAGGCACAGTCATTTCTCAATGAAATAAGTGCTAAAAGGGGAACACGACTTAAAGAAATTTAATATAAAAAAACTATAAGTTATTGCTGAATTTTTCTCAGCATTGAGTGCTTCTGTTTGCATGCAGCTTTCTCCCAAGAAATTCAGCTTGAGGTGTCTTGGCCTAAATGATAAAACTTAGTAGTTGCAGGTACTTCTCTTTAGAACCAGTGAGGCAGCTCCACTTACCAGCTGCAGCAGTGTTGGTCAGAGGTAACCCCGAGCTACGTGAGCCAGACCCAGGGCATCCATATGGGGTTACACACTTTAGAAAGGACAGCACTCAAGGGAATCGAAGTGAAGACTGAGGTGGCAAATGCTTTGATTACTTCCCTCCATGTAGAACTGGCATGGATCTCTTGTGGCAGATGAGGCACACACTGTGTGAAGAAGGAGTTTGGAGAGGCATGATGCCTCCCCTGGTGGTGATTTAAAACATTCTGCTTAAATTTCATACATACAGAAGGGGATCTATAGAACCTCTTACCCCATTATTTCTTTATTTCTGTTTTTAAAGCAATGTCAAGTACAGCGCTCTGAATTTTAGGTATGTCTGCATCTCCTTAGCTGTTTCTCTGCAGCTCTTTTTCCCAAGGCACGCCCACCCATCTCTGTTTTATGTGCATCTTTGCTTTGGCTCAGATTGTCAGCGCTCCTGGCCATCCTTTTCCACAGACCAGCAGTCCTCCAGCGCTCCTCCCTCACCAGGTAAAGCTCATAATATCTCATTGCTTCATTAACACTGTTAATTCCTGCATCATTGCATTGCTCTATTTGCAGTTGCCTCCTATGACACAGGAAATTATAGTGCTTAGTGAAAACACAGGCAGAATATCACATTGGTAGAATTTGGGGTTTGGTAAACTCTTCTGCTTATAAGTTTCAAATGTTTAAGTAAAGCAATCTACAGAAAATCGGGCTTCTTCCCATCTCCCACCGTATTAAACAGGAAAGCCGTGACTGTTATGATCCTAATCCAGCATTTTCTACAAATCCACCTATATGTTATATCTCATAGAAGCACGATTTAGTGGGAATTCAGCAAACACTTCATATAGTTTTAATTTCAGTAGTGTTGTCACCATTTCATCAGGAAAATTTAAGAGGTTTAAGTCCTCCTGTTCTAGAAACTGGGAAAGTTCCATTTGCACCTAGTAGAACAGTGAAAATTAATTTAGTTAATTCTGAAAGGAGTCCGATTTAAAGTCATTTTGCTTTATATCTGAAACTGAAATTACCCTGCTTGCTTCACAATCTCTGCTTTGGTTGGTGGCTGCAGCAATGTTGATTAAGTAACATCATATTGATGCCAGGAAATAGGACACTGGCTAAAATTTACCGTGGAATTCTTCTCAAGTGCTGCAGGGGACTCCTGTTTTTAGGATAACTCTAAAATCTTTTTTTTTTTTTTTTTTTTTTTTTTTTCTCCTGGTGGTTGTGGGCTTTTGCTTTTTCCTCCGCCAAATTTTGGGATTTCAGACTTCTTATTCTCTTCCTCAACCAATGATTCTTATGGAATATTGCTTATTGTTGTTGTTGTTCTCTGTGCGATTCACTTACGGTCATGTATAAATATAGTAGTGATTTTATGAACAAGGAAATACCGTGGCTTCTCTGACAAAGGTTAGAATCGTATTGCTAAAGACATTTGGGCTTCGTAATGCTAGAGTTGGGCAGAATTTTGAAGCCTGAGTTTAAAAATGAAATCTCTTGTAGCCTGCATAGTTGCTTGGGTGCATGTAAGTATTGGTATTGAGGTATTTCTGCCACTAAAAACTTCAGATATATTTATTTTGCAAAATAGTCTTCTCACTGATTTGGTTAGACTGAACATTTTGACATGCCTCGTATCTAGGTTCACAGATCTTTGTGTCCAAGTATTAAAAGAGGTTGGGAACCAATAAAATTGTTCATCTGGGGCCTGACAGGAACTGACTGCTCAGCTTGTGCCTAAACTTCTTTGCCTAAACTTCTTTGTCGATCTAGGCTTGATTTCTTGATCTCACTCACAATAATTGAAGTAATTCATAAATGACACAGGAACTAAAGATGACACAAAAAGGAACTGATCTTGTCACTGAATTTCACTCATACAGCACTGCTTCAGAGTGCACAGTGGTCCATGGTCTGGCTGATCTCTATAATGTGTAAAACTGTGTTTGATATAGGTAAGGTAAATTTTAGTGTGAACAAATTGGACCATTTCATTTTCAAACAAGTTTTAAAAAGAATTTTAAAAGGAAACAAAACAGCTTTAAGTCATCAGCAGAAGTTAAAATTCTTCAGATGGAATACCTGCCTTTTATTTTTTTCAGTAACTGTTCTTTTGTACATTCTAATGGGATATTTCAATTTTTGCAGACAAGCAAACAAGCCGTAAACCTATCTTGAAAAAATTGCTGAGTGCCCCTGCTTTAACCCTTATCTGCATGTTTCTTCACAGTGAAAAAAAATCCAGCGTTTTTAGACGTGAACACAGCACCCTTCATCAGGACCAACAGCTTTGCAGATGAGCTTGACCTGGAGGGTGAGACCCTGTTGACCCCAATAACTCACCTCTCACAGTAAGTCCAGGCTATTGAATAGCACATTAGTTGACTTAGACAAGAGAAGCCCGAGCAGGTGGGAGGAGCTGAAGTATGGAGCTGACAGGGCTATCTCAGATATCGGCATCAAAAGTGTTCACCTTGGAGTTGGTGTATGATGTCCTGAGTGCCAGTAAATCTTACTGCCGACCTGAAGAAAAGTTCACTTGGCTGTCACACAGGCTTTAGTTTTTAGCTAATGTCTATGGGCAGCTGGTGGTTGATGGCCTCAAGATTTTCACATTCAGACAACGTGTGGGAGTATTTGCTTACTGAGAATTATATTTCTGCTCCATCATTTTCCAGTGGAATGGCTGTGAAGTGCATATTTTGAAATACTTCTTACATTAAATACTTGTCTTTTGATTTTGGTGGCACCTTCCCGAACAGACAATTGATGATCTGCATTGGAAGAAAGGAACTGTTTTGGTCTTTATTACTGTTTTGTGGCATATAAAAATGGTCTGAAATAGTCTTGCATTTTTGTTGGTTTTGTTTCCTTCCTAACAAGAATTTTTCCACATAACTTCTATGCTAAGTTATTATGTGCAGACTTTCAGATTATTCTCAAGGAGACATTGAACAATGAAGATTTAATTGGACTATGATTTCACTAGGAAAAAGGGCTTGAGAATTGCAAAAAAAGGATTTTTATTTAAATGCCTTAAAAGTTTTCCTGACATATTATTTGCTATATTTGAGTGTGTCACATTCTCTGGAAGACTGAGTTCATTCACCTCTCTAGCAGAGGAATGAGAGAGTTGCTTCCCCTGCTATTCCTAGAAATCTGACGGAAACCACAGATGAAAATTCTTGGCATACTTATATATTAGAGGTACAAAACAAGCAGGACTACCTGCTGCTAGTTTTCTGTCCTCCTTTCATGATAGATAGCAGAGAAAGGCATATGTACTGCTGTGGAGCCTTTTTTTTAGAGTTCTTTTAAAAAGCTGTATTTTACTGGGTACTCCCCCCAAAAAGGCCTTACACTTTCAGCTGAACCACGTAAATGTCCATATGTTTGTAGGGAGAGAATTTGGGAGACTTTTATGCTGGAAGACTTCATAGTGGTACAAGCAGCAGGAGGAAGTCATAAATTTCCTCCCGCCTTCGACAGGAATAACCGAGCAGCAGAACCAGATCTAGGAAGTTTCCATTGCATCGTTTTTTAAAAAAGATTAATTTACCACAACATACTAATCTTTCTTTACACTAATCTTTGGTGCTAGGGCTTTTCATTATCCTTTTGTACTTTGGATTGACTTAGTTATTCCATTTTGTCATTTTTGTTGATGCATTTCAAAAAGCAAGGTGCTCCACTATTTTTAAGTAATGTGCATCAGCTATAAAAGGATTAGTTACTGGATTACCACCGCAGTCTTCTAGTAATACACATATTTCTTTATTACTTCCTTAATTTTTGGTTGTAAAGTTTGCTGTAATTGCTGGATTGCTCTAGATCATAAGAAATGGGATGACATAAAGCATATTCCCGTATTTGACTTGATTCAATATCTACTGGAGAGCAAGAAAGTGCCATTGGTGTGTTTCTTATTTTTGTTTTTTAAGACTCATAGCTGGATCAAATGCAAAACTGGATAGAATATTATTTAAAATGTGCCCTTTGGAAGGCGGGGTGCCAGGAAGTGGGAGAGCTGAGGCCTGTTCATTAGAAGCTCGTTTCCTTCGCATGCGGTTCCTGAAGGGCCTGAAACAAGGCCAGGTAGACTCACAGACAGAAGGTCTTGGCAAAGTGTTAATGAAAACCCTGTATTTTGTAATGTCGGTGGGTGTGTTGGAATGTTCAGCTGGCAGATCTTGCCAAATATTTGGAAATGAAAGGGATTTTAGTGTTTGTTCCTACTCTTGGGTTGTGCCGTCTGCGAGCGCGAGAGGCGGCCCCAAAGCGAGCGGCAGGGACCCGTGCTGATGGGCACCGAGAAGCAAAGACTGAGGGAACAACCAACCTGCTACCCCTTTTGGGAGAACCTGAACGTTAGGCTAAAGGGAGTAGCATTGAGGGCTGAGCAACGGATATATTTCCGTGTGCAAACCTGTCGCCACTTAGTTTTCTATGCAACCAAAGTGGTTATAGTCATTTCCGATCATGGTGCCGAAAAGGCACCATTTTAGGCAAGTACTTCCAATTGCTTTAGATTGATCACAAAAAATAATGAAATCAAGTGCAGGCAGCTCTTTTTCTGGTCTTAAAAGCAATCCGTAGTCTATCAGAGAGGCAGGAGCGTGAAGACAGTTTCAGAAGCAGAAGTGTAATGTAGAACTCTTGATCTAAGGACGCTTAATTTGGAATTAGTGAGACAATTTCCTGTCAATTCTGTATTTACTGCAACATGTGAATTCGCTTATCCAGAAACCACAGCAAGGTGACTCCAGAATAAACAGTGATTTTTTGGAAAGCAATATATACATGAGTAACTGTTACACAGTTAATTGGAGACACACTCCCGGAAAATACCTGGAAAGTGCATTTTAGTTGACAGCGTGAAAATTATTTCCTTCTGACAGCTAATACAAGTCCTCTGGCAAAAGTGAGGGGTACCTACTGCATAACTGACAGGCAGGAGCTTGGCATCATTCCTCATGTTAAAAAAGAAGGAAAAATGTAGGGCTACGTTTTGTTTCCTTGCTTTGCTTTGGATGATGGAAAGAGAGCATGATCTTCCAACCCTCAGGGTTGGAAGGGGACTTCGGGCTTCTTGGCCGTGTGTGCAGTTGGCCGTCGGAGCTCCGCTACCGCATGAGCTGTAGCGGCCCCGTGACGGATGCGGCAGGCGGCGCGGCGCGCGCCGTGAGCCATGAGCCTCTCGAGCGCGCCGCCGAGGTGTCCGTGGGGGGTGCTGGGCTGTGAAAGCGCCACGTACAGCGGGCAGCAGTGGCTCACCCCCGCTTTGGCCTTCTCCCCGTTTTCCCTCACTCTGATCAGCGTGTTCCCAAATTGTCTCCTCTCCCCCGTTTCACTTCATTGGGTCTTTTGTTCTGTTTGCGTTTTAGAGCAGCAGCAAATCGGTGCCACTTACAACGGTCAGGCCTTTGTTGCCAAGAACTTCGTTCCCCGTCTGCATTCATAGAGTTGCTTAATTTCACAATCATCTTGCACTTTACCTTTAGCATTAGTTGAGGTAATAGTAAGAAGTAAATCAAACATCTAAGCATGCAACAGGGGGAGCAGGAGGAGGAGGGAGAAAAAATAGGTGGAACTGAGCTGAAAAAGGAAGAGAAGAAAATAATGAAGAACTGTTAATCCAACACATCCTGATATAAGTGCTGTTATTTCTTTAAAGTGTTTTTTCAGCTTCTTAATAAAAGTAATTCTGGAGGGGGGAAAACCATCACCTAAGTATAGCCTGAACATAATGCGGAAATTTAAAAGGAAATCAAAGATGGGCAGTAGGTGTACACTAAAGCAGAGCTGCTTTTAAGTGTGTTTGCAAGCTCATGAAATTCTGAGTCCTAATAGCAGCTCTGTCTTCCTGCTTCCTCTGTCAGCATCTCAAGTACAGAGGCATTTTAAAAAACAATCCTCTTTTTGTTGTTTGTGCTTATAGCTGTGCAATAGACAAAATAATTAAATAAATTCTTTTATATCTTTTTGATTGTCTTTGGTGTAAGAAGAGATGATAATAAATGGATCTCTCCAAATTATTCAAGTGAATGCTTTTGGACACTTAAAAAAATTCAAATTCAAAAATTCAAATTCAAAAAAAATTCAAATAACCAAAGTGGACTGAGAAAACCTCTATGCAGTGTCCATGGTGCTGTAGTTACCACTGGCTTTATGCAGAAGGAATGTTTTCTCTCTTGTTTCATTAAGATATGTATTGACGTGTTATTTCTATTGCGCAGTAAATAATATGTTGGTATGAGACATAACCACGTTGTCCAGAACAAACAGTGCTGAATGTGGTTTATAACTGTCTCTGTTCTGTAAGTTTATCAGTGAGGGGAATCCCTATTTGCTTTGATTTACTAGCTCATTTTGGAAGATTCCTGCTTTTATCTCTCTTCTATGCCAAAACGGCCCTAGGAAGTCTGAGCAAATATTTCTTTCTCCTTACTCTCAAGTGGTCAGGTCTAATGGCAGCCTTGGACTCTCACAAGAATTCTGTTTGAAAAGCTGCTAAGGATATTAGAGCCATGATTTACATGGGGTCTGTTTTATTGCTAATAATGGGTCATATTAGGAGATTAGCAGTGATAGCAATTGTATGCAAAAACATGCTCAAGTTAAGACCAAAATTTAGTGTTCAAACATTGCTGGTCACTGTTCTTTTTGTTATTCCCTGCCTTTAATTTACTTGCAAAAGAAAGATCTTCAGGGCTTGCAGTATGATATGCAGCATTTCTTTATTGTTTGACACATTTTAGTATGTTAACAGGTTCCCTTGGAAATAATGTTTGAAATCTCTCATGATTTAATAGTTTGCTAGAAGGGGAGGAAAAAAGACATTTTCCTGAGTTATTCCCTTTGGCATGGAAAAGCTTCGTGTATAAACAGAGTATAAATGAAGCAGCTGAGTAGAACTCTGGGCAGATTAGAAATTGGATTTTTCTGCCTTCTTTGTACTATTTGAGGATGTGTAGTATCTCTGAAGTTGGCTTTAACGAGGAAAAGTTCCTCTTTATAGAATAATTGCCAGAGTGATGAATGAGACACTGTAATGGTTTCAGCGCCATCATCTCACCCAGTTTTCCCTGGGTTATATTGAGTCATATATCTGGATTTTCCAGATTATATTGCAGAGGAAAACAGCTATGCAACCTGCTCCAAAGTTACTCTAAAACCTTTTCCCTTTGGCACCTGAAAAACTGTTGCTGCTTCAGCCACACTGAGAGAAGGAGGTTGTTCCTTTCCTTCCAAGGCTGTTGTGTCTGTGTCTGTGTTGCCACTTGGTCTCTTTAGGTCTGTGCCTGGAGCAGGGTCCCTGTGCTTGGGCTGCAGGTGTTCAGTGTTTGTACGATGTCACAAACAGAGTCCCTTTGTTCTGTAATAGTCATAAATACTTCTAGCATCCGATGTCCATTTCAGAGTTGACTGACATCGGCTGCCACCGTTTTCCAAGCTCTGCAGTGTTTATCCCCTCGTTCTTGCAGTTAGATTAGCCGAGATGCGCTGAAGCTCGGGCTTGCACAGACCTTCCCCGTGTCTCCTTTCGCCCTCGACACGGCGGTAGCGGAGCTGCTTCCAGCCGTGCGGCGCTGAATGTGGCCAACATCTGCGCCATGTGCTCGCTGCCGCCTTTCATCTTGTCCCTTGGGGAGAAGGCCTTGTGTACTGTGGTAGGTGGTTGCCTCTTTCATAGATTAAATAGAGTGTGTAGTTTACACCAGTAGATCTGAGGAGCAGAAGGCATAATTAGATCATCTCCTTTGATCTCGCGAGCGGGTTCAGCTCGGCGCTGTTTTAATATCAGCAAGAGCACCGCCAAAGAATTGGCCTTTGCAAGCGCAGGAAGTCGGGAGGTGAGAAAGGAACTCGGAGTCTGAGCATTCATCTCTTTATTTATTTTACCTATTTATGTATTTATCGTCGGGGGGGAGCCCTGGTAAATAGCACTGCTGCTGTTTACCAGAAGGCAGTAAAACACCGGCCAAATCCACTCGGTATTAAAGGTTGCAAGCTTTTATGAAATCATATTCCCGCAATCTTTTCTCACCACAAATTGTCACTGAGGAATTCTTGTTCGGCGTAAGATTACTGCTCGGCTGCTTTAGTTTACTGACATAGTATAAAAATAATTTGTTGACTTTTGCTAGGGCAAAAACCATCGAGGCAGAAGCTAAGATAGCTGAGCTATTTCTTTTGTGTTGCAGATGAATGTTGCATTCCTTGGTCTCCAAGTGCTGGTATACATCTTGATTGATGTTAAGTAATTAAAGCAGACTCCAGCTGCTTAGTGATTCAGAAGTACAGGGCTCCTATGCTGTAAAAACAACAAGCAACTCCCCTCTTACTAACTTTTATCATTATTTGCTTTGGGCACTGTGCAGAATAATAAGCAGAAAAACTTGGGGGGAGGCGGGGGATGACAATAAAATGTTCCATTTTATCTAACATTTTACAAAGTTAAATTTATGGTTGTCTTGAGTTAGCTCCAGAATTAAAATTAAAAACATAAATAAACATTTTTTTCCTTTTACTCTTTTTTTTTAAGATATAAGGGATCCAGCAAAAAATATTAAAAAACAGAGTAGTTTATAACCTATGTACTTCTGCAGGGGGAGGGGAGGAGTTTGAAAACCCAGCACTTGTGGTGTTAAAATAACTATTTCCAATGAACTGGGCAGAAATTTGATTAGAGGTTTATTGTTTATATAATAAATAATATTTTCCCAATATTATAGTAATGTTAATTATGAAGTTTTAAAATGTAATAAACTTTTAAATAGCAAATAAAATCGCATATGTTGAACTGCATGGAAGGCAGTATGCCCAGATATGCCATATATACAGCGCTAAAACAGTGCAGCAAACTTACCTACATTTGGCATTGGGGTTTCCAGCAAGAGTCTCCGATATCAGTGCAAGGTTGCAGCAGTGCCCGTGCAGGTCAGTATGTGCCAAACGGGAGACGTAGCTGAGCAGGGAGATGACCTTCAGGGTGCAGAGACAAGATAGCAAGTGCACGTTCCTGGCAAAATGCTGATCCTGATTGTTAGTTTTCATTACTGAAATGCTGGCAGTGGATGAGTATGTACATACAGGTATCTCTGTGTGTGTGTTTGGAGCAGATGTAGCTCAGAACCCCCATAGCAAGCAATTAATTTATCTAAAATGTTATTGACCTAACAGTCTAATTCCAGCCTTAATGATCAAGTCTAGGCATGGAACAGCATGATATTAAAAACCAATAGTATGTATGACCCAGAGGACCTTTATATTTTAATACTTGGATAACATTTCATTTCTAATAAGGTCTTCTGAGAGCATCTTTTGTGGTAAAGTGCATTACTTTGGAAGAATGGAAATCACCGGCTGGTTTAAATATTGCTAAACAGAGTAACAAGGCAGCACGCCTAAAGGAACATACCCCATTTCGGCAGTGTTAATGCACAAGGAACAAGTTGAAAAGGTGTAAATGGGATAGTTTACTTATTGTAGTACTGTAATTGTTCAGGAAGTTGCATGTGGCAGACTTCCTGGGTAAAATAGTTTTCATAATTGTTGAAATACATTATACGTTCTGCTTTTTCCTGCAAACTTGACTGTGCATGGCAGATCCGTAACTTGTTTCCTCGCGTGCCCTGAAGTGACTTCTTGTGCAGATAGCATCTAAGGATCATCTGGCTGGGATTCTTTGAGAGACTCAAGACGCTAAGATCGTTTACCTGATCACACGCAGGGGTTTATTTTACAAGTGACTGCTAAACTATAGTATGATGAGGACCCAATTCTGAACTAATTCAACCATTTCCTCCTGTTGTATTTCTGTGAAGGTCCTTTCAGAGCTCCAACACATCTTAAAGGATTTCTTCTGCAATACAAAGAATTAAAACAATTGCAGCTGGGAACACATTTTTGTATATTCAATTTGTTATCCCTATATGTAGAACTGAGGGTCGTTTTTGTTTTCTCGTTGTTTTGATCACCACAGGAAACTGCAAAGTGGAAAATGGAGTGGGAAAAGCTAAAAATATTTCTTTGCCTTGTTGACAAAATACTGTGAATCCCTTATAGTAATTGTCAGCTTGTTAGCAAACTGCAGTTAAGCACCTGACCTTTTGCTTGTGGTTGTGTTTTGGCTTGCGTTTTTCTTAGGTTCTTGCACTAGACTCATTTCTGTGGTTGCTGAGCACCTCAGGATAAAAATAGAGCTAGCCATTGTGGCAGGCTCTTCCTCTGCTTCTCTTCCATAAGAAAACTTGATGTGTTTGCTCCTGTATGATTTTTCTTTCTTTCTTTTTTTGTCCATATGTGGAAGTCTTGACTATCATATGAGACGAAAGGTGGACCAGAAAGGGACAAGCTCTGTCATCAGTTTTCCTTGACATGCTGTGGGCCTGAGGCCTGCCCTCCATCAAAGCCCATCTTCTGCACAACCAAATGTCACGATGCAGAAATGTCACTAATCCTTAAGAAGGGACCTCTTGGGAGTGATCACAGTCCAGGGACTTGATCTGGATTCTGAGCCCATGAGAATGGCACAAGAGTCATTAATATTGTATAAAGAAAAGTATTAGTTGAGTTCCTAGCAAGCATCTTATATTCTAATTTGCTGTAAAGGCTTTTTCCATGCTCATTAACCCATTCTCAGTGACTGCTGAGCCCTGTGTTGCTTGCTTAGAAGGTCATGCTGCAGGAAAAGGTGGGAAGCAGCAGTTTAACTCCTCTCGGGGTGGTCACTTCTGCAGAGGACTTCCTGACTCGCAGAGTTAGGCAGCAGTGAAGAGCTTGAAACTCCTCACAAGCCCTTGAGTGCAGAGTTAGTTTTAACCGAGAAATGAAGCTTGTGTTGAGCTGTCCCACGGAGCTGTGCCAAAGGCCTTTTCCTTTTTGTTAGCGAGCTGAGCTGCCAGCAGCCCTTAGCAGATCTGAGGGAGTTTCAATGTGTACCGTTATCTCTCCGGGTTGTGTTTGAAAACCCAGAGTCAAGCTTTGTGTGAAGCAGGAGTTACTGGCTCAGACCCCTCAACCAGAGGTCAAATTTCCTCCATTACTTAATGTAAGTGTTCGAGAGCTTTGCATTTGAAGCCTAGAGAGGTTGCAGAGGTGAAATGCATCCTTTTCTTCTCTCCTACCTCAATTCTAGGATCCTAAACTGCTGCGTGTGCCTATTTCTCCCCTGCATTAGTTTCCAGAGGCTCCAAGCTGGCTTGGGAGTCCTGCTGTGCTTGGCAGTAAGCTTACAAATGAGTCCTGTCTTGCGAGCTGTACGCTCTACCTGCCCTTCCCAAAGAAGGGCTGCAACTTGGCTCTGCTGGAAATCGCTTGTCCATTTTAGCAGAGCGTTGGGGGAAACTCGGCAAACTGATGCTGATCAAATTTGAGAAAAGCCACACACTGTTCCTGGGATTTGGGGGATGTCTGATACAGCAGCATAAACATTAATTTCTTCTTTCCTCTCTTTCCACCCTATATTTTTTTTCCAAATTGTGCAACATTTAACAATTTTTGTTATTGCCATTGCATAGGCCAAGTAGTGATGGGGAGGCAGGAAGTCAAGTGCATAGTTAAGTAAATGTTACAGAATTCAATCCATATTCTAGCTGCGACAAATACACTCAAAAGTTACCATGCCACTCACTGTTGTGCTTAGTACTTCTAAATGCTTTGGGTTTATGAGCAATTTCTGGTTTTAGAGCAAAAGGTGGAGTATTGCATGCTTTCTCCTCGCAGATTTATGTAGTACTTGTTTGTGTGTGTGCGGGTATATGGAGAATGTGCTGAGAACCATGACAGATCTGTGTGTTTGAGTCCTAAAATGGCTGTAGGGGTTAGATATTATGGCAAATATGAATAAATAAATGACTGGAAGGATGCAACCAAAGTATATGTGTCCTTTAGAGAGTTTAGTAACGGTTTTAGAAGAAAAAACTATTTTAGAAAGCTAAAGCAGTCCTGTCTGTCTAAGATTTTTTAATGCTCATTTGATAACCTCAGTGGATTGCATTTTTATCCTCACCCTGTTTAACTCTGCAATCAAGATCCTTTATTTTTGCAGGGGGGAATGTTAAAAAAAAAGCCTATTTTCAGTTTTACTCTTTGTAGGCCACCCACACAGGGGCACCTGCCCGGTCTTCAGGGGTACTCCCCTTAGTCCGCAGGCCCCTGGGGTTCGATGTAAGTGTACGCCTTGTGTCGCATCCATTCATCATTATTACAACTTAATGTAGGTCTCAGGTTTGCTAAATTATGTTAAATCGCTTCCACATTGAAACACATGAATAATTTAAAATTACCATGTGCTACAAACAGCAGGATCAGATTATTAGAGCTCCTAAATGGGCCTGCCTTTTTGTTTGAAAGATTTTGGTGGTTTACTGTAAATTATGAATTGGCAAGTAGCAGACGCTCTAGGCCTGGCAGCATTACTATGAACCAGAGCTTTTAAGTTGTAGCACATCGAGCAATTCCCTTTTTCTGAGGAAGGCACAGAGAAAATACAGAGAATATATTTGAAGTGTGTGTGGGTAATATTGATGGATATAGGACAGAGAACAAAGAGGAGAAAGATCATTTGGACAATAGGAAAGTGAAATGAGCCTGAGAGCTGTGCCTTAATTACTGGCTTAGCCTTATCCCATCTGTACTTCCTTTGGGCAGTTAATTAGAGGGTGGGAACATGAGAGACACCTGAGGGAGCAGCTGTGGGGAGGGTTGGACAGGGGAGGATAAGTCTTAGAGATACTGTGGTGGGGGAAAGAAAAGGGAGGAAACAGTACCTGAAGGAGGTAAGTTTTGTGGAATGGGAAGGATGGTGGTGTCGAGAGCCTGGGGAAACAAGCAGCTAACAGGAGAGAGAAGTTGGCCAATATTTGTGTTGCTGCAGGGCATGTTTGTCTTGGGCATGTGACTCCTTTAATTCTGTTGGCATTGGTGTATCCAAGTGACTCAGACTGTAAAAGTTGGCCTGGTGGTTTCATATTTTTCTGAGATCAGTTTTGGTGATGCTGCGCTCTGGGCATCTGGGCACTCCTCTACTCCTCTTGGGTAGCTCTGGAGGTCTGCTCAGTTCTGGGAAGTAAATGTAGTCATTTCCCCATCCCTTACCTTGTCCAAAAAGGAGGTGCTTTATTTTATTGTGGTCTGGCTTTTTGAGGGTGTAAGGCTCTACTCAAGGTCTTCTAACTCACTTCTCTGTGACGGATGTTCTTCCTTGCCCAGAGAGCATCTCCCTATTTCATTTCCTTTAACCATAAAACAAGACGCCCACCTCTTCCTCTGGTTCTTGATGACAAACATCTAATCTAGCTCTGCCTGCCATCTGCCAGCATCATCCACAGGCTCTCATTGACATTCACCCTCATGGAGAAGAAAAGAAATCTGCCCATATTTCCTCCATGGCAGTTCTCTCCTGTCTGGCCAGGGTCCAAGGCCTTGTTTAGAGCTTCTCATGTGCCACATGGGTTACTAAAGCCTGGGTGAATCCCACGTACCTAACTGTGGCGCCCTGTGTCAGGGATAGATCATAACATTTTGTTGCAAATTTGAAGTAATGTCCAAGTTTTTCAAAACATGCATAGTACATTAATGATGGAAATTATACATGGGACTGAATTCTGATCAGAAAACCTGTATGAATCCTCCCAAACTTGCAACTAAATATTTATCAAATTTGTTGTGGTTTTCTTTTTTTTTTTTTTAGCAAAATGATTTAAAATTTAAACATCTAACCTGTATGTGGCAGGACTTGTGTGTATTTCTAGGCCTCTCTTGAGGCTCTTTGCCCTGTTCCATGTGTTGACCCGGGCTTCTACGTTCTGACCTCTTAGTGAGTTGCCTTTTACATCTACCTTGTTGAGTTCAGCTAACAAGCTCTTGTATAATCAGTTTTAAAAATGAACTGTAAGGTACTAAAGCAAGAGAAACAGTTCACAATAGAGTTTCTATACTGAAAACAGCCTTCGAGAAGAGGAAGAAAAACTTTGCTGTTGGTAGTGAATTTGCCAGTGATTTAGAGCTGTATGATTTTAGAAATGTGTGCTGGTATTTTCTGATTTTCTTTCTAATATCTCTACCCTGCAGTTTGTTATGTAAAAGTTCCCTTAATTGTAGCAGTGTAGTTTCATACTGCGATTTTTTTAATCTTAAAAAAGCGAAATAAGGAGGGATATGGAAATCCCGAAAGCAGATCTAGTTTAACACAAGGGGGCAGTCATGTTATATATGAAATTATGCCTACTTTGCAATTATTCATGCACTAATGTTAATAGTCAACTGGATGACAAAATTAGTATGGTAGAGTGGCAAGAGTGCCACCTTCTTATTCTTCAACACTGGTGCTGCAAATCGAGTGGAATGGGAAGCAAAATTTTACAAACAAGAGACGAAATTTACCAATAAAGAAGTACGCCAGTGTGTGTATGATGGCAAAATGAGTGTTTTGATCTTACATGCTATGTTTGTTTCCATTGCTGATGAGGTTGTAGGGCAACCTCAGTTGAAAGCTGTAAAGCAACTTTCCATATTTGCTACTTCCAGACGTCTCAGTGAAGTGCTGATATGTCCTCGGGTGGAGGATGAGAGGAAATCTGCACATCTTTTAAAGGTTGTTGATCCTGTGCGAAGGCTTGAGTACGAGATCAGTCTGTGTTTGCTTTGAATGGGGAATTTAAGTGAGGCTAGCTCTGTAGAGAGCCCATTTTAGGCTTTCTCCCCTCTTTAGCACTCCTGCTCAGTATATTCCTGCAAGGACTAGCTGGGTAATGCTCAGTGCCATTGGTGTGGACTCAGTGCAGTTAGTGCACTCATTGAAGTGCTCGCAAAGCATTAAAATGCTGCCACTGGTACCTTGGTCAAGTTGGTCCCTCATTTCTGGTTGTGCTTTGCCTGGATCACAGTCCTCATCTGCCTGAAATACCTGGTTGCTCTCAACAAGAAACTGAATCTGCCCAATTTGCCTGGTGGGTGAAGCTGCAGGAATAGAGAGATCGAGCACTGTAATCTAAAAGGTAGTTTGTCTGAATCCTAATCTATCATGGCACTTAAGGAACAAGCCTTGCAGCTTAACTTTAAAAGATTCAAACGTAGGTCCGTGATGAGAATAGGTCTGTGGGCAGAATATGAGGAGAAAAAAGAAATTAGCTTAGAGCATGTTATCTAACTCTTAATTTAGAGGTTGTTTCCTCTTAAGAAAATCCCATTTTTAATGGGATCAAGCTATCCAACTTGCACTGTCTTCTGGTACGAGTAACAGCAGCCTCTAGACTGACAGATCTGCATGGGACACAGGCCTCTTCACAGGTGGTTGGTTTCTCAGTGTGGCTCATGCATATCGTGCTCCAGTGTGGTCTCATCACTCTGTCACCCCTAGGTTGTACCACCAGCACTCCAGCCATGCAGGCAACGTCCCTGGGAGCCAGCAGCTTTTTTCTCTATTTCTCAATGATGTAACCATTGAGCTTCGCCTAGGCACAGATGGGCATCAGTGACTGAGGTGGGAAGGAACCTCAGGTTTCCACTGCTTTCTCCTACTGTGTCACTGAAAGTCACTATCGTAGAGTGTTGGCTTCTACATGGAGTACTGATAGTTGGGAAGTTATGTCATCTTTTGGTATAATGGTTTCTTTATTATGTTTGGCAATGTTTCGTTTTATATATATATATCATATATATACATATATATATGAAGGAGTGATTATTTCATACTAGTGTGTGATCATTTGTGGCATCAGGAAATAATAACAGTAGATTTCGACCACATGGATTTCAATATTTTACTCCTTAATCAGGTAAGGTTAACAAGAAAACATGGGAAGTGCATGCATTACTCCGTACATCAGCATCTTTCACCTAGTGTTACAAGGGAGTAAGGCCAGTGTGATCATAACATCTCCATGTCTGCAGGTGCCAATCCTCAGGAAGCATTAGCTGTTTTTTACCTTAATTTTGTGGCAACCTAAATGATATTGTTTCACGAAAGTAGGTGGTCGTGAGGGAGAAGAGGAACAGGGAAAGCCCACAGTGAAGGAAAGGTTTATTTTATTAGGCAGCCTTGCTGTTACACAAGGCACAATCCACATGGGAAGCAAGAAGAAACCAACTTTCTAAATAGTTCGGTGCGTGTAACTTCTTATCCTCTGAGGGAAAGGATGAGACAGTATCTGGGCTTGAAAAATGGGAAGTACCTGTAACTCAATGGCGTGCAGCCCTGCATTATCCAGGTGCATACCATGTGAGTAATGAAATGGTTAAGGAAGATGGCAGGCTTAGCCCAACCGTGTTCATTCTGGAGCAGTGGTTCTCTGTTTCTGGTAAGCCAGAACCTTTACTGTTGTTGGGCTGTTGACACCTGATGAACCATCCCCGTCCCCCCGCCACACACAGAAAGAATCAGAAAAGATTTTCACAAATGTTTTGCTGTCCTCTGAATCTCCAAAAGCATAAAGGGGAGCTGAGGTGAGTTTGACCTGGATGATGAGACAGATTCATCAGAGCTTGGGGTAGTATTTGGAGCCTAGCTTAAAGGATTTGGAAGCCTTTCTGGAAATTTACCCAGGGGTATCTCTCTTTCTGTCTTTTTCTTGGCGGGTAGGTTCAGACTGATTTCATATGACACTTCTGTGGATGTTTTCTTTCTCGTGCAAAGCCTAACTAGTGAGATGACATTAAGCTTGAACTAAGTATTTTCACTCCTAGCGTAGTTGTGTTCCTGTTGTGAAACTGGATACCTTGTCTCCCGGATTGTAGTGAGAAAAGCGTAACAAAGCTCTGTTTGAGAGAGAGAGAAAAATCCTGCAGCAGTTCTTCAAGAATGTATGGCTGAGAGCATCACTTCCAAGTACTTTTTTTTTAATACCAGTCTATTTTATTTCTCTATATATGATAAATAAGAGGTGTACCTTCCAAAATATATCAGTATTGTGTGATAGGGCCTGAAGAATAGGGTTGTGTGAGAGCCTATTTACTTTTCTTTAGTGCTTGTCCCTCAAAGTTATTTCCATCTTAATCCTCCTTTTAATGTGTATAGCCATGGGGCGGAGAGGTACTGCTGTATTGCAGGCACATGGATATTATAGTTTATATCAATTAATTTGATATCAGGGTGATGTCTTAGGTGGTTTAATCTCATTTCAGGGGCTGGTGTGACAACTCAACTTAAGGAACTACTATTCAAACCTTTAAAATAAGCATCAAAGTGGGATTTCTGTACAAGTTTCCCAGAGCAAATTAGGGCTTTTTGCATACTGGAAGTTGAGCATGTACGTATGGGCCTTCCTGCAACACTGTTAAACAACAAAGTTTTATCTAACTGTGAGAGAGCAGGAAATTAAAGGTTTATTATCAACTTTTCAAGGGAGTTGCCAAATCCATGAATAAATCCATGGCCAGAATCCTCTGTCCATGTGTCCCTTTCATTAGAAAGTGTATACTTTTGCAATCTGTCTTATGAACGATTATTGAAAATACCCTTTTATCTTGTAAATATTTGTCATGGGACAGAAGTTGTCAATATTTGAGGGATTAAATTCAAAATGGCAGCGTGCACATATTCGGAAGCTTGGCTTTAACTTTGGCCATAGGCTCGTTTGTAATCCTCGCTGTACAATGCGCTTGTTCTCTTCGACAGTTGAATAAGGGGAAAAGACATGTTGAAAAATGTGTTCCTGTCCTCTCTTTCTGTGTGCTTTTCTCTACATCTGTGCTTAGCAGAATCCCTCGGGGTATCCTGGATTGTATTTATCAGGAAGAAAGAGTACCTGACTAGACTAGCATTGCTCCTCAGGATTATGGTGCCATCAATTAACTTATATGACTCAGAAGTGAAGCTTGCCAGTCACTTTAAAGCTTAGATAATGAAACTCAGGAAGTTTGTTCCTGCAATATATTTCTTCAACCTTTGTTTAAAATAGTATAAAATAACTTCCTTTAATTGTGGAAACATACTGTTGGCAAAACAGGCAAGGGTAAACAATGACTCTTTACACAGGAGAAAAATGTCCGTCCATCATATTTGACAGGTTAGCACTGGTTTCTTAGCATATCCAATAGCAGACAAATAGTAGCAGTGGAATAATTAAAGCATAATCCGTGTAGTCATAAGGTATTTTAAGTAATAGTGACTATTGCAGCTCATGAGTTTAAAACAAAACTTGCATAGAGGAACGTTTTTCCCCTGAAAAAAGGGAAGATGCCTCAGTGCTCTTGAAGGGCTGGTCGGACAGCTTGACAATTATGTAAGCGGTGTTGCAGAAGTTCATTAAATGTCTGGTTGTGCATGGCCACAGCTGGCCCTGGGTCCTCGTGCTGAGCTCTTCCCCCGCCGGCTCCATTCCTCTTTCTGGCCAATATTGTAGTTATTCCTTTACAGGGATGATTCCGACTTCGCTGCTTCTCCTCTCGCTGAAGTGTGGCACGGTCCCTGTAAGGCTGCAGGCAGGGGCGCTCGGATTTATGTGAGATGAGGAAAGAATTTAGATGTGGCTTTGCCAAAAAAAGAATGTGCTGCAGTCCAGGAGCTCTTGGGCACTTTCCTGTTTAGCTGAGTAAGGTTTTTCTGTGCCTGGAGTTCATGGAGTTCATAACTTTAAACATCATAAATGCATTTGGTCAAGAACTGTAAAATGTATTTCTTAGCTCTACTAATGTATTGATCTACACAGTTTATAGATAGCAGAAGCCTAAGATCGACTCCTCTTGGTCTCTGGGCCTGTGGACAATTTTTATTTTCTCCCAGGATCGGATGGAGAGGTGGCAGGACTAAGGTGCTAAGGCTGTGAAGCTACAAGACACAGCAGGACAAAAATAAGGGTTATTCGATCACCAGAATGTATTTGAGAGCTGCAGGTTTTAGGAAACATTTTCTCAGGGATGTGGTGGGACTAGAAAGTTATCAAAGTTTTCCAAAGGTGAGTTTGGTCATCAGCTACCAGGTTTCTGTAAGGTGGCCTAAGGCTGTCAGACTGTAAATTCAGTAAATCAGCTAGGTAGGCAATTAAGCGAAAAGAAAATACACAACTTTGAGTTGCTATTTTTTTTGAAAATGTGGGCGCTGATTTAAGTGATTGGGTAGGTGTACATTTTGAGTGCTTTCAGAGCTGAAATAGCTTCAAGGGCGGTAATGTTTTGTTTAGCATCCAGCGTGTGCCTGCGTGTGTTGCTGAATCGGGTCCAGCTGAATCCCACTAGAGGATCAGGGATTAGAAGTGAGATCCTCCGATTCTCCTGCTTGGGCTCGCTCTGCCAGCTGTGAGCCAGGCTGAGTAATCATAGCATTGCCAGGCTCAGAAAGCTCGTAAATTATGATTTTTAACTTCTTGATTTCTTAGGACGTGCACATGCACATACTTTCAAGCTCTTTTGCAAAGCCAAACATCCATTTTAAAGTACTGGAGATGTTTACATAAAACCTTGCAGTAGAATGTTAACATCGAACACCAAAACATGTTTCTGATCCAGGGTATCAATGGCTGCCACTTCTGATAAAGAATCTGCTCCAGAAGTGCTACGGGACAAAAAGTGGGAAAGACATTTCCCTCATATTGCTGCACCCGTTCCTCTTGTTTCTCCTCCACAAGGTGATGTGCACCCTAGTCTCTGTATTTTGTTTTAAAATGGTATATTAATTTAAGCACTTTAATTGCTTAATGCATTGATAGATCAGCACAGAATACAATATACGTATGGGCACAGAGATATTGTATCTAATCCAAAGACATCCTACAATTTGGAGAAAGTACAGAAATACCAACACTCTTTTCACACAGGAGCCAAGATATTCAATGCAACATATTGTTTAGGTAAGTATTGTAACCACTCTGGAAAAGATTTCAGCATTGATTTCAGCCCTGAGTATAAACTGCTTGTTGATTCTTCTGTGTTTTAAATATGCAGCTGGTACAACTTGGAAATGGCTCTGGTTTGAGGGTGAGGATGGGGGAGGAAGCTTTCCTACAGCCATGCTGTAGCTACCTCCTAAGCTCTCAATAAGTGTTTCAGTGATTTTCTGGAATATCATTCTTTGTATATACATCATATGTTGTATTTCTCACTTGCATGCACATATAGGATATGTCTGTATTTCCCCTGCTTACCCAGTGAGAAGGAAACAGTTTAACTGTTTCCTCATTGTAGAGCAGAAGCTGGGATCCCAGAGAGAGCGAGGAAGAGGAATGAGGCTTCATCTATGCACAACGTAAACACAATAGTGAAGAGGCTGAGACGTAGAATTTTTTCTCACTGGTTAAAACAAATGTTGCCTGCTTCAGCTGGCATGTATCCTTTAGTGTGAATTTCAAATCTAGAATGTTTGTGAGCTTGACCCGTGAGAAATGCTTTCAAACCAGCACCGAATCTGCAGAGTTTTAGGGGACTCTGGCATTTCTGGGGAGCAGGGTCCCGTTTTTGCAAAGATGGAACGGGAGGTAGGCAGCACCATCCAGGGGAAAAACAGCATTTAAGCTCCTTCACCTTGGGGGAACTCGAGAGCAGCTGAACCTAGTGCAGAACCTAGTGAACTGGTGCCTGTGCGAGGAGGAAACTTCACCCGGCCCGTGTGGGGTGTGTGTGAGGTGTTTGTTTATATTACATACATATATATGCAAGTATATGCATATAAAGGATAAAAGTGTGGGGGTGTGTATTAATTTAGATGATTCCGGCGAGTGCCACCCCCATTGCACCACTTATTTAGGCACTCTGCTCTCAGGCTGCTTTGTGCTCCTTCATCGCTCCTGTGCTTTTGGCAGCCGAGGGCTCTTTTGTGCAGGGAAACCTGATTCCATTTGCTGTCTAATCTATGACTTGCTTGGCAGTTTGTTAATATTACGCACAGACTCCTTGCAGCGACCCATCTTCCTTCCTTCCTTCCCCCAGCAGTCCGTATCTCTAAAGTTTTTTGCCAGCATGCGTTTTCTTTCACTGGGAGAAGTTAACCGTGTGTGTCCCGTGGTTTCCGTTCAGACGGCAGCGCCGGCAGTGCACCGGTTTTCTAGTGCTTTTCCTGACCATTTCTGTGCAGTCACTCAGTGCACTCGGAGGCGTCCGCGTTTCGCGCTCGCACCCCGTGAACGGAAGCCACGGCTCCCTTCCCGGCCCGGCTGCCTCCGCATTCCTGCGCCGCTCCCCGCGCCGAGCGCAGCCACATGTTGGGTCTAGCGGCTCCGCTTGAGCCGGCGCTGGAGCAGCAGTTGAAAGGGGACGCGCTCGTGTGGAAAATCCTGGCAGCCGGCCGCGGGGCTTGTGTTACGGCAGCTGGCCTCGCCGGGAGCGCATTGATGTTTGCACTGTGTGTTTTTCCACGGGGTTGTGCTTGCCCGTTGTGTGTACCCAACACCGGCTATTCTTCTGCACGTCCTATGCGTTTGGGTGCTCTATACGCAGAATAGTTTCTGTGGTGGTGTCCGTGTTTTTAACGTGAATGCAGATGCAAGGCAGATATTGGTTGAAAAGCCCTTACAGTTAAGAAGTTTGGTTTTAAGCAAAATTTGGGGGAGAAAAAAGAAAGAAAGCAAAGCCTTAGTGATTTGCAGCAGTCATACTTCACCTTGCATACCCAAAAAAAAAAAAAAAGTGGAAGGAAAAGAAAAGTGTGTTTTAAATTATCTATTTCTTTATAATTAGAACTAGTAAACTCTTTTTCATAGGTAGGTTATGTCTTTTGCATTAGTTGCATTCTGCCTTGAGCCTTGACATGGCATTGTCATCTAAACTGCGAATGGCTTAACTGTCAGTGACTAATGCTAGATGTCTTGATGTAGGGTGGAAAAACCCTTTCCATGTGTTTTTCCTCAATATATCCATGTAATATTGTATCATTTGTTCATAGCTATTTTTAGTGAGGTTGTCCTTTTAGCAGCAAAGTTGTGACTGTCGTGAGCATATGATGATGAAACCCTCCTCCTGCCCCTGTTGTGCTTCCATTTATTCTGTGGGAGGAACTTCTCCCTTGTTTTATATTTTTCCTGGCTGGAGTCATGCCTGTGGAATTCGATGTGCCTCGCATTGTTTTCCAAAGCCCTAGTTCAGCAAAGTGCTTAGACACACTTAAACAGGGTGGATGTTGGACAGCTATTGGCTTGAGCAGGATTTAAGCACTAGCTTAAGTGCTTTTTGGAGTGATCTGTAGCTTATGGATAAACAAATGTTAATTTTTTTTTTCTCTTGGGTTTGCCATTCATGACGAGGGATATGAATTAATTCAAAAGGCAACTCCAGGTCTGCCTCCTCTGGGTGCTCCCGAGGGCTGCCTGCCACAGCGGCACCACTGTGCAAGGCCCTGAGGGCGGAGAGAAAGAAAAGCGGACGTCCAGGTGAGCAGACCTGACCCCTCCAGGAGCTTCTCTGAAGGAAGTGGAGCAGCGTAATGCACCTCCAAGTCAAAGGGGTGCTGAGAGCTTATGGCACAAAATGTAAAGCAGCGTTTGGGTGAATACACGCGCTCTTAGACTGTAAGTAGAGATGTGGTAGGATTGAGTAGTGGGTTTGTGCTGGTCAGCATCTTTCAGACATGCAGAATCAAACCTGGAAGTTTGCAGTGGGGCATAATGAATAAGCATCTAAGATCTCACCCAGGAGGAGTCAGGAACATGAGAACTAGACTGTGTGGCCATTCCAACATGGTCCATGTTGCCCTACATGGGCACAGGGCCGGTGCTGGGGTTGTGCCTTGGGGCCCATGGCTGTTACACGGCGAGGTGGCCTCTACCTCTACCTCGGGGAAGCCAAGTTTCCATCCTTACCATGCTTCTCTCTTCACACACTGGGGAAAAATGCCCCAGCTTTTCATTGGTCGCAAAACTGTAGTTTCAATTAAAAGCCTGTCCAGGTGTAGCGTTGTTAAGCCTTCACATCTAGTCCAAATGTTTATCAAAGACACGTATGTCAGCAGTGTGGCAGCAACAAAGCTCCAAGCAGCATGAGAAGGGGAAGGTGAGCAGGCCTGCTGTTCAGATAGTCTTCCTTTCGGCATCAAAAATAGCTCTTCTTTTCACTACTACCTCACACAGTCGAGCAGTCATAGCTGCTTCCAGCCAAGTCGTCTCTCTCTTTGATCCGGGGGCTGCCTGCTATTATAAGGTACTGAGTTATCACCTCCTCCCTGGGGCTGTCTCGCAAGTTTACAGATGCAAACATTCAAATCAAACAGGTCATTTTCAGCTGCCTTCCCCTTGCTCCCTGCTGTTGCAGAGCGCCCAAGCAAAGTTCACAAAAGGGAAAGACAGTAGGGCAAAACATTTATTAAATTGTTACCTCTTCCTTTTGAAAATCCTTCCCGCATTACAGCTGTTAGTTACTCTTTAACACGGATCAGTGATGAAAGCAAAGCCATTTTGCAACTTGCATTTTGGATGGAGCAGTTTTATTTTGTCATTGCCCTCGTAGCCTTGTTTTGTTCTGCTTTTTAAAGTATTCTTGACGATTACTTGGTTTGTTGCTACTGTGTGTTTACTTTTCAGTTTCTGTCCATACATAGCTGTGCCGTGCGTCATCCGCTCCTGCTGAAGTGCTAACTCAACAACAGGAAGGCTGTGCGTGAAAGGAGACTTAAAGGGAATGGCCTATCAGCATTTTCACCAAATTGCTTCCTTTTTTTTTTTTTCTTCCTCTTTGATTAGAACTATTAAAGATGTTGTAACCACAGGGGCCTCTCTTACAAAGCAGAGATCCACGCTGCTCTCATTTTTCATTGCGTTTCTTGAACGCATTGCGGCCTTGAAAACAATTTCGCTATAAATAGTTTGAGTGCAGTTTGGGGGTTTAGTAACAAAATATAAGAATCTTTTAATGCTATTTTCGTAGTGAAAAGTTGCTTTGTTTTCCATTCCTTTGTCTAGGATTCAAAACAAGTTAAACCAAGAGCTTGAAAGCTTTTAAATTTCCCAAATGTGTCTTCTATTACTAATGACACTCCTATACTTTGTTGCTAAACCTTCTAATCTTTACTGTTCTGTGAGTGTAGACAACTGTCAGGGAAACTGCATAGCTTGGCAGTGAGGTCATGCCTGATACATTGGCCATTATTTATTATACAGTTATTTCTGCAGTTCCTGAAGTTGATAATCCTGGCAAAATCGCTGATGTGGAGAATAGTCTTGGTCCATAGTCTTGGACCAGCAAGGAGATGATCATCATTACATGGTAAAGTAAATTATGGTGGGAGGCATCCCATTGACAACAATTGTATTTAATGTAGACTGCCTTTTTTTTTAAAAATTTAGCTTGAAGGATTTTTAAAGTACCCTATTTTTACCAATTCTTTAAAAATGTGTGAATATAATTTGGAATTTATTTTTGCCTTTCTGCCCATAAGCAGATACACTTTTGTCTATCTTTTCTTTGTTTCTCCCTCCTCCTCCTCTCTCTTGCTGCCTTTCCTGGTGCCTTAGTGGAATGTAATTAAAGATGCTCAGGAGAGGAGGAGATGCAGGGTGCGTGCTGCAGGTGCCTCATCCAGGCTTCCCACAGCTCAGCTCGTGCTCCTGAGGTGTCTCGGTAGTTCAACGTGTGCCGTCCAGCCCTTGAACTCTTCTGGGTTGGCGGTCGGTAAAACCTGTTCTGTGGCTCGGAGAAGGTGACAAGTGGCAGCTGGAGACTGCTTTGGAGCAACAGAGCCTTGTGCTGGACGGCACCGAGCGGGGAGCGGCCGACCGCTGTCGTGAGATACAGATAACAATATAATAACGATACGGATGTGGCCCCAAATAAGACTTCACGTACTCTCCTCAGAGACATTAGGAAGCCCCCGAGATCCTCTTTTCTGCATCCGAGCTTGGCAGGTGGTAGTTCTGCACAGAGCAGAAATATGTGTTGATGCGCATGGAAACATCAAAATAGGTCAGACTGAAGATGCGTGTCTCAACAATAAACATCAATAAATTTATCAGCTGCTAAGCATAAGCTAAACTAGAAATGTATATCAACTAATGAGAATTACTTATTCTCAGGAAATATCTAAATAAGTTGGGGCAAACTGGTACTGGCAATACAGAGCAGTCGGTTTCATTTGTTCTCGTGATACCTACTAGCATTCTTACAGCTAATATATTTAATTTGGGGGAAGGAGCAAGTTTTGCTCTAATACATCCTTAATAAATGCGAGGTGCCTGTTAAATAAAATCAAGTTATATTCTTATATTGCAATACTGACCTTGCACATGGAGCAGTTCTTTGGTTGCTGAGCAGTGCAACACTTTCCAGCACTGGAGAATGAATATGTAAAGTAAAATGCTACTTGAGGTAATATAACATAATGATCCATTTTGAAAATGTGCAAGAGACAAACAACGTAATGCTGGAAAGGAACTTTTTTGGCATTTTAAATTGCATGAATATTTGCTGAATTAATTGTGTAAAGAGCAAGCTCTTAAGACACCTTTTTTTTTCTTTTTCTTTTCTGAACCATAGCATGAAAGCCTTGGGATGAGAAGTTGAGACTGGTGCTCTTGGCTAATTTTAAGGAGAATACCTGTTTTTACTATCCTTTTATGTTTTGGTAATGAAAAATAATATGAGGACCATCAAAGCAGGTTAAATCCTAAGAAGGAGCTGATGGCAAAGTCAGAAGCTTTCTTGGACTCTTTAAGTCTGTGCTTTGATGAGCGATGTTTGATGTTTACCATTTGTTCTGTGGTAGAATCATATTTTTATGGCCTGAGGCGGAGACCTGAACCTGAACTGCTTTGTTGTTTCTTACTGTTTCCTCCGAGTAAGAAAGAGCTGTTGAGTCACCTGTATCTCCTCCACAATATTACAACTTTATTTACATCCGCAGGAACTTTTTGAAGTGATGTCACCAAGCAAAACAGGAATAATCACGTTTATTTTGCAAACCATTCTTCTCGCAAAAGCTTCTCACATCTTTACATACCTTTGCTCCTATCCGCCACCTGGCAGCTCTGGGGAACCTTCTGAAGTGATGTGCACGTTTTGTAAGGTGCAGTTCCCAGTGTTATCCCTCCTGGATGTCTGCGCCTCCTTAAATCTAAGTGAAGCCAATGGGATTGCTGATATGCCTCAAATTAAGCACGTTTTTGAATGTTTTCCTGAACAGGGACTTTACCGCTTTGAACTAATATCTTAGTCAATTCTGCAAGCAGAATTAAGTGGAGGATTTGTTGCTCTAACTGTCCAAAAGCTGTGGTAAATCTTTTTGTGCCAGGGAGATTGGGAAGTGGTATCGGCCCTGTTTAATGGAGATGAAGAATATTTTTATTTCAGAGGAGAAACCGCTTTTGTTGAGCTTTGTCGCATGGATTTTTTGCTGTTGTTTTGCAAAGATAAAAATCCAGTTTAATTTATACTGCCTTGAAGTCCGACCAAATGAAAAAGACCTCTCGGCGATGCCATGGACCAGTTATCCTTCGCTGGCCGTCCTCAACAGTGGCACTGCTGGTCTGCAGCCTGCGCGGTTCACAAACAGTGCGCCGACCCTTGAGTTAGAGACAGGCAGATCAAAGCCGCCTTTCCTGTCACACGTCCTTGTGCTAATCCTGCTACAAGAGACCAAGCAGAGACGCAGGAGGTGTTAAGAGCTGCTGAGGAGTTCAAAGCGCGCGCGCTGAGCGGGGCGGTGGTGCCGCGGCCGTGCCCGAAGGCTCCCGTCCTCCCGCCCCGCGCGGATAGTGCTGCTGCCTTTGGTGGGGAGGCAGAAGGCAGGGCAAAGCTGAGGGGGGAGACTCCTCTCCCATGCGCGTGGGGGGTCACAGGAGTTTGGTTTAGCCTGTGTCCCCCTGCAACTACGCTAAAAACAATTCGCACTTCATAGAAGAATGGAAGAAAGGGAGAAACAGAACCTGGTAGACCATCTTGCCTGAAAGATCATCCTGCCTTAGATCATCTTGTCAAGGCAGCCTTGTGTCTTACTCTAAGTTTTGGGGTTTTAGACTCTCAGTTTTTATCTTACTTAAGTGACAATGTGTTTCCTGAGAAACCATTTCACAGTAACAGATTTCACTGTAAGGAAATCTTTTGCTTCTTTGTGAATGAAGTTTTACCTTGTTTGAATTGTAGCCATTACTCCAAAACGAACCTCCAAGAACTTAAACTGATTCCTGTTTCTGTCCGTGTCTGTTGGCACCATTCAGGTACCTGTAAAACTAATTAACTGTGCTATTATGAAACAATGGTGCAGCTTAATTTTACACCCGAATAAATTAAAGTACCAGGTGAGTCTTCATTAGCTTGGCGTTTTGCCATCGTAGCCTTGGAGAAGTTTGTGATGAAATTTAAACCAGTGCTTAGAGCAGCACTTGAGACTCAGCTCTGTAGCCTGTGCCACGTGCTTGGCATACAGAAGGACGTATGAACCTCTGGGTACATTTGTGGGTTTTGAGTGATATTTTGGACTCTTTAGTTTTAAGACAGATATTCAAAAATAATTGCAGCCCCTTTACAATGCTGTGGGAATGTAAAGGAGCCATAAAAATAACTCTGGCATATTCCCTGCTTAGGGAAAAAAAATATATATATATGTATGTATATATGTGTGTGTGTGTGTGTATATATATATATATATATATATATATATATATACAGCCTCTATGGGATCTCTCTGACCGGTAGGTAACTAAGTTGGGAAAGGAGCTGGAGAAAAACAAACAGTTGGAGCAAAAACAGTCTGTTGCAGATGCTAATATCAATTTAGTGGGCAAGGACTGTCTCCCCGCAAGGTTCCTTCAAGCCAGTAACCTTACCACTTGTTACACAAGGGTATATGTGGAGAAAGAAACCAAAGAACAGTTCTCCAAACATGTTAGATTCAACCCTAGCCATAGGAGAAAATGAAATGGGAGATCTGAGGGCTCTCTAAGGCACAGATCTGAAGTAGTACGCACAAGAATAGGCTTCACGTTTGCCTGTATTGAGGAGGCTGGCTTGCCTGGACAAGCTGCACAGAAGTGTTGCTGGCTGAACTTGGCAGCGCAGCCGTCAGAGGTACCCTGCGAACTTGCTGTGCTCAGCTCCGTGACTGGGAGCAGATAAGGGGCCGTGGAGTCCTATTTCTTAGATACTTTCTAGAAAGGCTTCTTGGTGCTTGAGTACTATTGAAACAATTCTCTGGCTGTATTTGGCAGTGGGTAGACTTTTAAAAAAAAAGTATAACTATGCCTGATACAGACCCAGCATTGTTTCCCTGGCAGAGATGGGAGAGGTGATCAGTGTAAAGTCCAGCAGAGGGAATTAGGGCTGCTAACAGCACTGGAGATGCAAAGCCAGTGTCTGCCTGCCCCCTGAGACCCAGCTGGAATGGCCTGTCTTAATTAGAAGCTTCCCAGCAGCTGTGGGTAACCTTCAAGGTTGTGGTGTCTCATTTTTATTACCTTTGGCTCTCCATTCTGTTATAAACAATGTGTCTCATTATAAAATGAAAAGCTTTGTCTTCCAAAATTAGCCCTATAGAAAGTTTACACTCCAGATTTGATGTGTCTTTGGCTGAACCCTGTGCTTTCCTTTTTACTGTGTGTTTATCCAATACTTCTTGTGGCATCATTATGCTTGAATTAGATATTTGACTTTGCAAGAACTGATTTATATCCATACTTATATTACTCCTAGATGGAAGAAAGGTCAGTTTAGAGAGCTTATTGCAACTAGTCTGCAAGTAGAAGAGCACTATGGAATTGCCAGAACATGCAGCATGGGAGACCCTGGATTTGGTAGTGATAAAGCTTTGTTGTTTTCTTGGGAAGAGAAAGGATTCCCCCATCCCAGCATTGCAGTAAAAAGCAGTCCATGCAGTGCATGCGGTGTGGAGCTCGTCTTTCCAAGGTGGCATTTGTTAGAGGGGTCCTTGAGAGCATTGCTGCAGTGCAGCATCTGCAAGTACTTTTATTATGAACTCTTATTTTCATAGCTTTATAGCTTGACCATAGTAATTTGCCCTAGGCAAGAACTTGGCATGCAAAGTCTGCTGTCAACACGGGAGTCTGTTCCTAAGTTATGTATTATCTTCTTTTCTTTCTTAAACCTAATTCATTTTAATTAGAGATGGGCTTGTGCTGCAGAATTCGGGTCCAAATCTGAAACTCTCCTCCCCCAGGTATGGGGGATGTATGGACTTGACGCTTATTTGGGGGCCAAATTTGTGTTTGAACTGGCAACATTTAAGAAGTGCAGTGGTGTCAGATCGTTCCTATATTCCCGTGACTCAAATTTCCTCTATTATCTTCTTTCAGAGATTTTTTTTTTTTTTTGGCAGAAGTGTTCTTTTTTTTTTCAATATAGAATAATGTCTTCAGAAATGCTCAATTTGTTTTTGAACAAAGTACTCTGGAAAAACAATTAAACCACTGGTAGGCTTTGACCTTTTGGGGAGAGAATCTGGAGCTGGGTGGCTGGTGTCAACTTCTTCTGGCTTCCTGGAGAAATGATGCTCTTGTAGTAATGTTGTGTGCAGTTCTGGGCTCCTCAGTATAAGAGGGATGTGGACCTTTTAGAAAGGGTCTAGAGTAGAGTAACAAAGGTGATTAAGGGACTGGAGCATCTACCATATGAGCAAAGACTAAGTGAGCTGGGCCTGTTTAGCCTGAAGAAGAGAAGACTGAGAGGAAATCTGATCAATATGTATGAGTACCTGAGGGGGAAAGGTAGGGACGAGGGACCAAAATCTTCTCGGTGGTGGCCAGTGACAGGACAAGAGGTAATAGGTACAAATTGAAACACAGGAAGCGCCATCTCCATGTGGGGAAGAACTTCTTTCCTGTGAAAGGAAACCTTTCACCTGCCTGGATGCCAGCCTATGCCATGTGCTGTAGGTGTCCCTGCTGGAGCAGGGGGGTTGGACTAGATGATCTCTAGAGGTACCTTCCAACCTCAAACATGCTGCGAGATGATGAATTTAATAGCTGTGAGCTATTGAAAGCTCACTAACTGCTGGTCTTGGGTAATATTTTTTCCCTGGTTTTGGCCATGGATATCTCAGCTCACAGGAGCAACCTTTTTCTAGGGCATAAGAACAATCCATCAACCTGTCTTATAACTACCCTTGATATTGTTAGATGTCTTATTTTGCCTTTACTGTTTGAAAAATATTTCAGTATTTCGGAAAACATAAAAGGAGTATTTTTGGCAGATTTGGGCACATAACCTTCCATCTCAGCAGTTCCTTTAACTTTCTTTTTCCCTCTATTCCCCCCATAAATTCTAAAGATAATTAAAATGCACTATGAATCAATAACTGCAGATATCACTTTGGTGTAAAACTTACTTGTTTCACCAGTAAACCATCAGCTGAAAAGCATATTGCTTTTATCCAGGGACTTACAGTCACCAGAGCGTTCCAAACCATATCTCGGGCAGTGCTAAGCAGCACTTGACCTGCTGCTTCCCTTAAGGGACAGGGCTGGCCAGCTCTGCCATCACCTGCTTGCCAGGAGTCCGGTAATCCAGCTGCCACGTTGCTCGCTTCCGATTGAGGTCTTTGTTATCTTGTCGCCCTTCCTTCGCTCTGCGTTGCCTACGCTGAGCTGAGCTGGTTTCGTACCAGAAAGTTAATGTCTGCGGTTCCAATCAAAGACGGTTTGCTTGTTTGTTTTGTGTGTTAAGACATTTTGGAAGAGCTTTATCACAGCCATGTTTTCCTCAAGTACTATGTACTAAAGTAAAGGATATGTTCTCATGATTGAAATCCCTACCAGGTATTTCTCTTACAGTAACTGTGTAAAGCACATCCAATATCATTATATCAGTGCTTTTGTTAGACTTTACCTTTTCCTTCACCGGCTCTAGGATGCTTTTTTACATTGCTAAAATTGAGTGAATGCAAAAAAAGACAAAACCCAGGCCGTGGGCATCTGTGTGAAGTGCAGCCTGACGGCGATGGGCAGCTCTTCCCATGCCTGGGTTTCCAAGCAGTTCCTCGAACACCCACGTCGAGATGCGAGTGGATTGTGAAGTCCTGTCAGGCTAAAGCTGGCAGTGCGGGGCCTGCACTCGATGGGAGGGGTGAATCCGTGCTGTGTGCCCAGTCCTCCTCCTCCGGACCGTGACCAGCTCCAGTCTGTGTTGCTACAACGTTTTGCTACTGCTCTTGATGTACAGCCAAGCGGTGCAATCTCATGTGCTTACCAGTTCGTCTTGCTATTGGCAATGTTCACTCGTTTGCACAGAAGCCATCCACATTTCTGGCTATAGCTTATTTTACTGTACCTGAATGCTGTAAATATTATCTGTTGTTTTCCTCTGTGGGGTTATTTGTTATTTACTGGGAGACTATAAGTTGATGACAGCAGCTAGCAAAACAGACTTGAATGGAGTACCGCATAGCTTTGATTCAAGGTTATGCATGTTTTGCGGGTTTTAGATGGGAATCCTGTTCCTAGGAAGTGAAAACTCCCAATTAATTTAAAGGGAATGATGGTAATGAATTGTTTCCCCTTCTCCTATCAAGGTGAGTGGCCTCGACATTCAGAGGTACTGAATGCTCATTAAAAGTGCTGGAAAAGGACACCCAAGTGAGCTGTTCAGGGTAATAAATTAAATAACACAGTTTTCTTCAGCTTGTTCTGGGGAAAGACCATAGAATTGATTATTATTAATTTTGCATTTTTTAATTGCATTCAAGCAAATGGAGAAATGATCCTGGTTTTATTTTTTTATAATTTTTAAATTTTTTGCATAAAGTTTTGCCAAGCAGACATTATTGGGAGCAGTTTTATCCCCAAGGCTTACATGAATCCTTTCATGCTAACAGACCTGTTTCTGAAGGATTTATCACAAAAGTGCCGTGCCACTGTCACATTGTCCCTTCCATGATCCGAACCGTTCTGGGACCGGGGCCAGCGTTGTCCCTTACGTCGAGATGCACGGGACGTTTGCTGAGTGTCTGGTTCTCTGATGAATGGCGTGATATTTGCTCAGCATCCTGCCTTTGGTGATTCACAGCCCAAGTGTGTGAGGCCGCCCTTTTACCGCCGTCATGGGGAAGTGGAGGAGACGCAGCACCCACTGTCAGTGTTTTCTCACTGCTGATCTGTATTTGTCTGAGCAGTTAAGGTGCTGCAACCCTGTGTGTTAGGAACCTCTCCAGGTTTCCCCAGTGCAACATGGGTGAATCCCCCTGCACTGAGCAGCCCCCAGGTGACGTGAAGCGCTTGATAGTGAGCTCTGATCTGTCTGCACATCCATCACTACAAGATCTCTGTGCAGAGTAAGCCTAGCCAGTTTGTGGCCTACCAGGTTTTGCTGACCTTGTATTTTCAAGTACAATTTTAATAGTGTGTGCACTACAATAACTACATGCACTACTATGATTGTATGTTGTATGTAATATACATGGATGCTGTAGCATTTGTTCCTCCAGCATCTGTATTTCTGAGACTGAAATATTAGTATGTGGTGGGAGGGGGCCTTGGCGCTCTCGAACTAACAGGGCGTTCAAAATGTGCATCAGAGTGTCTTACCCAGGGATAGAGTGTTTGCCTCAGGGCTTTCATCTGGGGTCTGAAATCCTTGCTTAAGGTTCTCAGTTAAAATTATATATCTTGAAAGAGATTTCTGAGAAGTCAGTTTGCAGGGTTGGTTTGTTTTCTGTGTGCTGCATTTTTAATTAGAAGTTGGTCTTACGTAAAATTAGTTGACTGTTGCTTTTGTGTCCATGGTTTAATTAAACCTGTGGTTGTCTTTTAGCTCTGGCTCATAGTAAGTGTAGTTAAATAACACTGTTCCCTTATGAAAGCGTTTAGAGAATAAGTGTTTCCATTCCTGAACTGTAGAGTGTTATCTGGTAGGATTATATTTTGGATAGAATACTTCACATTTCTAAGCCGCGTCTTAGACCACAGTCTGACAACTATTTTGAGATTATGCTGAGAGTTTGGATTTTCTTTTTTCTTGTGTGCTGTGATCTTACTGCAGTGGATACTGTAAGCTGCCTTAAGACATGATGATACCTTTTGTGCTATGCAGGAGGAAAAAGTAATTATTTCAGATCATTACAATAGCCAAACTAAGATTGTGTAAATTAGTGCGCAACTAACAGTAACTAAAAGGCTTATTTTGTAGAAGAAATACATTAATGTGAATTTAAACACTCTCTCTCTGTTGCTCTAAGGCCAAGGTGCAACACTCACGTTCCCTGTCTTCTCTGGCACCTTTTTCTCCCCTCTGCCCATCACCATTACTGGAGCCTGCTCGGAAACAAACTGCTTTTGTCAAAATGTGTAGACATAGAGTAACACTACTGCTCGTAGAGATGGAAGAACTAACTTGGGAAAGGATAGGATCCTTCAGGGACTCCAGAGCGTCTTTTACACTTATTTGGAACTCTTCCAAATATTTTTCACCTTGTCTCTATATCTCATTACCTAAAAGTCCAAATAATGCATAGGTGGGTTTTTTGTTTGTTTTGTTTTGCCCTTGTATCATTGCCAGTGATAAATCAGGAGTTGCAACGAGAAACTTATTCTGATGTACCACAGTGCAGTCTCAATCAGCCCTCAATGACATGGATCCAGGTTGGGATAGACAAAACCTCTAACAGCAATAAATAGGTCTATGAACCTATTCCAGTTGTTAGGTTGTGGAGTAAGCAGAAGTTCTTTATCATCATGCAAAGACTATAAGAGCACAACCATATTGCAACACTCCTCTGTGTTTTGAATTTTTGGATCTAGTGTTTTGGTTTTAACCAACTTCCCCCCCGGATTCTTTGCTTATTGGGTATCATTTCCTGGCAGGGCTACAGGAAAAGCTCAGGTCGTGATTAGGCCATTGCTAAACCTATGAGCTAGTGTTTTCCAAGAAAAACATTGTAAATTGTATTTTAGAAGGGAAATGTTATTAGACACGTAGTTAATTGAATTGGATTAGCTATGCATCAGTTCTTCACTTGGAGAGATTCCCTTTCCTGCATTTCTTCTGGAGACAGGTAAACCAGACTGGCTTGACTGAGTTGAGCTTCCGTGCACAGTGAGGTATCAACATTTTGTATCAAGGTAAGACATCATATCTGGAAAGCACAACGTTGGTTTCGATAAGCTTACCTGACTCTTGCGTCTGAGGTTATCTGCTTTCACCAGCAATTGTCAACTCCAACCATGGCTGAAAGCCTGACTGAAATCACAATTAGCCGTAGGCACAGCCGGTTAACCCCCATGTGAATTCAGGGAAGCTGAATGGGATCAGCTGCGTGTTAGTTGTCAACAGGTGCGAGTTCTGATGCAGAAGCCCTAGTTCACCAAAGCCTAAGCATGCTCCTAAACCGTTTTGAAAGAGCTAACTACTATTTAAAATAAGTGCAAGCTTAAACGCCTTGTTGAATATGATGGTCTAGTAAAAAATACTACCAATAAAGAATATCAGGTCAACTGTAGTATGTCTCCCCATTAGAAGATATTATAGGACACCCTTTTATACATAACATTTGTTTGAGCATGTTGAAGTTGTGCTCATAAACTACAACTACAGCTATTGCCATTGGCAAAATATAAACAATTTTCAAGGAGTAATAAATTAGGTAGAGAACATGATGTGTGTTGAGAATAAAGTACGATGTGGTAAGTCCTGTACTAAGGAACAGGAATTAGAAAAAATCTCTTGACACAAATCACTTGCTATTCTGTTCAGTGTTTGATTCATTTATAATTTAGGATCCAATTTACTTGTTGGCTGTTGTCAGTTAGATATGGAGGGTTTTTTGTGTTATTTTGTGTTATTTTTTAATTCTGATAAAATTTTAAGTCACTTTTAATGATTACCTTAAGCAAGCTAATATCTTGGCCTCCTGATGTTGCCTTGTTTCAAGATCAGTAGCACGTATTATGGTCACAGTTTGCATGTATGAAAACACTTGGAGAATTAGTATGTTTTGACACTCTAGTGGATTCCTGTGAATTTAACTACAGAAATTAATTTTTTCTTTTGCCTAGCATTATCTGCCAATTTAAAAAGAACAAACTTTCAGAGCAAGTACTTGAGTTTAGATTTATTTAGACCCCATTTCCCAGCTTCTAACTAAGCAGTTCAGTAGAAAAATGTATTATTTTTATCTTTAAATTTGTTGAAGTCATGATTCTATTTGTAGTCAGACAGGCCTGAGATCTAAAGTTACATAGATTTGGTCAAACTGACCCTGAATTCTTGACTGTAAACACCATAAATCTTCCCTGCAATAATTAGTTTCACATTGTAAAGGCCATGCTGTGAAGGGTAATCCCTCATGGAACAAGTTAAGTTTCTAATTTGTTTTCCATAGCACAATGAATTCCAAAAGCTTTCACCATGTTTCTAGCGAGTCATTTATCAGCTTCATAATAAAGCAAAGAAGGGACATCACAGATCATCTGCAACAGAAAACAAGTTGTATATTTCCTTATAGCAAGTATAGGCAACAGTGCCCTAGGGCACTGTTTGACTTTTTTTGCTTGAAAGTCATAAAAAGACGCCACAATCTGTAAGCTGAGCCTAGTGATTGAGTCTCTTACTCGTTTTCCAGTGGAGTTTATCAGGCAGATTAGTGATATACCATTTTCATACTTCCCCTATGAAACACAACTGCCATATACTCCAAGAGGCTTTGCCAATACAGGGAAGCGTCAGCACCACTTTGCTGATGCAGCAAAGTCCTGACACCAGCAAAAATCCTTGAGGAGCATCTTAGAAAGAGATAAGAAGCTGTGGATTGAATGAGTATTGTCTTAATTATGTTGCAGAGACCTAAAATACTGAACAAGTATTAAAAAATGTGAAAGAAAACCATTATGGTGAATGTGCTTATAGCAGCAAGGCCATCTCAGCTCCCCAGTGCTGGTGGTGGTTACTGTATCATGGCACATCTACTCTTTTTAAGCTGTGTTTCACCAGAATGATGAGCATGTATCGGCACTGATTTTGAAGAGACTTTATACATTTTTTTCCATTGGTTAGGAACTTATTCTTCCTAAAGGCTCCATAGTGTCTGGTGATGTTTATTTGAGAGAGCAAATGAATGTCTTCTGACGTGTGAGCAAAATGACCCATGAGCAATACATGTGTGCGAGTCCACACGCTCCCCCCAACATGTCCACGCGATAAATTTAAATGTGGCCTGGAGTTAAATGCAGGTAATATAGGTATAAAAACTATTTATTCTCTGACTAGGTAATAAGGATGGATGATGATGATGATTGTGGAAAATTTTACGTATATTTTTGTGTCTAAAATATAGTAAACATGGCAATGTCTTCTAGACTTGAATACTGAGCCTGTTATTCAAGATTTATTCATTTTGTACCATTGTGCAAACCTAGAATATTTTCTCTTATGCTATGACATATTGCTGATGATGACTTGCATCAACAGTAAATTCGGTTAGCATGTTTATGCAGGAGGTGACTTCTTTCATTCTATCATATAATTACTCAGAATAACTTTTTTCTTTTCTAGACCATAACATTTTGCACGTCTACTTCCTTAGTGCAAATGCTGGTCATGACAAACCCTGCTGACTTCCATTGGAGGTCTGTGCTAGGTCCCAGATGCCTCAATCTGTGTGTCTGTAGTTAAGGGCTGTAAATCAAAACCTATATTGAAATGCTGTGCTCGGTGTTGCAAGGCAAGGAAGGAATTGGGTTTCCTAGAGTGAATATATACACCTGCCTCAACCAGAAGGCAGCCCCTTCTTTTGTGATAGCCCGTCCCGTTCAGTCGATAGCGCTGAGCAAGTCTGCTGAGTTCAGGCACGGCCAAGGGTTGTTGGTCACTGCCAGCTGCAAGTGCTTTGTAGGGCAGACCGCTGTAATTATCCACAGTTTACTGCTGAACCTCCGAGATCTGGGATTATAGGAGATGAGAGGTTCTGGTTAACTCACAGCAGGGAGTGCAGCACGGAGTTATTTGATTACAGAGTGACGTTGTTTCTAGTGAGTTTGATTAGTTTACAGGGAGTGCAGTCGCTGCTGCACCTTAGGATGTTTCTTTAGAGTTGCTCTGGTGTCTCTGCATTCTTCAGTGCAGCATCAGGTAGAGTCCATGAGCTTTGGCACAGTCCTGTTACACTCATCCTTACTGAAGGACGCATTGTGCAAGACCTGCTTCCTTCTCTGTTGCTAAAAAGCCTAGGGATATTGCCCTTAGTACCTACATAAATTTTCTTTTTTACAAGCTTTGGGGTGTTATTTGCAAAGCTACATAAATAATTCTGAAACACATAACTTTTTATTGGAAAAAGCAATGAATAGCGTAAATCCCATTCTCTTGATCAGAGATCTAAACAACTCAGTGTTTAAGTCTCCTTAGAAACTTGCTCGGGACTTTTCAGGGCAGAAATCTCTTTTTCTCCTTGTAATGACTACTCTTTACAGAATGGCATTTAAATTACTTGGAGGTTTTTGGCTTGCCCAAGATTAACTTCAGAGGTAGATCTGGGACAGTTTTCACAGGGGAGTTCAATCATTAGAACCAGCCATTTGTTGTGAAGTTCTCAGAGGTGAAAGCTGTCAGAAAGAGAGCTGGCTCGTCATCAGAAGCGACAGTCTGTTTTCATCTATGGCTCAAAAAGAAAAAAAAAAAAGAAGAAATGACATTTAGTAATAAAGTATAGGGTAAGCTATCTGAGAATTTGAGAACCAGTTTTTAAATACTTCGAGCAAAACTGGAATATTCCTCTGTTTTTATTTGAAAGCTCTTTGGGGAGTGGGGAGATGTGCTGGTTTTTGGGGTGTTGATGGTTTCTGCAGTCATATGTGTTTTCAGAGAACAAAAAGACACTTTCTCCCTCCGCTCTTGAATCTGTCCGCTAGCGAAGGTTTTGCCCCTTAGAGTTTTGTAAGCCCCCTGAAGTGTTAACATGATATTCTGTTGAAGTGTGGGTGAGCTCTATCGCTTTCAAAGGAAACAAAGGGACGTAGGGTCACATTCTGATGTCCTTATTCACGCTGAAGTCGTGCCTTATGCTGCCCAAAAGTCACAATGATTTCACTGACTCTATTCAGGGAAGAAAGCCTTAATCAGCATAAGTAAAAATCTCCCCAAATTTAGCTCTTGGTTAAAATTCTTTCAGGAGATTGCTACCTACCAAGTTTCTGGACTGGATGCAGAAGAGTTCACTGATATTATGCTGCTTTATTTTAAGAAGCAAAAACTGTAAGAAATTCAACTCTATTTAAGTACACACTTTCTTTTTAGTGTTGGTATTTTGGTAGGAGAGCAAGTCTTGGATTCGAAGAATAAATTCATTCCCAGTTTGCATGAAGATTAACGTTACACTGACTTTCAAATCATGTTACAAATAGGGGCTCAGAGTCTTTTGACTTTGGTGACAAGTATGTCCTCTGAGGCTTTAAATTATATTTTCAGGAAACGTACGTGCTATAGAGGGTTAGTTACAGTCAGAGTGGCACTTGTGGTTGACCAGACTCAGCAGTTTGTGTTATACCTACAAGAATGTTTTGTATAGTCACACATTTCGGTTGTACTTTTACTGAGATATTAGATGGGTAGTCTTCTAAAGAGGAGATGGTGGTCAAAGTGAGGCCTATTAATAATATTTTGTATATGTTTTACATAGCACTGATTCTCAAAAACTTTCTGCAATGCAGCAAGGTAGTTATGTGGAGAAAACTTGTGTAACTGAAATTTCTGGGGAAATAGATAATTTTTTGAATACTAAGCTTTTTATGCAATGGGGTATTTTGGATTCTTAAAATTAGCTTCAGTTTGCTAAAATCCTGTGGAAAACTTGAGTTTGTATTATGACTTATTTCACCTTATGCTCTGAACCCAATTTTTCTTTTAGACATAAGGTTGGAAAATTTGAATATATTGTAGTACATCAGCAGTTTATTATCAAGGAAGCATGGTTAAAAGGGTTATGGGACCTTTCTAAGCTATGCACGCACGTTCCTTTTGAAGTTGCTTTATTATAGTCAGTTGGGGCTGCCATTGCTTTGGGTAACTATTCAGATTCATTGTTCAGCAATAATTGCAACCATAATATAAGCCTTTTGATACCTTCACTTTATTTACATCAGCTAATCAAAGGCGCATGCAAGCTATGCTGCCATAGAGCATGGAATAATTAATTTATAATGTTCTGTTTATTTCGCTAGTGAATATTTTTTCTCTAAAATTAGAATGTAAGCTGCTTAAAAAAGACTTGAGCTGACACCAGATGTGGTTTTGAGCCCTTTGCAACAAGAAGAACTGGTGAAATATTTGAAATAAATTGGCATGGAAGTGAACTTCTGGTCCACGCACTCTTAAGTCCCTTGTGAGGGTGCTGTTCGTTTGTCAGTACACACGACACATCGTTTGTATGGAAGATGCCAGTTCCTGCTGGGTTTGTCTGTTTTGCTTTCACTTACTTGTAAACATGGAGTACTTGAGTTCTACAAGTTAACTGCTGTGATCCCTGGGAAGGTTTGCTGTATCTGCAAGCATAGCTGGGCAGATTTTCCAACTGTAAAGGTATATGTTAAAATAGGCATTTGTATACATCAAGACACTCAGTATATGTCAATATTATATAAAAAAATCCAAGATGAATATATTTATGCATACACCAAAACGATGCATCTGATGTTTTACATCAGATGGCTGCATTCTGTGGCTGAACTGGGTTAGAAAGCTAATTTGACAATACTTTTAGGCAGCTGCTCTTGCTATTTTTATGGAAAACACTACCACAGTGTTTCCTCAGGCCGCTTCTCTCATGCAATCATAGTCCCCGACGTGTGGTTTGTGTGACAAACCAAGCTGTGTGCACCTCCCGGGTGCTGGTCAGCCCAACAGCAGCATGTGTCGTGCTTCGTGCTGCCTGGGCTTGAAGGAATTTGGTGATACAGTTGCTTGAGCACCAGGAATGCAGGTGGTCCTTGCCTCTAGTGATCGCTTTATCAGGTTCAGCGCTGCTTGTACCCCGAGTATCAGCTATGCTTCCCCATCTAGTTTAAATGAAATTAGATATTTGCATGAGTCTTTCTGCTGGCAGCCTGTGGTGGACCAGCATTCCTCAAGTCAGAGTCACTTTTAACAGAAGAAACAGCATTTAATGACTTTTATTCCTTTTAAATGTGGACCTCTCTCTTCTCCAGGAGGACTCGGCCTCCCCTCGCAGAATTGCAGGCCTAGCTCCAGGCACTAGAGCAGAGGTCTGAACGTTTGCTTCCCTGACCTGACCAGCTCCCCCTGTTCTCATCTCCCTCACCCATGATCCGTTTTGAAACTGCCCAGTTGCTTTGTCTTCCAGCACAAAATGCGGCGGCTCCAGAGCCACTCTTATGGTTCCTGATTGTTTTTCCTCAAAGCTACTACGCATCCTAGTGTTGCTAAGCTGCATAAGCTGCTCTCAAGCAATTGCACTCTGACTTCTGTCAGTATCTTTAAAAATCAAAACAAGGATGAGGCAGATGCATATAAACATAGCTATCCAAGTCCACCAGTTCAACTTTCACTGTCAGAGCAGTATTTTAAAAAAATACTCATTTTAGAAATAACTTAATTCCAAAAATTAAATGCTGTTGGATTTTTTCTATTCTAAAGCACTTCATGATAAGTTGTTGTAGTTAACCTTTTTTTGTTTATTTTCTTGCATTTTTGCGATCAATGCTGAAATTGTGCAGTTACTTTGTACTTAATTATGTACACTAAATATTGTATTTTATGATTTAGGCTGGAATGGTGCAAATAAACAGGATGGTCAATTGAAGCTTTAAAAACAAAAGATAAAAATGAACGATGTATGAAAGTGAAATATATGTGGCTTTAGTAGTCTCCCGGCGAATGCCAAGATACCACCCAAGTTTAAAGAACTGCCTTACCTTTGAAAGCAAAGGCAGCACCGAATCAAACAATGGTCCAATTTCATAGCCCATTTCAGACATCATTAAACGTATTTGGTTTCACTTCATCCTCATCGAGGTTGCCTAAAAGAGGCAGGAGCCTTGATTAATGTATGTTGCAGGAAAAGAGGAAGAGAGGGAAACTCCGTAAATCGTGCGTGTGTATGTGTGTGTACATTATGATTTCATGTCTTCTTTCCCTCTCCTGCTATTTTCTCCCTTTTGAGATTATTCTCTTCTTGGGTTTAATCCTTTTGTTGCTGGTGAGGGCAAAGCATCGCCGTTAAAGCCCTGGCAAGCATGAGCTCAGCCCTGCAGAACTGCCCAGAGCTGTTTCCGCTGCAGCTTACTGTTCTCCAGGGAGTATCTGCATGGCCCTCCCACCATTTCAGTGTTATTCCTCTTTGTTTTACAAAACCTGAGGACCCCAGTAGAATAACTATTGAATATTGTGTATTATTTCCTCTGTTACAGAAGGAAATGAAAGGAAATGACACCTTATTTTATTGGCTCTTTCTACTCCTATTTCACTATATGGATTTATAGCAAGTAGCCAAGGAGAAGTGAACCTGTTCATAACATTCATAACATGTTGAACTCATGGGGGAAATGTCTACTGGCTCCAATGGAGACACAATTTTCACTTTTCACGTATGAGGTGCAGTAAGTTCAGAGCTGCCTTTGCCCACCGTCCTCCTTCCTTTGCTGAGGTACTGTTGGCTCTGGGCTGAAGATCAGATGAGACCAGTGGGGCAATAGTCCTGTCTGCAAAAGATGCTGATATTGGCTGCTGTAGAAATTTGGACACGTTTTTGTAGTAGTCAGTTTTATGCTAAAAGAAAATTGGTAACACAGAGAACAAAGCTAAAACCTTTGTTATAGAGATGAGCAAAAGCCTTGCAGGTCTTGGTTGATGCTGTGGGACGTTGGCGTTGTCTGGCCACCAGAAAGGAGCTTTCTTTGTGCTCAGGCATTTCCATCGGTGCTTCGGAGGTGTTCAGGTAAGCAAGAGGGCTTGAGGCTTGTTAGAAATCTTATCTTGACAGGCTGGAGATGATGTATGTGGGAAACAGCCCTTGCCTTGTCACCTGCTGCTGGGGAGCCCGTAGAGAAAGCGGGTCGCATCTGAAGGAGTCCTCACGTCTCGGGAGCAAGTGGTGTCCACAGGACTGACTCTAAGTCATCCAAGAGGCAGTGTTCCAAAGAGCAGTGCCTTTATAATCGTGAAAAATTGGCTTATTCCATTAGACCTAGGCATGTCTTAACTTCCTCTGAACACTGGCTCTCTTCCTCTGCCTTTTTGCTGTCTCGGTCTGCCCCTTTCCTGCGTGCGGCAGCCGCGTTGCATGTCGCAGACCGCTGCCTGCTCCAGACCCTGCTCTCTGCAAGAGGGCTCCAAGCCTGGGCTCGCAGGTCGCCCTGGAAGCCCCTTCATGGCTACTGCAGCCCAGGGCAGGATGAAATGTGATCTCCATGAAATTATGGCCTTTCTTATTTAAAGGTGGTGCAGTTGGTTCATCATTTACTTGCAGGCTTGTACTTGCAGGCTTCTTTCCCCGAGAAATTGTTCTTACATAGAGCTTTTGTGGGTATTGACATTCGAAGCCATTGGAGAAATTTTAATTTTAAGCCAGTTACATGGTAGCAAGCTCTGGAACTGAATTTTCCTTCCATGTACCCAGCATCCAAAGGAGTGAAGAAGACACGCACTTCTCTAAGGGATGCTCTATCCAATATCAGAAACATAATCTGGCCTTGATGATTTACATGAATACTGCGATATGTGATGCAAATGAAAGTTAGCATCTCATATTTTGAGTGCAATCTCTTGGCTCTATCATGTGGAGATTGGAAGCAAGTCTTGCAGAAATTGCTCTGCTCAGCAGGCTCCCTCTTAAGCTAACAGCTAATACAGTGCAGAGATCAAAAGGGTTGCTTCAGTTTTTTTTGGAACCTACACATTGAGATAAGATCTACACGAGACCAAGCTGAATATTTTTCATGTTACATCTGGGGCTTACCAGAAGCGACACTATCACATAATTAGTGATGTAACACACGAAGCATTTAATAGTGTCACATGTGGATCTAATCTTTATGCCTAATGGAGCCATTATATATTTGTATAGACCATAACTACTTCTCCTTTAATGTCCTCATGGCTCATAGCTGATTGGAATGATATATATTGTAATAGTTTTAAGCCTAAGGGCAAAACTTATTGGACACTAATGAACTAGTTTTTCTTGAGCTCTGTTTGATTTTTGCAACAATGGAAAAGCTGAGATCTGTCACCTGATAAATCGCATGCTTAACTCAGTAAGTCCAGTTTTAATCTCTTACAATTAAGACACCGACATACGCTCCTCTCTTGGTAATGACAGTTATATGTTATAATAACAATTATCCTTATGATATCATCCTGCATGGTAATGAACTAACAAAATTTGAAAGCTCTGGAATAGCAGATTTAAAAATGAATTCATGAGATTTGTGATTTTTGCCTTGTCCTACCCTCATGCTGTAGATAACGCTTAGCACACTGAGAAGCACCTGTATTCAAAGAGGGTTTTCATGGTGCCTATCTGGGCAATTCCTGATATTCCCTGGACGACCACGCTGCCTCATGCCTGGGCCAGGGAGACTTCTCCGTGTCCTGGTTCTGGAGGGATGCGCTTTCCATGTGCCAGGGGCAGCTTCCCCATCTTCAGCATTCCCTGCTGTTGCCCTCCCAATGGGAATACCAAGAGCGAGTTGTTCTCCCCCAGAACGCAACCCCCTCGCAAAGGCCACACTGTTTTGTGGGTCTCGCCACCCTTCTCTGGGTGCTGGTCTCTGTTCAGTGTGTGCAGCAAGCCAGTGACTAGGACTGATGGTCTTTATTTGCTCTGATTTTGCTCAGATCTTCCCTTTCTTCTCTATTTAGTAGTTGCATGTGTTACATAGTTTTTCTTTGGCAATTTCCAGTGATTGTGAAGAGGCTGCAGAAAGTGTTTATATTGGTTCCAACTAGGATAAGGTTTTGTTGGCTATAGTGCTAGTTTTGTATGTTATTGCTGTTGAGGGAGAGTTATGGACAAGTTGCAGTGATCCGTTTGCATAAGCATGTAGAGGTGATGCATCTTCTTTGGAAAATGCTTTCAATGTACTGATTTAAAGAATTATGGTAGAGCTGAAGAGTAGAAATGTTTTACTCTTGGCTATAATCAGTCTAAGTTGGCCAAGAAGCAACCACTTGCATAATATTTTTACTTGTATCTCATTGTATACTTCCTTCCACTGAGAGTGTAAGGAGCATAGGCATTCAAGGTAGTTGAAACCCTTTCAAGGTGCTGCTTCTGTCATTCGGAGAATGTCCTACCAAATCAAAGACTTACTTGTGCAGAGACCAGGCATTCTTTAATGACTTAGTGTTGAGAATCAGAGTTGTCAAAGCGGTGGTAACGTTCACTGCTTTAGTGCTCACTCTTCTAGCTAGCGTGAGCAGCCGTGGCGTTCAGCGGCGCTGCGTGCGCTAGTAAACACTCCGGCTGGGGCTAATAGATGTTTGCACGCTCTGACTCTTACCGCTTCTTGCCTCAGTTGAATCAGTTAATGGGAGACTTTTATATGTGCAAGCGTCGGAAGAAATTACCCGTACTCTGTGACTAATGCTTAATAATAAGTCTAAATATAATTTGTGAAATATAAGAGTAAAAAAATACACTTGCATGTGAGGAAGTGTGGATTAATCAACCATTTTATTTGTTTAAAAGAGTGGAGTCTAGAGCATGCAAACTCCACGTTTGAATCCACTGAGAAGAATGTGATAAACACTAAAGGTGTTTGGTTTTTGCTTTTTGTTTTTTTTTAATTTAGAGGTTCAGAAAGATGTTTACTAGGAGCACTTAACCTATGGAATGAGCTGGATCCTACACCCAGGCATTAGTTAACCCTGCAGGGCTTGAGTAGGGTCAGCTAGTACAGAGTGCTGGAAGGCCGGTTGCGCTGAGCTCCTCAGAGGTTTCCTCCATGGGCTGCTGTGCTGGAGGGTGCAGAATTGAAGGGTTGGACTCTTATTTTCAAGGTTTCTCTCATAGCTCAGGTCCAGAAGAATTGTAAGAACCCCTGTAATGGCCAAGGTCATCATCCTAGGGGGAGAAGCGATGGAGGAGGAGGCTGGTGTTTGTGGGTGGGAAGATGAAACCTTCTTGAGACACAGGTATCTTTGGCCTGGAAGAGATTTCCTAGGTAGGAAGAACTTTTGGAATCCTTACTGTCTTCTGCTGTGTGTATATTTGACAGGCATATGTCTTAAAAATAAATAGCTATAAACTCTATCTGAACAATTCACCCTCCTGTGCCATTCTCACTCTGCAAAGGTAACATGAGTATCGGCAACAACATCTAAATGACCTTGGTGAATAAACTCCAGGAAGGTCTATTTCTTCTTCTAAGAGTGAACCCAGTGCAAGAAACTGTAGAGAATACAGAGTGGAAAAAATACGGGTTATTTTAATATGGTGAATGAAATGTCAGCAAAGCAGCTCTTCGCTTTGGTGCCCTCGGATTTCAGGAGTAAGTTGGAAGTTGCAGCCTATTTAAAAAAAAAAGGGGGGGGGGGAGGGAGTAGTGGGGAGAAGCAAAGGTGTAGTTGGATGCCCCAAAATCTTTGGTAACTTGTGGTCCTGGGCTAACAAGCTCAGAGGAAGACAGACAGACAAGGCAGTGTTTGGGCTGACGTGGCAGCAGCCAAGCATCGGAGCCAGGGAGCACCGTTCGCACCGCGATAGGCAGCAAGTGCAATCTCGCGTGGCTTCTCTGTGAGTGCCAGCAGCCTCGTAGCTCTTGCAGAGGCACCCGGTTAGGAAATTTTTCATCTCTGTGTAAACAATCAACCCAAATGTTTTATTCTGAGCAGCAGCGAGGAGTTGAAAGGGGAGGCGCGGTTTAAACGGCAGCTCTGCGATGGCAGCGGCGGTCGGAGGCCTCCGCGGCTGCGTTTTTCACTCGCGCCCAAGTGCCAAGGACGGAGCGTTACTAGGCTTGTCACATTCTCTAGCATGCTGAGTTACATGCGAAGAGCAGATATTTCTAAAGTGCTGCATTCATGGTTCATTTGGATGAGCAGGCATTTCTAATTTGGTACCAGCCTAATGAAAAGCTGCATTCCAGGGCAGATTCCAGCTGCTGCAGACTTCATTGACTTCCAAGATAATGCGTTTAGTTTAGACCGGGCAAGCCCAGCGAGTCTTCAGCTAATGGTTTCTAAATCCAGCAGTTGTTGTGCTTAAAGGAAAAATAGTGAAATGAAGGAGTTGTACTCAAAGTTTTACGTTCATTTGTTTTGTTTCAATGGCAAGTTATAGATGTACTCTAGTAGATTAAGTAAGAATTTATGGCATGTTTTACATGCAAAAAAAGGAAAAGTGCGCTTTACAGAGGTAATGCAAAGAACTCTGATTTAATACACAAATGCTAAACAGTTTTTCTAGAAATATGTGGGAGGGGGTGCTCTCATTTCTGGGCATCTAATTCTTTGGATTCTGGAGGTGAGAGTGAAGACTAGCAGCTGAGCTGGGAATCTGATGGCATTGCGTGTCGGGAGGAGATGATAGCGAATGGGAGGAATAGCCTGCGTGTCCAGGAATGAAGATAAAATTTGCTTTTTAAACTGGAAATTAGACTTAGAAAAAATATGAATACACTTTTCTTGTTACTCCTTCTTTTTCAGCATTCTTTAAAAAATAATATGCACTATCTACTTGCAAACTGGTAGAAGAAGCCTGTTGCTGAGACTGCACGTTCTTTTTCCTAGTTTGAATGCTCTGCGGATCAAGTCTGACTTGTAAGGGTGTATGTTGAGAAGCATTTACCTGCTAGTTCTTTTTGCTTGCTTGTTCATTTTGACCAGCTTGTGACCTAAAAAACAGATAGGAAATTACTTGAGTAGGTTAAGTTGATGGATGAATCTGTTAGACTTGTCTGGAATATTAAATTGAATAAATTTCAGAGCTAGTTTTCAAAGACAGGAACATGGAAAGAACATCAGACACTGCCTTGCAGGCTTGACTTTACCAAATTGGCAAGAATTTTGTAGAATTTGTTTCTTCTCTAATCTGGTATCCTTGAGTGAAAAGGAAATGATTTTAAGGGTGATTTTGTTGTTGCTGTTTTAAATGATCGGTGTTTTGTCTATAGATTGTGTTCCCTAGGCATCTGTAATCAGCAAGTTTTCCCCACCAGAGTGCTTGCACGGGCTGTGGATGGTTCTTTTTGGGTGCAGCAGAGAGTCCTTTGGCTTGGGCACCGCTGAGCTGTGGTGGCTTCTGGAGATCTTGAAGTGGAAATCGCCATACGTGCTCTGCTTCAGAAAACAGCAGCGCCAGTCCTGCCTAAACCAAAGTTAAGCACCATCCATGAGTAGTGTATAGATCTCATTGCACCAAAAAAGATTTTGTATGGGTTTTTTTCTGTTTAAAAATTCCTTGTGAAGCATTAAGCATTAATTAATCCGTACTGACTTCCATGACAATAACGATTGATTCAAAGAATCCAGTATTTAGGGGGATTTTACACACAGCATGGGTCTAAGAGTATGTTCCAAAGAGCGGTGAGTAATGGTATTTCTCACTGCAGAAAACTATTTTTAATGATTACCTAGATTGAGTGAGTAAATATAGGCTTGCGTTTTGTGGAAATCCCCCCAGTTAGTCCGTTATGTTCTGTTTGCTCAGCCCTGCATTCCTAACTACCCCTAGAAAACACGAGACCAAAAAAAGAGCAGATGTGGCTTTTTGAAGTAAATTTTTGAAGTAAATTTTTGGCAGTAAGATAACACTAAGGTAAAAGGTTAAGCGCTGAAATTCCAGTTGCACAGAGAGTATTCAACACGGTTTTTAATCTCTCTGTCCCAGGATTCTTTGGCGATCTGAAGTGTCTTAAATAGAAACCTTCTTATTTTCAGCACGTGGAATGGGAAGTTAATATTAGTAATTGCAACTGAAATCAGTGGAAGATGCACGTGACAGTATAAGCTGCCAGTGATGCTACCTGCAGTCCACTCTTCATTTTCTGGAGCAAGAAAGCGCTGACACTCTTGTTTCTATTTAGCTTAACATACTTCCAGCTAATTTAGACAGAAATGAGGCAACATTATTCTGGAATAAGAGTGCCTGTGCATGGGTCTATCTGTTCTTGAGCAGCTTAAATGTCTTCATGGTCCTTTAATCTTAGAAGTTCTTAAGTCTTGGAAAACAGGACTCAGTTTCTTGTGCTATTCAGAGACAGTCTAAATATTTTATCCAAATTTCTGTTTTTTAAAGAACATTTAAGTCCCATATGACCTTGGAAGAGATAGGCAAAATGAGGAGTATATATATTTTGGGGTGATTTGATACCCAGCAGATAAAGGTACAGGAAAACACAAATTTTCAATACAACTCAAATGAAGTGACTATCCTAAATAGTTATGGAGTGGTTTTGCCTGGAAAGTTACTTGGGAGAGACAACGATAGCTGTTACGGTTTTTTGTCTCTCAGTGCCTTAAGCCAGTTCATTTGTATGTGGTGTCTGTGCGAATCTGCCCAGCTCGTGGAACACCGTGTTCAGCTTGCATATTTTAAGAGATGATTTTTGCCTTGAAAATAGATGACATTGGAAGATTCACAATTTAAAACATATGTTTTGAGAAACTTTCCTATTATTTGCTCTCATTAGCGAGCCTCAGTATCTGAATATTCAGAACTTCTTTGTGAAGTGACCTTCTGTAAAGTACGTAAGGTGCGCTGCGGAAATCAGTAAGTACTTCAGACTCTTAAAAAAAAAATACAGAATTTGGGTCAGAGTTATTTTTGTATTCACAAATTGAAAAGATGCGACATGGTACGCTATAATTAATTAAAACCAGTGAGACACCTGTACTTGATTCCGATGACGGACAGATGTTTATAAGCAGCAAACGCATATGGCACATGAGTGCTCAATATGGAGCTAGTGTTGTATGCGCAGGGGTGGTGCTGTGGGGACAAGCTGTTATTTCCTGCTCCGGATTTCCGTACACTGCAAGTAAACAAAGGATGTATGCTCTATTATTCGGTCCCCCTTGCCGGCATGCAGATCTTCTGTATTGTGCGTACACAAAAATGTCGATTTTGCTGCATTACTTTCTCCCACTCGCATGAATCACATTCTTAACTAAAGGCAGGCAAAATGGCCTTCAATGTCAGCCTTTTTCCTAAACACCAACGTTAAAAAAATATCCTGCTATGAGATCATAGCTGACTTAATTAAAGCAAGCCTGATGTGGAGCAGAATTGTGTACGGTTTGCTACCCATATTCTCTTCTCTCTTTATCATAATGGAGCTGGCTAAGAAGCATTTGAATGTATAGTTTCTGTCCCATGAACTCGAGTGAACTTTGGCAAGATCAAGGCGTGCAGTATTCTTGCAAAGTCATAGCTGGGTTTCCGCTAGAAGGCTTTCCTGGGTTGAGGTAATACAGCGTAGAAGACCCGAACATGATCGTGTATGACTTAGGATAGGCCATGAGGGACAAAAGTCACTGTTAAGTCCCGCATCAGATGAGTATTTGAGTAATCTCAGACTTTGACATATTCATTCATTCATTCAGTGGAATGTTCAGAGCGTTATTTTGTGTTAGCTTGGATACCATCCCTGGTTTAGAGGCCACCAGCTTGCAGACGGTCACAACATCGCTTTACCAGCTCAGCTAGACCAGCAGCTTGCAGCTGAGTGTGTGCAGTGGGGCAGCACTGTCCCTCGGGTTTAACCCTAGCTCTGGGGCCCCTTTGCACGAGGAGTATTTGGTTCTTCATCCGTCATTCTCTTGGGGCAACGTGCTAAACCCTTTGAGAAGAAAGGGTCCAAGCATAAGTGAAAAGCTACCTCTGCAGGTTTGTGCTTCCTGCTTATTTCTCTGCACTTCTAGGAAGAGAAAACTGCTGTGGAAATGTGCATCCAACATACATGTTATGGTAATGTCATACATATACATGTAATGTTACTCTTGAAGCAAACCTGATATACCATTACAAGAAGTGTTACATTAGCTGACTTTCCTAACGAAGTAGGGAAAAAAGCATGTATGTGCCTTTCTTGCTTTGTTTTTCTTTTTAGGCTTGTAAATAGCCTTTTGACTTTGGAAGAAGCAGGAGAAAGAATATATATGTATATGTAATAATATATATCTGCAGACATATGTGGGCTTTCCTAGCTTGTCGGTTGACCCAACCCTTCTGCGTAAGCAGGTTTAATGAACCTTGCAAGCCACAAGATTAACAAAAAGGAGCACAAAGAGTAGTGAAAATGGCCTATGTACATGAACATTGCTATCCAAATATGTCGACTTAGTAGCACTTATGGACCAACAACTTGATGTTTCCTCTCTTTCTTTCTTCATTTCTTTCCTTGTCCCATTTTTCTTGCTCTGGCAGCTATTTAAGAAACTGACTTTGTTTGTGTGCACAAAGGCACAGTTTACAGATGCCCCCCCATCCTTTAGATTATTCACTGCAGGGCAGTGCAAAACAGAAATGCACATTGTGAGCGGAGCATCTCGGGCTGCGCGTGAACGTGTATGATGACGATAGCCAGCACGAGGGAGAGCGGGCCGAGGCTGCTGCTGTTGAATGGTTTACTTGCATAAGTCTTCTGGAGAGCCAGCGTGACAAGTTGCAGTGTGAAGGTGTTAGAACAAAAAAGCCCAAAGAATTAGGCTGTTACTGTGCTTTTTGGTAATTATTGATAGGAATACATCTTGGTGAGTTGTGCTGTGGTTTGCACGCTGTATAAAAATTAAAGCATATTGCGATTTTTAGAAGTTCATTATTCACATGCGCACCCCTTTTCTCCCTGCCCCCGATGTTTTACATTTTCTTTTCTCCAAAAGAAACCCTTTCTGATTAAAGATCATGTTGAAAACTCAGCAGTTTTTAATCCAGCTCTCTGCAGGCTGCAGTTCATGCTTCATTTAACTGATTGGTTCCACTGCTACATTACGAGACAAAATCACCAGTTGCAAGGGAGAAGCAATTATAGTAAGTCGTAAAAAATGGAAGACCCTGCGTTTTGAGAAATGAAATCCAGTTTACAAACTCTCCACTTCTGCACGTGATTGGAGGGCAGTTTTGTATGGGAGCAGATGAGTAGCACGATTTTGAGTGTTCTGCCACACTCTGTACAATGAATCCTGATCCAAACATGCAAGTATGTGCTTAGCCGATCAGCAGAGATGTGTTTAAAAACGTTGTGTGCTTTCAAATAACAGTATGGGTGCATGCAGACGGGGAAAGGTTTGAGCAAAGAATGACGCTAGAAATGAGGGCAGGATGCCAGGGTTGCTACTATGTGCTACTAGGCTACTGCTTGCATAGGGCTTCAGGGCAGCAGAGCTGATAGTTATTTTTCACTTGAGGCTGCTAGAATATTACTGTGTGAACAGATGAATTGCCAGGAGTAAAAATTGGACACTGAAAAGAGGTGCTGCCAGAAAACAAATTTCATATCCTGCAAACAAAAACAAGTGGCGTGAGGACAGCTGGGGAATATTGAACTCCCATAGACTATTGCATGGGACTCCTTCAGTATGTTCGTCTTATGATGCTCTATTCCTATAGAGTCCGTGCTAGTGTGATATTCTTGACCTAATACCTCAGAGGATCAATACACTTTCCACACGTGCTCTGAATGGTCTCATCTCTGTCTTCACAGAAATACATGTGTGTTGCATCTGCAGCTGTATGTGCATACACAATTACACATGTACTTGTGTATATATGTACATAACTGGAGTGTGCTTTGATTTGCACTGAAAGTCTCATCATTTTTTTTGCTTATTTACACAATTTTCATGTGAATTATTGTGTGCTGAAAAGCACAGATTAGTTCTGCCTTTAGAAGAATACTGTTTAAGTACAAAACAAATATTGTCTGTGTAAGATTTCTTCTCTCTCTTTCTCCCCTCATTTACCCTACTAATACCACCGCCCTTTAACATCCATGCTCACCTTCTGAATAAGCAAGATGTTTTCATCTTGCTAGAACATATGAAGACATCTTAGTTATATGAAGCCCATAGCTGCTAATCACAAGTGAAAAATCAACACTGACTGTTTTCATGGTTCCTATGTATAGATGCTGTGGTGACTGGCATGGTGTAAGAACAGCAGTGTGGTTAAAGATGGAAGACTTTATCCACTATCCCAGCCGCTAAAAGATTCCCACTGTGTCCAGTTACTTATTCCGCATGTCAGCCTTAAGGAAAAGCTTACTGCTCTAGGGCAAAAAGACTAGTCATTTTGCCCTGTTCTGGTGGTGCCCTGCAGGTAACAAATATTTTATATTGCTGGGAGGGGTCATGGAAAATATTCCTAAAGCAATAGTCATGAAGTTTATCTTGTAGGGGCAGATTCAAGCTCTTGGTGGTTATTATGTGGCAGCTGAGTCATGTGGATTATCCTACTGTCCATTTTGTTTTCCTTTAATATGGAATTTTATTTTTTACAACGTATGGTTTTTTTTCATTTGCCATGAACCAAATTCTGCTTTGAGCTCTGCGTGCTTGAAGGACCCAAATCCTCTTGTGAGTATCACCATTTTATAGGCTGTATCCCATCCATATAGCAACAAGGATGTGCACAGCACTTCTGCCTGGAGCTTCTTCAGCTCAAGTTAATGCCTTTTTTCAAACCATCCTGCAATATGAAAGTAATATAAGAAGAAAGGGTGTGCAGTATTGCTGTATGTTAGTCACTAGAGCAAAAGACCTAAAGATGAGATATTTTCAAGAGAAAAGGAAGATGGAAGGGAAAACACTTTTGTGCTATGATTTTCTTACAGCTGTAGGAGGAAAAATTGCAGTGCTCTGAAGTGGCCGCCTTGCTGGTTCCCAGAGGGGATGAAATCAGTGGTGGTGAATATCTGGAGGCGGGTGCTGGAGCCCTAGGGATTCTCTGCACCTCTTGACAAGTTAGCAAGGTACTTAAGTGTCGGTGCATGCGCTTTAGGGCAAGCCTAAGTGTAGTCGTTTCTGTTGGTTGTGTTGTAGTTGGCCATGTCCCAAGACCACCGATTGCACTGGAAGTGGAGAGCGACTGGTGTTAAAACCAAACATGAAAAACATGGTCGCTGATCAAAATGAGAGGTGGCTGCTACATATTTTCAGGGCACCTATTTAGAAAACACAGAATTTGGCAAAACTAAAGATCATCATATTCAGCAAACACTATTGCTGCAAGAAGTTATTTTGGAGAGTTATTTTGAAAAAACAAATAATAACTTTTTCTCTCCCTAATAGAAACACAGTAATTTAAGGTGAGCAGGGTATGCTGATGTACTGAATGGCCTCGCCACAGTGTTTCAGGTTCAGTAACCTAGAGACAAGGGTTTTAAAGTTATTTTTATGTTTTTGCAGTATAGGTGGATGACAGCATGACCTAGCTGACTGGACAGGTTCTGTGTTTTATGTAGTGTATCTTATAATAGAAGCACTGCAGTCAGAGGGAGATTACTACAAAATCCAGGAAATATCATTTAATCATTTAACTAATCCGCATATTTTGGGAGGGAAGGGAAGAATTTTTTTTTTTTATTTTTATTTTCAAAAAAAGACACCTGAGGTTAATCCATTTTGAATGTCGAGAGGATAAATCTGACAGGAGTCAGAACAGCTCCAGCGGGACGAGCACTACAAGTTACAAAACAGCCAGCGTCGGCCAAGACTAATTTCTTTCCCCTGTTTGTCCTACTGTGGAGGGAGAGTTAAAAGGCAATTCTTGGGGAGTTGAAAGGCTCCATAATAGGGCTCCTCTCTCTAAGGGAGTAAAACTGCTTTGTGGCCTTTGTCTTCAGGCTGCTAATAAACCATCCCACGCTGTGCGGCTTTGAGTTCACTCTTAATTCAACTTCAGTTCAGCTTCCATCAGCTTCGCTTTCTCCGTCTTTGTCAGTTGTTGATTTTTTCTTTTTCCCTAAAATACATGGTGTTTCTAACTTGGATTTGAGCTTCTTTCATTTATTGCCTGCGTTTAGAAATGACCCAGCTTCCTAACACACTGCGGAGTGATTTTTAGCAAAGGCCATGAACTCAGCAGCTGAGGTTTGGTGGTTCCTGTTCTCTCTTTGAGTGCATTTGGCACCTAAAAGCATCTTACGAATGCAATAATGCATTACCTCAGTGAATCTCCATCAGTGTTTTGGTCTGTTCACGAGGACATGTTAATCAGTGCAGTATTCGGCTCAGTTAATCCCTCTCCTTCCCCTGTCCGTGCCCAGTTATGTGACCAGTCACGTAGTAACAAGTTCTGTCTGCCAGTTGTTTCTGCCCTTGCTCTTCCTGAGGAGATGGAGACATGGTGCTTGTGAATGCCAGGTAAATTGCATTTAGTTTGCAGATCCCTGGCGAGAGATGGTTTGGAAGGGAGATCCAGGAGGCAGGGCAGCAGGGAGCAGCAGGCCCGGTGCGCCTGTTCCAGCTCGGCACCGTTTCCAGCTTCGTGCCGTTATCACAGGAGAGGAGAAGCCGAGGGTAGTGTGGGGTAGCGTGGTACTTTGTGAAGGAACAGTCCCTCTCTGTGGAGTGGCAGATGAAAATACAGAAATACCTAGCAGGAGGGTTCATGATTTGCCACATACTGCTTAGACGCTGCTACTTAGACGTGTGGAACTAGCACGCGCGTTCACGTCAAAGGATGAAGCTCTGGTGGTTTCACATTTACAGAGAAGCCTAAAAAGCATCATAGCTATCTTAGATATATGTATTTTTAGTGTACCACGTGTATGGATGTCTGTAACGTGACTTTTATGTTCGGCTTTTATGTTGGGTTCTTTGGTTGATTTGCGACACTTTGTATGCGAACTAAGCTGCGAAAGGTACTTCAGTCCCATTTCGAGAGGTGGTTCAGCTAAACTTTGCTGCGCTGCTAAAGAGTGAAACAAATGTATGTACTCCCGGAACTGGACCCCAAAATGTGAAAAGGTGGTAGAGAATGCAGGGGAAAAGGAGATCAAGACCGAAAAGACAGATCAAGGAGGAAAAAATGGAAGGGGAAAAGAGGAGACACAATGGAACAGATGGAAGATTAGAGTGAAAATCCTTTATGCTTAGAAAGAATTGAGAGACAGAAGGGGAAATAGCATCAAAAAAGAACACAGGAGGGGTCATTATATGAAAACAGCACATACTCTGAAACTAAATGCTAAGGTTTGATGTTGATTTGAGAGAATTTTCTGAAAAAAACCCCAAGCATTAACATGTAATTTTCTCCTTTTTGGTAGAGTTTTGAAAGACCTGTGCGTGTTTATTTTTGAGTAACATTTCTAAAAGATGTAAACCTTAATTAATTAAACCTAAGTATAATTGGAGGGGCAGGAGATTATGTATTTTAAAGTGTTATCCACCACATTCCTCCCATCACCCAGTTGCTTTTGGGACTGAAAGTCAAACTGACCTTCTCCAGTTACCCTAAGGCAGCTGAGAACACATGGTGAGAGGGCAAAGGCTTGCACACGTAAATGTGATTTTGTACCCGTGGTTCATGCCAAAAGAAAGTACGATTATTCTCTGCTCAAAAGTCTCAGTGGGAACCCTGGCCATTGTCAGATGGGTGCTTTGTGCACATCTGCTGCGTTGCCCAAAGCTTGACTTGACTGCTCACCCTTTCATTGAGGATCCACAAGGAAATAGAAGCTCCTGCTTGTGTAACTAAAAGGGTATGAAAGGATGCGTCCTCAGTCGAAGCATTCAAGTAACAAGTCGCCTGGGTTGGAACAAATACAGAGGAACAAAATATATCCATATTTTGCCATGTCAGACTGCTACTGCACATATGCTGCCATGCTATTAGAAGTGAATGGTTGTTATTAAGAGCTTTTTAAATTTGTGTGCCCAAACTCTGATGTGTGCGTATAGCTCTCTAAAATCGAATCAAGCACGATTGCTGTTGGAATGTAAATTCCTTGGGCTAAAATCCTCCTATTTGTGTTTACTAAGACACTGTCAAGTGTTAGAAAAGCCAGTTTCCAAGTGTGCGGTTTATTCCTGCAAAACGTGGAAGAGCCAACACATTTAAAGGCACTTAGGATCTGTTGTTGTTGTTAAGAGAACTTCTTATTTGCCAGAAGGTGGCATTCCAGTAGATGAAAGAGATGTTGTTTAGATATCCATCCATCTGTTGTGTGGGTATATTCCTGAAGTAACACCGCTGATAAGAATTACTCATTACGGAGTTGTCTGGATCCAAGATTACACGGTATACTGTGCTACCCTATTCTCTACAACTACGCACTGCATAGTGTGTATTGTGTATATATGTGTATAGTGTATATATATATAGTGTGTATATAGTTGTAATTATCCAACTAAAAAAAACCCACGAGTGGCAGAGAGCTTAGGTCACGCATGCTTGCAAGGCACCACTCATTAAGTGACCCATGTGCAGTCCCAAACCTCTCGAGCGCAGCACACGTTACCTTCTGTGCACCTTTGGAGCAAAATGCATCTCCCTTACTGGTGAGGAGGAAGGAGAACAGCACTGAGACATCCTTACCGTGGTAGGGGCTGGTTGTAGGGTGCCTTTTTAGTGACACATGGTTGCCTCAATACTTCATAGATGTAGCGGCTGCCTGCAGCCAATATTTCCATATAGGTGCATCACAAGAACTGCATCAGCTTTTTTTTTTTCCTCCTAACAAAAAGTTTATTTTTTTCAAATTATATCTGAGTATCATTTCAGTCTTCCAGGTTTTCTACAAAATATTTAATTTCCATGGGAAACTATGTGAAACTGCAAACAATTTTCCATTCCTTTGCAATAGGTAGAGGGACTAAAATATTTATTCCAGGGATTTTACTGCTCTTTATCTCAGAAAAGGTAGTATTTCAGAAAAAAAGACTAAGTATTTCTTCTGTGCAGTTGGCCTCAGGGTTTGTTCTGGAAAAAAAAAGAGGGGGGTTGGAATCTGAGGTTGTGGGTTTTCTTTTTGCAGTGATAAATTAGGACTAGATTTTATGATCTTCATCTCTGAAGTTGGTGATACCTTTCTATTATTTTCCTATTATTTTCTCTTTTTGCACATAAGAAGGCTCTCTGGAAGTGACCTTCCTATGATCTCACTGAAGTCATCAGAAAAAAATGTAGGCGGAACCAATCTTCCGGATCTTGGAAAACATCACCTTTATGGGAAAAAAGCATAAGTGTAACATTTGCAACATCAATGGGTAAGAAAAGTGAAGATTCCAGGGGAAAAAAAAGTGGTACTTGCAGAAACAGTAGGTTATATGTAATATATTTGATTATATTATCTAATTTTACATTGAGTAAAAGAGATTACGTTGTAATTTTGTAGGAATGTAAGGTGATAGCATTTGAGAAGAGCATATTTATCAGTAGAAAGCGTATAGAACTATAGAACAGAAACAATATTAAAAAAGGAGCATAAGTACTCTTGCTTTCTAGAACACCGGTTTACAGCCAACTGTTGAGCCATTGAGCCTTGGAATATATTAGCTCCTGGGGAATGTTTTGCCAGATCTACCTGACACAGGATTTCTTCCTCTGAAGCATCTGTGGCAGTCTACCCTACAAACTAGTTTGACCTAGGATAACATTCCCCTTTCTGAAACTAAAAGCCTGTTCATTGCTGCCTAACTACATGAAAAGATTAAAAGATATTTGCAAATAGAGTAAAAGAAAATAACTGGATATATTGGTAAAATAATACTGTAAGCCACCCATACTGATGATCAAAGCTATTCTAAAAATCTTATCTTACAAAAATGGGTTTATGGTTACGTACAACAGACGTTAAGAACAGGACCAAAGATCTCTGGCTAACGTAGATGTTCACGTTTACGATGAGAAAATCTTTCTAAACCTTTTCAAATAGCTTTATGTAACGTTTAATCACTAAAATAAGATTCATTGTATAAGGATATAGTGGCCAATGTTTAAATCTAATCTGTGATTACCCCGAAACTTTTTTGAAGTCTAGTTTGAACTCTCAAGAAGTGTTTGTTTGATCTTGGGGAAGATATTCTAGTGATTAATCTTAACGATAAGGTGTTGATTGGTGCTTGGGAGACCTATTCATAGAAACAATAGACCATTATACTCTACTTTAACTACCATATAACAATATTTAAGCTTTACCTCTTAGAAACAATAGTCTTATTTATACATCTCTGTCTGCTCCTAAAGCAGTATTACAGTTTCTGGCTTCCCATTAGGCTGCAAGTGCATGTTAACATTTTCAGTGCTTGACTAGTTCAGGTTTATACAAATTTGCAGGGGAAAAAAAAAAGGCAACTGGAATTTTTTAAATTGAGATCTAACCCAAATACTAACTAGTTTGAAGGGGGAGGGAAGGCAGTTAGCATAGTGTGAGGAGCTAAAACTCAAACCTAGGATCAACGTGACAGGCTGCAGCCGAATGAAGTTGCTCTTGGAGCAGAGAAACACCGTATAGCCATAACCTGCTGAAGGTGGGTGGGGAGATAAGGGATGAAAACTGTGATGCAGATGCAGGGAACAAGCTGCATGTGGAGGCAAATGGTGTGGGTTGTCTGCCTTGAAGCAGCTGATGGAGTTTGTGACAGAAAAAAAATTGTATGAAGAGAGAGAACTGAAAAAAAGCACAAAGACAACACATTTGTGTTTGCTCAAGTTTAGATTGATTTTTGTATCATAGTTTGTGGGTGTAGGGTAAAGGGACGACTACCAAGAGCCAAGGGGGATTGTTACAGTGGAATCTAACTCAGAAGGGAAGGATTGTTTTCTATATGCCAAAAAATGGCAGCTGGACAAGAAAGTAAAGAAAATGTAAATAAAGGCAGATATTTATGAGGGTATAAATTTGAATTTATTAGCTGCCAACATTGTCAAACAGAAGCCGTATTTGATACTTTATATTCGGAGCTGTAAGAATTTTCCTCCTACTCAAATTCCTCTGAAAGATGGTTTGTTTGAGCATTAGTCTGTTTTAAAATTTGTTTGTTTTCAGAAAACAGCACACTGAGTAAAAGAAGACAAGGCTTGGTTTCTAGCAAAGGGAGAAAGTGTCCGGCCAGTATCTCGAAACTGTGCTGCAATAATAATTACTAGAGCCTCTGGGTCATATTTAAGTCTATCACTACCTACAAAAGCTAGGTACGTTTTGGAAATAACATAGATCTTTGCATTTAGAAAATAAAAGAGGCTTTTTCCTACTATCACAACTCTTAACTCTAACTCTACAGATGTCAGTAGCTGCTGCTTTTTCTTTTAATGTGCAGTTGGAACATCCTGGATTTATTTAATAAAAGCCCTCATAGGTCTGATCTTTATAAGTCCTATATCCCTGACTCACACTTTTCTATGGTCATGATAACGAAGCTTCCCTGTCATGCCTTGACCTTGTGCATCTTCCTTCCTCCCCCATGAAGCTCCACTTTTGATGCTCAGGAGACTCTGATGTCCTCCTACTACGTCTCTATTCCTGGAAAAAATGTGTCATACTGTCCCTTATAAATAGGAGCTTTCATAATCAGGAAAGCACTGTGGAACACGTTTAAAGTTACACCGAGTTTAACCTAATAATCCCTTAAGTATTTTCTGAGTCAGAGTCATCTTATGTCATCCTCATCCAGAAATACATTTTATTGTATTGCTACCCCTTCCACTGTTTTTTCTCCTATATTTTCCTGCATTTAAAAGATTTTCCTGTATTGAAAGAATTAATTAGTTGAAAGATTCGTATACAGATGATTTTCATCTCAAATATTCTGTTTGTTGGACAAAAAATACTCTATTGCAATCAAAATGATTATTTGCACATTGCCATATATTAAAACAATATGGAACTATTTCATTAAATCCGCACAGTTGCACTATGCTCAGGTTTCACAGCGCACAAGTTGTTCCTTGCACAGCTAAACTATGGCCAGTTGGATGTCTGAAGGAGAGATTACATCCATTGGCCCATTTTATTTTATTTTAGGCAGTTTGCCCGTAGCAGAATGGATACTTGAGACGCCTGGTCGTCCTTGTACATTGGCTTTTGCCTTTTTTGTGTGTGCATGTGAGCAAATCTTTTTTTGACTTTTAACACATGCTTCCCGACGGCCCTTTCTGCTGTGTATGATCCATCACCATCTTTTTCTTAGAACATATTTCAAAGGTGTTACAGCGATGTGTTCATTTCCTGTCTTTTTAAGTCGAGGCACATTCTTTTTTATCTTGGGAACTTCATTTAGTTACACGGGGTCTCTTAAGAGGAGACAATGAAAGGCCCCACCACGTTTTCTTGCTAAAGAGGTGGTGTGAGGATGACATCATTCATCTGGGCTAGACACTGACTCAGAGGCATTTGACCCGAGGGTGGAACCGGGGAACAGGGGTTAACATGAAGTCATCTGCGGTTGCACAATGCATTTCACAGCCCTGCGCTCGCGCGCTCTTTTTTAACCACTGAAATAATTGCAGGGCGCACAAGATATCAAACCACAGCCCTACGAGCAAACATTGCTTTTGGGGGCTTTCCAAGGCGCTCCGGAGGCAACCAGAAAGAGTCAGGAAAATTTAGTGATAAAGAGGATTGGATTTTACATTTGCGTGTAGAAGCAGCTTTGTCCAGTAGCCAGAAAATGGAAACAAATTTGCCATAAACCTGCCGCGCGTCCAACTGTTTTGCATCGTTCTTAGGCTTGAGTTTTTGCTGCATGAATTTTCCTTGCAAAATATCAGGCCCGTCTATAGATTTGTTGGGTGATATTTTTACTTACGTTTAATGTAAAATTTTGAGGCATTGTTGATTTGTCAGTATCAAAGACATGTTTTGATTTGTGTTTTTCTGACAATTTTTGTCTACATTTGCAGCTTATCCCCTTTTTGTTTGTTTGTTTGCTTCATATCCTGGCACAGAGTCTGTTCTGGCTCTTATGAACTGTAGGCTGAGTATACCTTTAAAGGCTGGATGTCACCAGTGATGTAATCTGCAGGAATATCTCCTCATATTAGGAACTTCAAAAAGAGAATTACTTGTTAGTCTCTCTGGTTTCTTACGCTGTTTGAATCTCAGTAGAATCTGTCATGCAGATCAGTATGGATAGATTTAATTAATAGTAAAATGCTTTAGGAAATTGGAGAAAATAAAGGCTATGAAGTTGCTTTTAAGGGCATTTTTCCTGGCTAGGTTCAGTGTAGCCAGCTTCTCTCTGCTCTGCTGTTTCAGCAAAGTACTGGGACATGCCCTTGCTTTTGTGAACATGGTTGGGCATCCGAGTGTCCACCATAGCTATAGAAGAGGAAGAAAGTCATGTCTTTTCAGTTGAGTTGTGATGAGTTTCCCTACCAAGCCCTGGCTTTGGCAGCACAGCGAGGGCAGTTTTTATGGAGGCCTGGACGAGTTGTTCAGGGTACAAAGGCATAAATGCCCTTGGTTTTGGCACCAGGCTTGCGGGCATTTCTTCAAGTTACATGTTTCTTGAACAAGTCTGTTGAAGTTATTGCACAGAAATCTGGTTTGCATATATTGTTCACCATCCTCTTTCCAGAATATTGCCTGCCAATTATTTTCTGTGTTAATGTTTTTTTTCTGGGCACTGGAAGATTCAGTTTTTGTTTTGGAAATAAAATTTGGGAAAAAAAATTGGAAAAGATGGATTTTGCTGGATCTTTCCAAGTAACAGATGTGTGTTTAGTGATCCAGTGAAATGAGAAAAACCTATATCTTTAAGCTGCTTTTGAGCACTTATTGTGTCCCACCACCCTATGTGATTATATTTTTTCAGGAAAATAAGCATTTAGTGAGAATAATTAATAAACAGTTATTTGAACTATCCAATTCTGAGGTGTGTGCACACCAGAGGGTTGTGTTTTTATACACACCCAGCCAGCAGCAGCGGGGTGATCTGAGTAGATCAGCAGACATTCTGCTTATTGAGTAAATAGCTTTGCTGTTGAAATAGCGAACACAGTAGGTTCGTGCTTTGGGCAGATGGCAAATTTGCCATTTAGTTTCCCTAGGCAAAAAGAAAGGGGGGCATGGGAAGGGGAAAGGCACTAAATGGAGGAAAAAAAGACATTTTTTGGAGACTTGCTAATGTTGAAAATACTTTGTTTAGACCTCCAATGAGAAAAATTACTTCAGAATAAGAACGGCGTTTTGGTTGTTTGTGTGTGTTTTTACTATTATTATTATTATTATTGTTTGGTTGGTGGGTTACTTTGGTTTGTTTCTGCATGAAGAAAACATGAATTGCAGCCCGTATCCTCCAAATGAGTTTTTTAATGTTTCATCCTGAAATTCTATCCTCTTAAAATATAAGTTTGTAAAGGAGAGTCTATCAGTCTTAATTGCACTGCTGCTCCTAGTGCTGTTGTTATTTTATGTGTTTCATTATATGTTACATATAATTTCAGTATATGGTATACGCATTCCTAAACATTAGGTATATCGTATGAAATAACAGCACCTCATAAAAAGGGATAATTTTCATACTGATGATCAGCTGTTCAGAAACTAACTGAAGTGACAACTTATTTCAACTCAGTGACAACTGAGGCAGAATTTGGGGATATTTTTAATTTAAATGGGGCAGCCACAGGAAGCTGTGAATTGTGAAAAGATGGATATGTTTCTGGGCTAAGAGGTGCGAAATTTCTCTCTCCTTCCCTCCCTCCATTCTTCCCTCCCTTCCTTCCTCCCTCTCTGTCCCTCCCTGTCCTTCTTTCGTTCTTTCTTCAATCCATCTTTTATCAGAAAATAGCAACCACAGTTCCTACCTAGAGGAGCAGGCAGTGCTTCAAATTGGCTCAGGTACTCTTCTCTGAAAACTGGTATCTCAGTTGGCCCTAGCTAGAATTATTTGAAAGGAAATGCCTGTGAAATGACTTTTGACCATTTTTTAAATCTATTTTTAGATTTTACTTCTTTATTTCCTTGTGTTTCATGGGAAATGGGATTAGAAATTGGGGAATTCCTTCCAAAAAGTGAAAAGACTTCAAAGGGGTGGAGACGCCGCAGCCTGTGTATTTTTTCTGCAATCAAGTGCCATTCATTACTCCCTTTTCCTCTTCTCCCAGACCGTGTTTGCGCTATGAGGTGTCTCTGCACCACTCAAAGGAAGTTTAAACCTGGGGAATGGTAGTCCTGGGTTGACTATGTTCATACACACAAATGAACTCTGCAGGTGCACGTTATTTGTGTGTATTCAAATTATTTATTTGACTCTTTCCATTCACTTGAATCATTTTTTCCCCCCTAACTTCCGTGGAATTTATGGGCTTGCACAGGAGTTGTTAGTGACATAGCTGTTTCTCTCAGCTACCATATATTGCAAAACTCACTTTACATTAAGGAATGGCAGTCAAAAAATGAGACTTTTACATTCTTGCAGTTATGAGTATATGTCATGAAATTTAAAATAGAAGATAGTGAAAAGATGCTAAATCAAGGAAATTCTCGGTGACAGTTAAACCTAAACTGCCAGCCATACGTGCTCTGCTGATTCATTTATCAGATTTCTGTTAACCAAAGACATAGCAAGCAAGTTACGGCATGGTTTGCATTTATTTTCCAGCTCCTTTGTTGAATCAGTCAATTCCACTGGATCAAGGTGCACGTGTGATTGACATATGCTATACTGTAAAAGTGCAACAACAAAAATTACTTTATGTTAAAGTAAAATGCTCAGCATCTCTTCTGCTTTATCACCAATGTTTAAGTGTTCGAGGATACCGTGTGTAGCACATTTTCCTGTGTACTTTAGGATTCACAGCTTGTTTAAATGGCAGTTTTAAATGAGTGCTTCTGCTTTCGTTTGACTGTGTTCAGTTCCCTCATCCCCTTGAGCAGGGACGTTTGCCTCGGTGTGTGTTGCAGCCTAACGATGGCTCGTCTTGGTAGCTCTCTGGCCTTGTGCCATGCACAATCCAAGTGCCGTTTCTGAATCATAGTAGGTACGTTGTCTTATCTCTAAGGAAATATCATATGAGCAGGAAAGAGGAAGAAGAGGAACATGCAGTGGATGAGAAAAAAAATTTTAAAAAGGGATTTTATTGTTTTCCAAATGAGGTACAGGTTCCTAACATTTGACAGAAATACCCCACAACAGGTTAAGAATATAAAGAAAAAGTGACTCTAAGACTATTTTTCTTTTTTTCTTCTCCTGAGAGCTAGCGAAGGTTAAATTTGGTCTGAAATGAGTGGTGGCCAAATAGGAGTGAGGGGTGAGTTTCTTTCCATAAATTAAGAACCTAACTTGCCTAAGAGCTTTTAGTAAATCCCTTGATGTCTAATTCTGCATCTGCAAGCGCATAAATACTTTCATTTTTAATCCAGCTGTCACACTACCAGTTCACTTTGCAAACCGAGACACTACGCTCAAGTAAGTACCGAGCAAATGAAGGTTTGTTTCGCACTTCCAGGAGCAACAAACGGGTGAGTCGCTCCGCGGAACGCAGGCAAACAGGCTGCTTTCTTCCTTTGCTTCAGCAAGAAGGATTCTTGCAGCAGTATTTGAGAATACAGGGTCCACAGAATAGACTAAGAATTCTCAGAAACTCACATTGGCTCAAATCATACGTGTTGAGTTAATGGAATGTTGTCATCACCTGTAACGTTTCTGTCAGCATCTGGGTTAGATTGAACTTCCCAATAAAGTGCTTTTAAATTGACAAGGCACATAAGGGTTGTATGTGAAACACTGAGACGAGAGCTCTAAAATTTGTGCTGTTCTCCAGCCTGTCATCTCAAATAATTAAAATATCCTCAAGAGGGAGATGGTCTCTTTCTGTGGAACTTTATTTTGTCAATTCTGAATGTTAAATAGATAAATAACATAAAACAACTGCAAAAAATGCCTTGGGAAAGGGCATTTATGCTGAATTTCCATGAGGAATCTGTAGCATTCTGAGCACTCTGTGCATGCAGAGAAAGCTGTTCCATCATGAATTGAGACCTGTGTTAAAAAGTGTTATTTCTGCATGATTTTTTTTCATGGCACAGACTTGTTGCTAATGTACAAGTCATTGCAAATGGATTGCCACTTGTAAACTCTCATTCTAAGCAGCACTATCTCAGTGCACCCAGTAAAAGCACAGGAGGCAACGAATTCAACCCGAAACACAGGAGGTAATCAAACCCCAACTGGACATGGACCTCAGTGACATGCTGTAGCACACCCTGGCTTGAGCAAGGAGGTTGAAATGTCCAGGGGTTCCTTCCAACTTAATCTTTTCTGTGAAGAAGAATAGTTCATATTTGTTTCTAAAGTGTTTCACTTTAGTATTTCATATATATTGTGAGGTTAGTTGAGGTCTTCACTGTTTGTTTTCTATTGTGCCTCTACTCATGTTATTGTGACCTGGTGATCACCCTAGTGATTAAGTAGTTGAATATCTGTGTCCCAATGTGACTGCCTCAGAGACAGAGGTCTGGCTTAGCAGGATGGGCAGCTCAACTCCGATTTAGGAGAGGGACAAGGAGAAGGATTCTGGAAGGCAGTCTCTGGAAAGGACTTGGATGTGGCACTAGGCTGTTAAGAGCATGCAAGTTGCCCATTCAGTACTGTGGCTAAAATGACTTGTCAAATGGAAATACTCAGATTCCATTCACTAAAAATTTAGTGTTTAAACATTAGCAATGTTTTGCTCAGGAATATCCATGTTGTCAGCAAGGAATGGGCATAATATAGTGCAAACGATGTGTAAAGTCTTGCACCTTTTTCCAGCAACAGCAGGGTACATTTGATAGTCCTTCAAATAAGTTTCTGATGATCTTTTGTTGTGTTTTGCCTACTTCAAGTGATGACATGCTCTCCGTTAATTTCTGAAATGTGTTAACGTGAAATGTGGTGCGTGTTGATAGAGGAGGCGGCATCGGCAGTCAGGGCTGCGTTAGCTACGGGTCTGCTCGACCTGCTTTGCTCACCACAGGCAGGAGGCTGCCCAGGACAGCATTATTAATGTGGCTCCAGCAAATTTAGGCTTCAGGAGATTCCTCCTGCAGTCTGCAGGACTGCCCAAAGTCGCCGGTTCAGGGAGCTGCACCGTTTCTACCTCCCCATGCGTGTCTGCAGTGCCAGACCTACCCAGCACAGACCATCTGTGCTATGTATCCAAGAGAAGAAAGAGCTGAGCGGGTCCCAAGTAGCTCGTGTGCTGCATATTTAATAAGAGACCCAGCAGCATCCCCAGCAGGAACTTTCTCCTCCACGTGTGTATATTTCACCTTTTGGTGACCGATGTCCGTAGAAATGACAGATGTTCCTCTGGCAGGAAAGCCCTTATTAGGGCCTACAAGCCCTTAATATCAGCTAATGCCCCTGTATTCGGCTCTCTGACAAAATGCATGCTCGCCTACTCTTTACATGCATTGGCCTGGGTAATTTTTTCACCAAGTGGAGCTTTTAGGTGTATTTCTTCCATTGAAATGGTACGTTTAGAAAAAAAGAAAAAAGGGCTTTAAAAAAAAAAAGCAAATGAAGAACAGATGTGGCTGAGCAGAACTTCTTAACCCAGGAGTAATAAATGTTTGGAATGGACTGCTGTGAAGGTTATTAAGACTAAAACACTGGGGTCATTCAAAAAACAGTTGAGAGCATCCAAGGGGATGGAATTGGAGTAGAAAAGAAGTGAATAAGGTCTGAACATTATCCACGGTGTTCCTGATGATGCGTGACGCTGTACGTACTTGTTTTGAGCTGCACGACTTGAAAAGCTATCTGCATTGGTTAAGCATACACTAAGGATTCTGCCTAGGTAAAAGCTATGGAAAGTTAATTATAGCAGCAAATGCCAGCAGACTAGTCTGAGCTGTTTGGCTTTATTCCTTGTGCGATCTCGTGGAGGATATAAATGTGACAGCTTGAAATGTTTAAAGCGTTTACATTTCTTTTTTCGTGAGTGTTGTTGGTAAGGAAAGAATTACTGTGAGGTGAGGAATATTTAAGAAAAAGTGTTTTTAAAAAGAATATTCTGAATGTGGTTTAAATCCATACTGAACAGATCATTGTAATGCTAGGAAATTGAGGCTTAACGATGTTGACAACTGAGGCAAATAAACAGCAAGAAAAGCACTACACTGTGCTCTTATCTGCTATTTATGGAATATTGTCAGATGTTTGTCTAACGAAAAAGAGGGGAAACCCCCTGTAAAAGTGCTAGAGAGGGCTGACGGTGTTGCACTTGCTTCTTTCTTGCATTTGCCTAGGAGGCAATCCTAGGAGGACCCCAGAGTATAAACATATTAAAGTTAAGTCAGGACATTGGGGTTGCTTCTCTTTGTCCATGTTAAACTACAAGAATAAATTGAACTATGCAGGCTTCGTAAATGCCTAATCTTTTGATGTAGAGATGAGAAATTATGTCTGCAATAATGGTCGTTTACCAAATAACATCCCCCAAAGAAAATGTGGAGACAGAAAACCTTGGGTTTCGTTTCTTCCAGTCCATGTGCAGCGAAACACGCGCTTGGAGTGGTTGGCCCCTTGTGTCACACAGGGAAACGGAGGCTGGGGAGGCCGTGCCGTGCCCTGCCGGCCTCTTTGGTGGTTGCCCTGCTCTTGGGTCTCGCCTGCCACGGCACAAATGAGGCACACAGCCCTGTGGAGCACCTGGTGGCCGTCTAAATGCTTGGGATGCCCTGAAACGCTCAGCAGCTTTTGCAGGACAAAGCAGCCAAGGAAACAAGGAGAGCAGCAAAGCGCAAGCAACGAGCAGAGGGCTGTGCAAAGCACCCGAGGCTGCCCACGGTAGGGAGTATCTTCAGGTACGCCTTGTGTGGTGCTGAGTGTCTCTGCAGCCTAATGCTCATTAGTAAAGGTATTAGACCTTTGCTGGCCCAGTTGGCTTACACATGAGCGCCTTGCATATGTGCTTCAGCCTTGGCCAACACACAGGCCATGAGACACCACCGACCTCGCTCCCTATGGACATTATAGCCCGGAGCCATTGGCCCAGCCTGGCTTAACTGATGACAGTCTACCAGGTGCTGCTCTGATCTTAATCTTCTGGCTGAACCGTAGCCCCAACGTGGAAAGCTATAAATCTCCCCAGGTCACAGCGGAGTCTGCCGGTGTCACTTCTAATTGACCTCAGGGAAAGGAGAGCAGATTAGTTCACAATTTTCCTAGGCTTATAGATTCACAGGCTGGCATTTCAATAGCAGCACTCATTATTTTTTGGTAATAAATTAAGCTGAAAAGCCAATGGCTAAAATAATTTATGATCTTTCTGCTTCTCTTATAACACATGTTAATTGGAGGGGAAATTATTTTGAGAAAGTTTTCAGTGCAATAGTGGGGGGAAAATGGCTTGGGAAGGCCAGTCTTTCCTACTGAGTAAGCTCTGTAGCGTAAACATGTTCAGAGTTTTTCCCATAGCAGTAAGAGACACGCTCCAGTACTGGAGGAAAAAGCCAACAGTTGCACAGTTGCAAAAGTCACAAGTCACTGCAACACTGTGCAGTGTGTTTCTTGAAGCTTATTTCTGAAGAGCTCGGTGTTTTTATGCCGTGCATTCGAGCACCATGTGCTGGACCCCTGCTCGGTGCAAACCAGCCCAGCTCTGGCAGCGCGTGTGGGTTGTGGCAGTGCTAGCTCAGCCGGCAACCCAGCTCAGTGTGCTGCTTTACGGGTGCGTTAGTGTGAAAGGGGACAGACGAGTGTTACGTATTCGAAAGAATAGGAATTCTTGATCGTTTTTACCTGGACTGCTCTTCTGATGGAATAAGAAAACATTTTATTCGATCCGTTAATACATGATCTGAAATATAACCAGCAGTTAGGAACTGGGCCACTGAAAGGTTTCTGCTGACCTCACTGCCAGTAAAGCAAACAGCTGTTCAGGTGCTCAAAGTGAATTCACTTGTATCGTTCCAATGTTTATTTATTTATTTATTTATTTTTGCCAAGAGGGAATATAATTAAGAAGTAAGCATAGCTGTTTAGCTCAGAGGATGAGGAATGTTAGGAACTATTTCCTATTAAATTCCTTTATTTCAAGCCTTTCCTTTTTTTTTTTTGTTTTTGTGCCACACCTTGAATACACATTTTGATGTGGAATAACCTGTACTCTTTAAATCTAAACAATAATTTCATATTTAATCAAGATTCCTGGAATTTGGGGAAAACCTACATGTTTTTTATTTTATTTTAATTCTTATCAAATTAGATTTACAGCTAACACTTCATAATGAATGTTTCACTTTCTGCTCATCATCCAGTTATGTTCTGGGGTCATTTACTGCTTCAGAGGTAATTCACAGTTACATTATGTTGTTACGTTTCCCAAATCCTTTGGGAACTTTTCCAAAAGGTTTCTTGATAGTGTTATCCTTTGTAAGCATTTCACAAAACAAATAAGGAAAATTTCTAGCCTTTTTTTTAGAATGAAATACAACACATAAACATATTTTTACCTACTAAGAAAGAAACAATTTGGAAGGCTGTGTTTGAATGGTTTTGTTTTCTTTTTCAGTATTTAATGATATCTTTAAAAAGTAATTTCACACCTTTCAAAAATACAGCAGTAATTTTCCAATAGACAAAAGTCTTTTTCTGTAAGTCTGGCTTTTGGACAGATGATGAGTTTATTCCATTCACTGCTCCTGGCTGGTTTTAGTCTGTTATTGATTCCTTACCGATTGTTCAAGCCACAAGTTATTTCTAAAGAGTTTTGCCACTGTTTACCTTGGCATTTCTGACTCAAGCTTAGCTCATACCTAGAGCTGTGGATCTGAGACACTTACATTAATCAGCTTTCAATCTATTCTCATACTTGTGGATTCCTTTGCTCTTCCAACAACATTACTGGAATGGTTTCAGCAGGACACAAAGCAAACATACTGAGTGAGGCAAAAAAACAGTCTTCATCTTCCAGCCATCTTCCTGCTCTGTGAGGTGACTTTTTCTTTTAATAAGTTAATTCTGTAATGAACTCTGCAGAGCAATGCCCAGTAAGGAAATGTCATGACCTCACACCTGAGCCCTGGAGCCAGCTTCTATTTGACCATGTGGATTGGTGTCATGCTGTGAAGTAAACCTATGGTCCTGCCAACATCTCCTCGGATGGTTAGTCATAACTGTTCTATGCAATTCCATTATTTCAAAATGACTTTCCTATATTAATCACTGCTAGCATCTGCTAAATGCTAATACAACGTGCTTTTGTCTGAAAGAGACACTAGTTTATCCTGTGAAACCTCATGGGCTGGACAAAGTCCTTGGTTATATCTGCTCAACCTGTTCTCCTCTCATTCACATTGTGACAGATGGACATCAAATGCTAAGTAAAGGTGCCAAAAGCAGTTAGGAAGATTGTGGCCAGTCACTTGTAATACCTTTGCCCTTTATTTTAAATTTAGTAAGGAGATACAGCAAAGTAGCATGAAGAAGACAAAATTTCAGTACAGTCTCCTGTAGAAACGCCAGCAGAGATTAAGGAATAACATGCCTCTTAATAGCAGTATCGGCAGTCCCAATGCCAAATTTGAAAAAGGAAGAGGTTCTGGGAGTAAAGCAGTATAACTTTACAGCTGTTTTCCGACTACAAAAACTGTGTTTAATTTCCCAAAGTTTGATGACTCTCATACATGCAGATATGTAACTAATAATCCCCTTGCCCAACACACATACTCAGCACCACCAGCTCCAGCGGCCCAGCTCTTGCTCCTTCTGCCAAGGAGCCTGATTTGAAACCATTTCAAAGGTATTAAGACCCTAAAGTGAGTAAGTTCTTGGATTACCCAAGCCAATCCATCTGTTTAGGTACTCGACTCGCTTAGAAACAGGCCGTCACAGGCAGCTTTTCCATCTTGCCCGCACGCTGCAGGGCTGCCGTCGTCACCTCCTGGAGCCCAGGGCATAGCAGCCTGCCTGACCGTGCTGCTGCAGGGGCTTGCTTGCTTGTCTCTTCTGACTGTGCCAAAACACTCGCGCTCTGAGCTGATCCACAGCACTTGCTAGTGAGCTGCGGGCAAGCGTATGAGAAAAAGTGCATGGAGTGTCTCTGAGCAGTGGGACAGGAAAGTAAGGTGTAAGGGGTAAATTGCAAGTACACTTATTTATTCATCGCCAGAAATACCTCTCTAGCATAAGCTCAGTAAGTATTGAAAAATAAAAAGGCATTTCTTGAAGCTGTAGCTGATGCCCAAGTAGAAATATAGTGTTTATCAGAGGTTCAAAACATTGCATTCTGATTTTTATTATCACTTTTCATGAGTAAGTGTATATATATACACATATATATATGTATGTGTGTGTGTGTATATATATATATATCCAGAACAAATCCACTTAAGCCACAGGAATTCCTCTGAATTTAAAATATTGCAGTGCTATAAAAGAAGATTTTAAACATAATGTTTATGGTAAGAACTAGTGAACATCCATTCCTAAATTCTTTCTACGCCTGAGAACACCTGCAAAAAAAATTGAAAGACATTTTAGTACTTGTGTTATTCACTATATGTTTTTTGATAAGAGAAATAATTAACTTGATTTTTCTACTACTGCTCTTCTTAAAAAGTCACATGAGATTTTTTTGGTACTGTATTGGAGGGGTGCACCTAAAACAACGCTCAAAAAACTGAACCTGCCAATTACTCCTGAGAAACTTAACACAAGTGTCGTGTTTGTAAACGTTATGAATGGTGCTCAGGGCAAACTTTGTTTGATTTCGCTTATGTTTGGTATAATTTGTTCTGCTCTAGGGCATCCCGAGAATGGGAGTTTGTAGGCAAATGAATGCCGAGCGAAGCAAAGATCATTAGGAGAGGAGCTGGGGGGGAACCGCACATGCCGGCCGCAGCTCGGGGTGTATGTCATATTATGCTATCTTGGACACATCAGCGGTGACTGCTTTGTTCCCAAGGGTGACCTTTGATCGAGAGAGCCTGCGTGTGTCTTTGGTCATTCCCACATCCTAGGCTACTGTAGATGAAGGGAATTTCTGTGGTGCCTTAACTCTAATCTCGCCGGGAGCTGCCGCATTGTGTGCAAACACTCTGCTCGGTGGCGGCCTTGTTGGGGGCTCACAATTGCAGGAAAGGACGGTGGCATTACCTCCAGCATACTAGGCATTGTGCCAGTGTAACTGAGCAGATGGTGACCCGCGGGTCATGGGACTATATTTCTGCGCGAGATGGGAAAGGAAATTCCCCGCTCCGCAGCCCAGATGGGCAGTTCTCACAGGAGCGGCTACCAGGAGGCTGCCCGCGCGGGCGAGCGGCACCAGCGCGACGAGTGGGCGTTCGTGAACGTAGGGAACGGCGGGCGAGGCGTTTCACACAGCGAGGGCCGAGCGAGCAAGGTGGCGTGTGCGCCTGGGACGCACAGCGCTCGGGGCCTCGGGCTGGTCCCTCTCGTCCGCTCTTGTTTCAGCGAACAGCATCAGATTTACTTCTGTGAAAAATCTCTGTAATTAAAAAAAAAAAAAAAAAAAAGTGTTAAGGTGATTTATGCCGCCTTTAAGCATTCACGTTTTCCAGGTTTGTCTTTTGAGGTGAGGTAGGCTTCCAGATAAATTACTCTTTGTTTCTTTTCTTTTTTTTTATATATACAGACAGTGCCACTGCATGCAAGGTTTCTCTACCTAAAATCACACACTGTCTTTGCTGGAGTTGACTCCTTTCTCCTGTAGCAAGTTCCTGAAGACTTAAGTTCAGGGTTTGTAGTTGTGTCTTTGAAGGAAGTATCCAGAGCAAAACGTATTCCAGCAAGAAAGAGACCTCGTGGTGCCAAAAGGTCAATATTTTTAATTTGCATGTGATTTGAACATTGAAATCCTGCTAAAGTCACCTAAAAATACAGCAATTATTCCATTTCTGGGAGCGGACTATATTCTTAACTAGAACTACTAGCAAGTGCTGTGTACTGTGGCATTATATATGCAGCACAGTAACAAGGAGAGCTTTTTTTTTCCTGAAATGTTTCCTTTTGTTTTGTTTTAATGGATCTATGTGTCAGTATCCATTCCAGGAAGGAAAATCCAGTGGTAGGGTCTCTTTCTCAAAACAGCAATTACATCTGAATGACTCAGAAGAACCTCCTCCGGGGTCTCTCTCTGCAGTGATTGTGGCTACAGGAAAGGGCAGCTATTGTGCATTGTTCAGACAGATTAAAAAGGAAAAGTTCTGTCTACTTTATAATTTGTTTTCCAGCTTGAGTATAAGCCGTAGAGATAACAGGTCAAGAAAGTTCAAGCAAGACTTTAAAGAATAAGAAGCATAAAAGCAATAAATATCTTCAGAAACACAGGGATTATAGGATAAACTATAAAGTTCTGCTATCTAAACAAGTGGGAAAAGTGCAGATAGTTTTAGTTGTGGTTTCAAGACATTAAAAAGTATATATAGTAAATGATCAGCAGAAACAGCATATATGATGGGAACTACTATGGGAACTACTGAAGGATATTGTCTAGAGGACTTTGTGTTTCTATAAATATCCTTAAAGGCCATTATTCACCCAGAATTTATTATGCTAACATTTTTCATTTGAGAAATCTAAATTAATCTCTTTTTTTTTTTTTTTTTCATTTCTCTTCTCAATTTTAATGATACTCGACTGTACTCCTCAAAGATATTTCTGGGCAATAGATACAGGCACCCTTTAAACTCCGTGAAATGGTTAAATACTGTACAGGCAATTGCAGAAGGGGAATCAACTCTCTTCAGCTTTATGTATTTTGAAGAAGGTTGGGAAAAAGGAAAAGTTGGTCTGGTTTCACTCTTCCTAAGAGAGTGTTCACAATATTGAGGTAGGGAGTCTGTATGACCTCTTCCAAGCCATAGTTTCTTGGTCAAGGTTTCCTCCAATAGTCTAGTCCTTCAAACAGGACAGGATTGGAGAAACCTACCTGAGAATCTGTCCAGGAAGGAGATACCCACCCCTTGGATGATATCAAGACCTACGGGTACACTCCGTGCACTAGACTTTTAAACATCTAGGTGATGTTTGTTGGTGAAAACTTTGGTGTCTAGGTGGTTAAGTAACTCTGAGGTAGGAAAATACATCACTCTTTTGGATTAAGATGCTTAAAGAGGTGTTAGGTTCCTGTCTTTTCGTGGCTATGTCTCTAATCCCAAGGCCCCAAATAGTGAAGCACATGCCTAACTTTTTAAGCGTGAGTGGTCTTATTAACTTAAACGGGACTACTCCTGTACTTATAAGTTAGACATATGTTAAACTGCTTGGTTGAACTGGGGCCCAGATTTTTTATTTTTATGGAAAACTCACATGTGCAAACAGTAATAGCATAATTAATCTCTTTTCATGAAGTGTTGGTTTTAATAATTTTACTTAGGACTTATTGTGCATAGCACTTTTCATCTTCAAGGCCTTTTACAAACATTAGCTGAGGGATTTAAATTGGGTGTATGGCTGTAGGAATGGTGCAGTCTTATACCTGACTTTGCAATTCGGTGCCTCCACATTCTTGGCAGGAGGCTCTTGCCATGCAGCTGGGTTGGCCAAGCCATCGATTTTGGCTCTGTCTCCACTTAGCAGCTTAGCAAATTATCTCCCAGGTGGAACTCTGAAGGCTCTAATAGGTTTCAAAGCCTCTTCCAGACCCAGCTTTTCAAGCTAATGGCTTCATTCACTGCTGAGTGAGGCAGAGGTGATGAGATGGGCTGCATTTGGCATGTTTGGCTCTTATCCCTTCTTTCTCCGCACTGCTAGCTGCTCAGAAATGGGATGAGAACCAGAAATGTGCATGGACCAAATCTTCATTTAAAATACAGATGTAATTCTTGCTGGTGACAGGAACACTCGATGACGTGCATACTCCAATCTCGTTGCTGCCTGTGTATTAATTCATCACAGCTTTCCTGCCAGTGAGTAAATCTGTGCATCTAATGCTAGATAATTTTGAAGGTGTTTCAGAGGGACAAGAAGCATTTGGGGTGTTACTGACTGTTGGGGTGGTACGGTGGTGTTGACTGTTGCTCTAGCACTGGTTGTATTGTCACGCAGGCAGGCATACCCTGGGATAGCCATGGCTTGCTGAGCACCTTGAGTTGTCTTCATCAGGGCTGGGCTGGAGGAAGCCCAGCCGTTGGGTAGTGTAGTTGGCTGGCCTGCTTGCAGTGTGGTTTCTCCTCCTTCCCTGTGTGTGAGGAGGTCTAAGACTCACTCTTAGGGTGGCCTCGGTTAAATTTCCTGTCTGTAAATCCCAGTAGTAGCAGCTTAGGTGGGAGAGCAAACAATGTTTTCAAGAAGAAAACCCCCTTGGGAGACTTTTGTTTTACTTGGGGTTCAGCAAAAGAGCTCTTCTACTATTGCGTTTTTCTTTCCAAAGGCAAATGCTCAAGGTATTTACTTTTGTCCTTTTCAGAGTAAAAATCTACTTTGGTTCATGTGGCAAGAGTGAATCAAGTCTTTTGCCCTTTCCTGATCTTTACTGGACTCATAAGATTTGTTGTTTTTTACAGAAAGGGAGCCTTTTTGTGAAGAAGGCATTAAAAGTACAGGGGTGGCTTGCTTAGTGAGCAGTGTGCTTCCTGATGGCTCTCTTGGAAGACCTAGAGTTCAGTGGAAATATGAGGAGAACTCTGTTCTTCCCTGTGGCCTTTGTAGCCTGTGGTCATGACACTGGCCAGTGTTGCTTTTTATCTTCATCTTTTCTGGAGCCAAATAGGATGTTTAACTAGAGTGGTGGTCGAGGAAGTAAGTCTCAAATTCATTAACTGAGTCCAAATGGTATAGGAGGGAAGGAAATATTCGGAACGCTGTGGTTAAGGCCCAGGATGATCCTGTGTAGGGATGTAGTCTAGATTATAGAAGGTCTTGGGTTTGATGGTGTGCTGGTGTTCATCGCTAACGGGTGTCCCCTGTGCTCTGCTTAAACGTTGTATGTGGGAACTCGCCCAAGATGCTCTTCACATCCCTAATAAGCCCCTAGAAATCCCTTAGAGCAGTGCACCCTTTACATGAAAGTATCGCCTCATTAGGAGTATCAGAAAACAGAGCATCTGAGCAGAGATGAAAATAGGGCTTGTGACTTAACTGTTGAAATGCAAATCTAGTTGGGCTGGTGTTTTAATCTATTAACAAGGAGCCCTAAAAGAGATGTTGGATTTAAATGAAGAAAGTTGCTGTAAAGAAATTACTGGATAGTGACGAAGGCCCAATTTATTAACACTCTGTGATGTAGAAACAATGAAAAGGGCATTAATTACTTTAGGAATATTTATTTTGCCCCATTGCCTAAAGTAATGGGTTTATTGACCTCTCTGTAATCCTGAATAGGTCTAAAAACATTGATTTCAATGCTGAAAATAAAGCTCTGCAAAGGAATGTAGGCCTATCTTTAATATAGGTGATACATTGCTTATACCTGACTGTATTAGAAGGATAGAGTGTCTGTATGTAGTTCATATCCTGTATCTATATATGCCAGCTTTATTTTTCCATCAATACCACGTTTGTTTATAAGAAGTGCTTATAATAAGATGTATATTGGTTATGCTCTTGTATGCGCAATTTCAAGTATCTCTAACCGCATAATCTTCATAATTCATTGCTGGGAAGAAGTGTTTAGTTCCTCATTCTAAAGCTTTTATAAAAACTCTCCTCTACAAAGACATTTGTGCAGCACTTTGAAAGCACATATTCTAGCTATAATTTACTTCAAATGTTTTCTTTTGTATAAAAAGCATATATCTTTCACACTTAGGTTACATGTATTTAAATAATGTGTGTTGGGTCCTGCTATCCCTTCCTCGTGGCCGGGCCTCGAGCTCCCGCTCTGCGCATGGCGGGATTGCGCCGTGTCCTTCGTTCTCCTCACGAAGGTCACTCAGTAAACACACTTACTGCCCACCTTAATTAGGAGACTCCAGGCTTTCGGCGTCTGCTTGCTTTCCTGCTTACAGTATCCATTAACAATGGTGATGTCACTTTATCAGGTGAAACGTGAATGGTTCTTGTTCCTATTTTGCTAGATTTTGTGTGTTTTGTTTCATGTGATTAGTTCTAGATGTATTGGAGAACAATATCAGGAGGAGCAGAGTGCCTTGGGTCTCCTGGGGAGCATTTGCTGCCCTGGATCCTGTCAGGATTACTTAGCCATATTAATTAGTATATGAAGTATATAATCCTTTAAGGGGAGAAAATTAAGTGTACTGCGTATTTGAAGTCATAAATAAAAAGGAAGAAAAAAACATTTTCTTGCGCTACTCAGTGAGGTGAGTAGGAGAAACAGGTTGCTCAGGGATTTTTTTTTTTTTTTGCTTGATTGTTTAAATAAGAGAAATATCAGACTGGACCTGTGATCAGACTCGCTTCAGTCCCCTGTGTGAAAAAGAAAAGCTCAAGTTGTTTCAAAGCTTGGGCAAGTCTTTTAGGTTTGTAATCTTTAGTGTCCCTATTAACTGTTGGTTTCCATAGGCCTCATCTTTCTGGCCTCTGTTGTGAAGGCCACTTAGAAAGGATAACCTTTGTTTTCTGTTCAGACTGAATATCTGAGTAAAATATTCAGACGTGTTCTTCATTTATCCTTTCTTGAAGGGTAGAGGAGACCATTACTTTATGCATGAGCATTGCTCTCCCTGTAAATAAATAGGAATCGAGTTTCGGAGTTGCTACGAGCAGGATTTTCCTCCCGAGCGTTCCCCGGAAACACTCGTGCTCTGCAGCTTGTTGGCCAGCGCATCAGGCACTCGGCAGCCGAGCTGGAGCAAACGCAGGTCCTGCAGCGCCTGCCGAGGCCCAGGGCACCCACCCGCACCCCGGCGGTGGGTTTGGGTTTATGTTTGTCTGTTAGTGCTGTGAATCAACACCTATTGCAAACGCTTTGCTGTTCAAGTCAACTTCTGAGCAGGAATGGTTAGGTAGACCTGCTAGACCTACTGCACAGTTCTGGTTTTGTTGGTTCGAGGGCCAGCCCTGCCCTCTTTAGTTGTGCGGGTGGTCAAACTGTTCCCAAAGAGTGTCTCAACAACCAAGCTGTATCAGAATTTCTTGCCTGTTAAAAGAAAGTGAGTCAGTACTATGCACTGTGAGACAGTCCACCATCCAGCAACTAGGGGTGGACAAAATGTGCTATCGTACCTGTCTGAACAGAAATTTAATTTGATCATCTCTAGTCACTCAAAAATAAGCTTCACCTAGATCCTTTGGAAGGGTTTTTTTTTGTCCGTTTATGGCAGTGTTTCCACAAACCTTCCTCAAACACGGTCTAGTTTTGACAGCACTTAACTAGAGTCCCAGATGCTGAATTCTGCTCCCATCTTTCCAAGGCTGCTAATATGTCTCGGTGTTTTGGACAAAATGCTGCATATGTTAGGGCATCAGAAGGCACCAGCTTTTCCTCCTGAACATTGGTGCCGTAACTTTTTAAGAGATTCCAAGTCCCGCCAAGGAGAAAAGTTTTCTCTCCACTGCTGAGTTTAGTCATTGCTGAGCTTGTTACGAGGACTCTTGGTTGCTTTAGTAAGTAGTAAGACTGTAACAGGAAAATGCCTGCAGAGCTCTTCTAGATCCCGTCCAGCAAGGAGACTGCATTGTTCCTTTCCAAACGTTAATGTTTTGTGTATCTTCCCCTTCATTTTGGTCAAGCAATCCCTTATAAGTCATCTCACTGCAGCCATTATTTATAGCTAATAATCTCCTTTAGCTGCCAAGCCGAAACTGGATCTCCTTCACTCTTGAGCTGAAAGCGCTTTTCTTTCCACAATGTGCTGGAAATGAGCCAATTTACCAGTTCCATTAACTTAATGAGGTCTGACAGCCTGCAGCAAATTTTCTCATAATCTCTCTTGGATTTAAATTTGGTGCTGCACAAACATCTGAGTATGGCCAAGCAGTTGCTTTTTAACTCTATGTATTCTAAGCCAAATTCCCTACTCCTTTGACAATACAGAGCTTGAGACCTCCTTTTGCGCAGGCATGTTTTCTCATCGTTCAATGGCTGCTTATTACATTTACTGATTAATTTACTTTTCAATCCTAACATTCATCTCAATGCTGTGTTTGTGTTGACCTGTTAAACATCACTGTTAAAGCTTCAGGTGATTTAATAACAGTAAGTGCTGTTGCAGGGGGGAGAAGGATGGTATTTATTTATTTTATAATACACCTGAATAGTTAGTTATATGAGCTGTGAGCTTATGTCATGATTTTCACTGACTAATAAATAATCACTCTCATAAGGTCAACAGTAGTTTTAATGCAAGGTTAATCTTTAGCTTCTGTTTCCTGATGCTTGCAATGATTACTCTCCACTAAAGGCAATAGTATGGGGCTAAATTAACAAGAAGCAAAGTTGTTAGGCAAAGTAAGGAGGGCAAAGCTGAAATCTCTCTCTCTCTTTTTTTTTTTTTTTTCCCCTCTTCCTGGAAGAAGAGATTGACATTCCTATAGACTGGTAACTGTTTTGTTATATTGAGCTAGACGAGCAGAGCTTTAAAACAATTCCTGAAAATATTCCAGCCCCGAACACAGCAGCAACACGCTGACAGCAGCTTATGGGAAGGCTGCAAAACAACGGGAGTGTTACTCACTGCAAGAGTAATGCCTTCCTCTTCGTGTTTTTGGTGCGTCAGATTTCCAAGAATCTGATAAAACACTTACATTTAACAGCATGACATTGTAATAGAAAATTGCTGGTGACTTACTGTACTTTGCTGGAAAATGAGCTTGGAACAAAGGTTTGATCTGTGTGCAAAATTACTGGTGATATTTGGCTTCACTGCATTAGTTTCCTTTGCAAAGGGAACTAACAGTTTTTAGCTGCACCAGTACTTGCCCCCAGTACTTGCCCCAAAGCTGTGGGTTTTATCTTGTCGTGCTTGGGCCACGTGGGTGGGAGGAATCTGGCATTTGAAACCAGGAGCTAAAGCAGCTCAAGTAGGAATATGCCAGGTCCTAGCACCTCTGTATGTGGGACGTGGCTCTTGTTGCATTGGCTTCGTTTATTCTGTATTATGTATCTATATTTATGAATCTTAGCTTCATAATCTAGGTATTATTAGCTGAAAGTTTGTACTTCAACTGCTAAATAGTGAGGAAATCGGCTGGATGATCTGAAATTCACTCCCTCAAAGCTGGGCAAGGTGGGAAGGGTTTGGGTTGTGGAGAATGATTTCAGACTCAGTGGTCAGTCCACAGTCCTCCACACAGTTACTGTGGACCTCTGTGAACATTAATGTCTTAGTCCTCCCTCTGGATCATCCCTAATGCCCCCAGTTTTCCCTAGAGCAGTATTTACACGATCTGTGTTTTCTGTGTACAAGACCAAAATAATTGTAGACCTCATGCTCGCGAAGCCCTATATGGGTGCTTTACCTTGCATGTGTTGCTCACAGCACTCACAGGAAGTATTCATATATTTGTAGCAGAATGCACTTAATGCTGCAGGATTGGGACCGTATTGCTTGCATTGGGACCGTATTGCTTGCATTGGGACGTCTTTTGTCTCCGACTCCAGCAAAGTCAGTGTCTTGTTTGTAGATATTTTGGGTGTCCTCTAGGAGCCGTCTGAGTGGAGGGAGCAGAGAGGTGGCCTGTCTGCACAGCCTGGCGTTCATCCTGCTTTCCCTCACCCCGTGCTAGCTGCAAAGCTAAAGGGTGGTTTCGGACCTGCGCTTTGGTCTGTAGCATGGATTGACTCTTGTGACTCTCTAGGACTCGTCTTACCATGCCTGTTTTGGGGTGCTTTATTAGTGAAGTCCCAGCTGCTGAAGACAGTTGATTCATAATTTCACGTGCACAAATAACTGAAATAATAACTGAAAAAATAACTGAGCTTTCCCTAATGCTTTAAATGCAGGAAACGTTTTCTCCTTGAGAAGGAAGTAAATCCCAGTTTTGAGCCCCATGCTTGCTGATTTCAGTGTTCTGGTGGTATGGTAATTCCCCAGAGATTTTTAGCTTGCCGTTCCCCAATCTTCCCCCCTCTCAACAATAAGATCTTTCTTGAGCCCCTAAACATACTTGGTTGAGTTTCGTGTCAAAGTTTAAAAGCAATTGTATGTTTTGTTGCCGTTGCTATTGTGTTTCGTTATGCTTTCTTAAGCAAATGAGTTGCACAGGCCGGGGAAAGGAGATTTAGGAGAGCGGAGGGAGGTCAGGGGGCTTTGTGTCCTGCTGAAGCACCAGAAAGTCTTGTAGCGAGGCTTGCTCGGTCTCTGGAGACCGTGGTCCTGTCACAGGGCTCCTCTGCACAAGCTCAGCCGAGTACGAGCTGCCTGAAGTGACTGTGGATGGAGTGAAATATTAAAAAACCCACAGCGTTCCTCAGGCCATGTACATACGAGAGAGGCAGGTACAATGAAGTGTTAATAAAAGAGAGAAAATAGGGACCGCAGAGAAATATATCTTAACTCTTAAATTAAGACAGATTTTGCATTCTCGTTTTGTCACTACGCTATGTAAGTACTCGCACATACTGCTGTTCATGGGCATAGAAAAAGTGGATCGAGCTTGGGCTTTAGGAAGTCTCTATTGCCCAGGCAGGAGTGAGAGCGGGTTTAGTAGAGCACTTGCCTTGGACACATTGCTCTCCCATACGCCAGGGCTTTCGTCCTGTGCAGCCCGCTGCTCCTTCTCGTGGCTTATGGAAATACATTTTTCAGCTCGTGAACTGCTTTTATAAGCAGAAAAGCCTAAATATGGTATGGCTGGATATTGGTATACGTGTGATCATAAACTGGGGAACTGCCTGTTTTATGTTGGGGAGTGTGTGTGTGTGTGTGTAACAATGTTTTCTTTGCACTTAACAGTAATTTGTTGCACTCAAAGGGAGTGTGGGGCTAGAAAACTGTTAGCTCACTGGTTTAGCTCTCTCTTTTTTTTCCCCCTGCAGTCAATCTTGACTAGTGTTTCCAAAACCCAAAGGTGTTCGAATAGTTTTGTGGGACTCAGGATTGCGGGTAAAGTCCCAGTCTTCCTGTGTACCCTTGGACAAGTTGTTTAATGTGTCGCTATGTGACAGGGTTCCTGAAAAACAGTTTTGTGAAGCAATAAAGTATTTGATGGTCTTTGTTTTCCCAGATGAGAGATTTCGATAGCAAATCTATCAAATAAGTTAAATATTTAAGTATTGTGTAGTGGGATGGAGTTCACTAATAGGCCCGAGTATTTCTAAGCGGTAACATTCAGGCTTTTCTTTAGAGGCAGCTTCAGAAGGAAATAGAAAATTGCAACCTGACAAAGTCAATAGCAAAACTTACATTGGGCAAACACTTCCGAGTTGAGAGTGAGGATTGCATCGTGTGGAGGGTCTCTGACTGTACAGATCTCCTGGTCATGGAAGCCCTGTGAGAAAGGCCCTCGCTCATCGTGTTCTTTCCTGCTTCTCCCGCTGACCGACAACCCCACGTGAATGGTCCTTGCTGGACATGTTGTCATTGGTGCTTTATGTCTTGGCTTGCAAGAGAAATAGTAGTAAGCGGAGCGGTTAGCTAAGCCTTGCTAAATCTAGCAAGTTTGTTTGGTTTTGCTTTGGTCTGAGATTAAGTCAAATAGTTTGGAGAGAGAACCTTGGAGACAGATTAGTGATCAGTGGGATTTACCTAAGTGTAGCTAGTTGTCGGTTCGTGTCTTTAGAAATGTATTTAGTATGTTTGAAAACCCAGTGTTACTAAGGAGTGCTGGAGGCTGCATTGCTCGATGGCTCAGGGAAAGCATAATTTGCTGTATGCATTAAGCCCTACTATTCCTTAGGGATGCAACCTTTCGTAGGTCCTAACGGTGCAGGGATAGATTGTATGCAGGGCTGCCTGTTAATATTTAAAATAGTATAAATGACATTACATTAAATATTATAACTAGGTAGTCTTGCTTACTACAAGAGTATTTAATAGGATTTTAATGGGAGTTTAGGATACATTAGCTGTTCTGTGAGCAAATCTCCAAGAAAGTTATGATAATCTGAGAAATACAGTGCAGCCTTAGGCAACTGCTTTTTTAATAATTATTCTTTCTTCCTTTTTTTTGAAAGCCATGAAACTTTGGAGTAATAAAACTAAGTACGAGAAGGTAATAGCAGAGATAACATCATTACTTTCAAAAGTGCAAATGCCTGAATAATGCTAATTACCTTTTAACCACAGCCACCTATGATGCTGTTCAGGCCCTAGCTAAGGTCTCCACAGGTTATAGCAAAGGGTTGCTTGGGGATCTAGATATAAAGCCATTGGAGGAGTCCCCACAAAGCTGTGCCTAAAGGGTGGATAATGTGGGGTCGGCCCTTGAGGATTAGGTGTTGAAATTCAGAGGAGAGGAGCCAGGAGCTGAGGGGCAGGCAGACGGCTGAGGAGCAGGGCTGGTCCACAGCAGTGCTGGGGAGGTGAGGAGAGCGGGGTGGCGTGCTCCGTCAAGCGAGGCTTTGGTGACTCCTGGCTCAGGAGGCCAGGGGAGCCATGCTGATGTAAAGCAGCTGAGGGGTTGGCGGCCTCCTTCTGGTTACCCCTGTTTTGCAGGTGCTTGAGTTGTGCACATACCCTCTTACACCCCCAAAAAAGCAAGGTACTCTAGTCATTTTAATGCCAATCCAAATGCCAAAGGGATCTTGGTGCTTTCTTCGGTACCATCTGCAATGTGTTTTGTGATGATGAATGATGTGTGGTGCTAATCTTGAGAGACGGATCTCCTGGCTCTCCAAAGAGGTCTGACACAAGCTGTGGCAGTGCCAAGGCTGGCTGAATTCCTCTGCTTCTGTGATTCCTCATGGCAGTGCCAAGGCTGGCTTAATTCCTCTGCTTCTGTGATCCCTTGAATGACTCTCTGTTCTGAACTCTGATCACTCCTCTGGATGTTAGTAGCTTAGCTTCATATCCATTTAGCTCTGTGCTCTTCTGCTGATACTGCCAAGAAAAACACATAATCGTATTAGTCCCTTGAATATTGGCTTCCTTGGCTGTATCTATCCACTGAATAAAAATACTGCTGGACTAAATAGAGCCCACCAAATGCTGACCAGAGTCAGGAGATTCCCATCCACCACACTGGGCATCAGATCAACCCTTAGCAAGAAAATGGTGCGTGCTAGAGCTGTGTGTTGCAAAACTGGAAAGTTATGAAAGAGAGTGGTATTTTTAACAAAGTGCTTGGCTGTAAATCGTGTTGTAGACAGATCTTTCCCCAGTAAGATAGAAATATTAAGCAGGAGACTCTTTCTGTGTTGCAGAATTTAAGTTGCAATATAGATGAGCTTGTTAAAAGGTTTTGAATTGTGAGGGAGAATAGCTGGAGAAGAGAAAATAATTAAAATCCATGCTGGTTTTTCCCTATCTCACTTACTAGAGAATGGTTTCTTGGCCAAAAAACACGTTGTTGATCTGAGCTTGTGCTTTGAAGCCGCAGAAAGAAATGGAGTTCGCATACCAGAGTAGTTAGTCCCAGCCAGTTTCTGTCTCCAGCGTATCAGCTCGTAAAATTCCCTCTGTCTTTTTGCAATAGTAATAACACAGCATATTCTGAAAGTATTAGATCCAACAGGCCAACTTGGATGTTTCAGGCCAAATTTTCCACACACACAAAAAATATGAACCCAGTTCGTAAGGGTATATCTGGAATTCTGCTCACTATATGATCTGTTTTGCTATCTTGGAAGCTTTCTTGCATGCACACATCTTGCAGGTTTCTTCGTATCCCCCGGTGTAGTAAGCAAGTCTGTAAGTTTGGGTGCACGTTCTCCCCTTGGCTTTAATAAGGTGCTTATAGTGGGCTCAGAAGCGACTTTTGATATTCTGGCAGGAACTTTAGCACAGGATGTGCATAAAAATGGCTAATCTAGCTAGTTATTTTTCACGTAATTCAGGAAATGTGATACAGTCTATATTTATAGTGGTTTTCAGGTTGCAAAGTTTCTGTTCCTTCATGCTCGTTTGATTTGTACATCTGCCATAGTATGAGGTAGGTCAGATTGTCACAGATATTTAGGTACTTCATGAGACTTTCCAAACTGTCTTTCCCAACCTAATTAGATGGGTTGGTAGATGGCTTTGGAAATCCCACTGGGGAGAGCTGCAGGTGTCTGTCCACAAATGCAACCTTGTGCTTTCAAGAGACAAAGATGAGATCTGGGTGTGAGCATCTGCGGGCCTAAAGGGGAGCAAGGACCGTTATACTTAAAATTGGACTGTGGCTTTAAAGTGCAGTAGCAACGGAAGCGGCGAGGTGAAGCGGTTGGTGGTCTAAACTTTATTTTTCCCTCTAAAGTATGACTTTATTAAAAACTAAGTCTTTGGCTTGGACCAGTGTCCAGAAAAAAAAATCATTTTGACTTCTGTGCTGCTTGAGATGTGTTAACACGGGAACATTTGAGATCTCAAATGGTAAGAGGGAATGTTATGTTGCTAACAATATAATTTTGCTCTTAGGCTCTATTTTTTGTCCCCCGCAAATTTCTTTAATTGCACTTGCAAGGAATGGGCAGTTATACCAAGCTATCTCAAAGGAACTCAATTTTTTTTTAGAGTTTCTCTCTGATACATGTAGCACAAAACTGCAATCATGGTTGATTTCTTCTGCTGCGTACTCAGTAGCTCAGGCTGATGGAGCTCGTTTTGACATTGCATTCTTCTAATACATTCAGATAGTTCCCTCTGGTTGCAGAAGGTCACGGTGCCCATCTTTGCCCCCACGGGGATATTTTGCCCCTGGGGTGCAAGCTTTACAGGACGGCACCGAAACACGCTCCAACCTGCCGGGTTGTTGACAGACATGGGCAAAGGTACCACTTGGCTGAACTGGGGCTGCCGCAGGGGCAGAGGTTGGATTACCTTGGTCAAACAGTGTGTGTGTGTGTGTGTGTGCAGGTGAATGGTGCTGCAGTAAACTTGACCTCCGCTTTCCCTTTTAGGCCCTGTCCTTTTTCAGGCAATGCTTGGTTGCGTTAGGATTTACTTAATGATGTTACACTGAGGCTGAGGTTTAACATGGTACACAAACATCCTTTATTTCAATCTTAGTCTACTACTGCTTTTAATCGTGTTTCTGTGTCGCATGTGAACAAGTTCCTGCAAGTGCTGTAAGCCTGACCCGCGCACGGTTCAGACTAATGCCCCTCGGCAATATTGATATTCCAGACCATTCTTTCCCATAGTGCGGGGGAGAAAGAAAAAAGAAAAAGGAAGAAAAAACAAAGGCTGCTGCTTAGGATTCAAGTTTGAACAAGCTGTTCTGTGTTTATTCTTCATCAAACGAGCCATGAGAGAGGGCCAGTGAAAAGCTAAGGTGATAGGTAAATGGTTGGGGGCCTTAAAAGAGGATAAGTAAACCCTCTTTGTATTGTCATCGTGCTGTTACAAATTTCCAAGGAGAAATTATTGCTAATGTGTTGGTATTAGTTCTCCTATTGCCTGATTAAGTGGCTTATAACCTTATGGTGAGATGACAGGCTGCTAGTTACTTCTTTCCCGGAGAAATATAGCCCGACATTCAAAACCAGAGGGCTGTGTTTGCCAGGTCTCTCTCTGTAAGAGAGATCCTAATCTTAACAAGATAAACCGCTTAAATAGAAGCTGATGAAAGAGCAGTCCGGAGAGTGGCTCATGCGCTAACTGTTTTACAGCACTCGGCTTTGGGACAACTTTCTACTTGTCTCCGTAGGGAAGTTGGTGGAAGAGCTGAGGCTTTAGGTGTTTGCAGAATTGTAGTGATCTTGGTGTTTGCCGTGTGAATTCAGGCTCCGTGCGTGCGTGTTCGTGTTCGTTTTGTACTTGGGAGGAATTATGGAGAAAGGGTTAAGAGCGAGCTTGCTCTTCATCTGTTTTAAATCCGTAGATGTGAGCCCCTGTGCTGCTCCGAGGTTTCGGATTACTCGCCATGATTTATAGGAAAAGGCTGTTCTCCACCAGTTGAAATCCCATGTGTTTCTCCACCATTGTAAAACAACAAATCTTTGCAAACGCTTCCAGTTTCAAAAATTGCAGTGGTGATCCATTTTTGTGACTTTTTCTTGCTTTCTGCATGTGATGGCACTGAAACGGGAAGGAAGCCCCCATGCCCTGATGCTATCCAGTCAAGGTTTTCCAGGGCTTTTCACTGCAGCTCATGCAAACTGTAGCAACACCCGTGTGTTTATAGTCTTCCATCGCTTTATTTTCGGAGGATACACCCACGACAAACTGCAGCTGTAGGCAGACACTTATATCATTCTGCATAAGCTACATCCAGAGCCCCTACAGAGATGGCAGGCCAAAAACTACGATGACCTAACAGTCCCTGTGGGTCCTCTGGCTTCTGGTGTTTCATGGTAAATCAGCATAGAATTTGGGCTCGTATGGTTTTTTGTGTTGATTTCTGTGGGGATGTTGGGGTATATTTTTTGGTTTGGTTTCATTTTTTTGTTTGTTTGTTTTTACGAGTATTATTTTCTCTTACTGTGTAATCCAGGCATAGTATGAGTTCAGAATACGTAGTTCAAATTAAACAGCTTCACAGCAATCACACCCATCTTCTCTTTATTAAATGACAGGAGAATTTGCCTGTCTTTGCCATAGTAGACACGCATGGGAAAATGGTTGAGGATTTCTGATCGCCATTTTGGTTTATCGCTAATTTTGGTGAGATAAACATGCCCGTTCAGGTCAGCATCCTGTTCCTTTCAAATACCTTTCCTGCTGTAACATCTCTCGCAGATTTGCTCAGTCAGAAATGTGTAGGTGCCTCCATTTGTCCGGAACAGCTGAGACACTCTCTAGGTTTAGCTGCTTTGCCCTGGTAAAATGGCATGAGTCTGCATGGGTGTATGCCTCGATCTGACCTCTTCCCTCTAGTCTGTTTTATGTAGGGAAAAAAAGACCTTTTGTCTATGTGTTTGCTGTTGTTTAAAATTAAATGTGTTACTGAGATTAGGAAAAAAATGCAGGAGGTTCTGGCTGAAGCCGTTGTTAAATCAGGTTAAACAGCAAGGCGCTATTTTTTGTCTTCCATGAATCTCCCTGTGGGCTGCTTCAGTAGTTGATCTAATAAAAGCTTATTTCTTTGGTCTCAGAGCAAAAGGTTAAGTAAAATATTAGTAGTGATAGTGTAAGTAGTGATTCTTTTCCATAACAAGTCCTAATTAGACATGGGATACAGCATATTTTTACTTAGCGTATTAAAGTATTGTACAAAGTGGAAACAAGCAACTGGAACTTCTTAATAGGTCTCGATTGTAGTTTTGATGTCTTTACATCTCGTGCTTGGTCTTGGATGTCTTTGGATGGTGCCTGTTTTGGCAATATGATTTAAGCTAAGTAGAAAAGACAAGCTTGGACGCGAGTCTGCAGCGTTCTTGCAGCTCCGTGGGCCAGATGCAAGCATCTCATTGGACACATCAACGCCTCGTTGAGCCTAAGCTGTGATGCAAGTCAGTTTAATGTTCAGAGTTTATTTTTAAGCATAGAAGGCCAGCAATAGGACAAGTAGCATGTGCAGTATGCCATCCTATGCCATGTGCCTCCTGGTGTCCCTGCTGGAGCAGCGGGGTTGGACTGGTTGATCTAGTGTGATTCTTCCTAGCATCAGTGATTTTAGCCTAGTGTCTCCCCTGCAGTGCTAGGAAGGACAGACTCTGCGACAAATTTTTAATTTGAAAGCATACTCTTAGCCAAACACAGCAAAATAATAACATTTCTGGTTTTCCTCAAGCAATGAACCACAGCCTTCAACATCTCTAGAAAGGTTTAACTTGTCAGGCTCTGTCTGTAAGGGAATGCCATGCATTATTATTTACTTATCTGTCATCTCATTTGTGTGTAGTTGCTTTCAAACTGCTTGGCCTTGAACCCGTGTAAAGGAGTGACTGCCTTCTGACTCGACCCGATGCTGAGTGAAGAGCTGAGTAAAAGCTCCCTGTGGTTTGATCCTGAACGACTCAGCACGGTAGGGAAAGGACGGCCAGCTCGGACAACATGAGAGCAACTTCGTGTCTGTCTCGTGTTGCAGTTGCTGCATTTCAGTCCCTTCAAAGCTTGATTAGGGACTGAGCTGCATCTCTTTATCCTAGCATAGCATTTGGCCTAAAATGTGTATATGGTCTTTATTATAGATACAGAGGAGGTAACCGTGTTTCAGCCTTGAGCTTCACAAGGAATCCTCCTCTGTTTGACAAAATTTTAACTGGTCAAAATTTCAAGCATGAGTAAGAGCTAAAGGAGAAGTAATTTTTCCTATCTAATTACTTATTTGTAATTACTAGGAAACATTTGACTGCTAAGACTGAAGAAGTTTTAAAATCTAGCTTACCTGTTATTCATAATTCTCCTCGTTTTAAATATGGTATCTGTTATTTGCATTGAAACCCCATAATGACCTTGGAGCTACTCACCGTTGAGGATAGATGAGTTCATTTCATTTGTGGTGTTACCACTTTCTAATTTTACTTCTGTGAATGGATAGGAAGTCCAGATGGAAAACTGTAGAAAAGAACGTTTACCCTTAAAAATAAAAACATTCATTTATTTAAAAATGTTACGGGAGGATTTTTGTAAACATTAAGGTTGGCTGAGGCCTGTTTAATAACAAGTGGGATTTGTGACTGGTTTCCTCGAGTGTCATCATACTTTCCTGACGCTTCTGAGCAGCTCTTTTAGCTTGTCCTTCAGGTGCTATCAGTGAGTCCCCTGTGGGTATTTCCCTGAGAGTGCCACATAAACAGATCCTCATGAATATGCAGGCGTCATGTGCATAAGCTAATGTGCGTCAGCTCGTCACCTTTGAAATGTGGCCCAAGGCCAGGAGACTCCTGTCGGGTTTTCCGTGTAGGAAATGACCGAATGTGCAAAAAGACAGACACAACCCTGCGCCACAGCAAACTATCCCTGAAGCCTCTGGAGAGCCAATGATGAAAGACTTCATTAGACTTAAATGCACTAATGAATTTGCTTAATGTAGTTACTCTGAATCTCTTCCACCAGATTTTGTTACAAGGAATGGTTTTCGGTGCCGGAATGGAAAAAAGTGTTCCAGTTCGCATGCAAAGCGTGTTGTTAAAACCTGATGTGTTGAAGATAGAGTTCAAGTCTAAATAATGATTAGTGCCAAAAACTTCAGGCTGACCGAGCGCAGCCTTAATTCTCAATACTTTAGCTCTGTCTTAAGTCAGAAATTTAAGAAGACTGCAGAGAATTTAAATATGTTTGAAAACTGAGCTTGACTCCCTGAGAAACGGGCATTTTGTAGAAGATTTTATAAATCTGTGGCGCTCTCCTACTGAGGTTTCATTCTTCCTGAGCCTGTTCTGAAGAGGCAACATTGACCTTTTAACTTGGATAGTATCAATGTCCATATACATTGGGAGGTCTATGTCAGGTATTATAGTTCTGATAATAAAATGTTCTACAAATGAACAGAAATGTTGCTGTTATACATGGGAGATTAGCACCACCTTCCCTTTGCCTCATTGCTTTAGTATTCATGTTAACACTAAACCAATACATAGAACACCATCCTAAAGTGAAAAGGTGAAAGAGCAGCCAGTGATTTTACTAAAGACTTGCTGTCATTGTCAGGTTAATCAATATTTCCAATTAGTTATTGTTTTCCATTTGTTAGCACAATGCAGCATCAGAGAGTGTGTCATACAGAATGCCAACATTTATGTCATGGGAGAGTATAAATCTACCAAAAGCAGGAAATTCAAAGCTGAGGTTGCTAATCCATGCTACAGCTATATGTGTTCTTGTGAAGAATACATATACAATGAAGTGACATGGCGTGAACTAAGGACAGTGTGTCAGCCTTAAGTCTGGAACGTCCCACCTTTTTCTGGCTAGAATGGCAACCTGTTTATTTTGATAGGGAATAAATAAGAAAAGTCTATCATAAAAGTTGACCTTCAACATGTGTGTCAGTACCTTATATATTTGGATTTTAATTTCTCAAAACACGATAGCAGGTAGGTAAAGCAGAGAAATGTGGCTCCTTGAATTTGCCTTTATTTGGTTTCTGTATTTTATTGAAGATGCCCACTTGGTTTGGGAGGATGGACCCGCCTAGTGCCAGGCTGGTCTGTGTGTTTTCAGAGGGTTGTGAGACCCTCCTTCGCCCTTTGGGGTAACTGCTGTGGACTCTGCCCCTTTCCTTGTGTCCTGGGCAGCTTTAGAAGGTGACGGTTGAAGCTCCCTGGAAGTGTCACGGAGGAGGATGTATTGGGGGACTCCTTGGCTTATGAACTCATTGTAGTCCCCCTCACCCTCTGAGGCTTACGAGAGACCATATCACTCCCTACAACTGCCTGAAAGGAGGTGGTAGTGAGGTGGGTGCTGGTCTCTTCTCCAAAACAATTACCAATAGGACAAGAGGAAGTGGCTTCAAGTTACACCAGGGGAGGTTCAGGTTAGATATTAGGAACAATTTCCACGTGGAAGGAGTGGTGAAGCCTTGGAACGGGCTGCCAGGGAAGTGGCAGAGTTGCCATCGCTGGCAGTGTTCAGGGGTGCAGATGAGGCGCCTAGGGACAGGGTTTAGCAGGAAGGGTGCTGAGGGGTTTATGGCTGGACTTGATGATCTTGCAGGTCTTTTCCAACCGTTACGACTGTGTTCCCAAGGGTTCAGGCAGTCAGTCTAACCCCTGGCGCTAGGGATATCACAAATGACTGAACAAACATTGCCTGTTAGCGTCTAAGCCTTGAAGCGTTTGTTACCCGTTTGCAAAAGAGAAGGAACAACTGCGAATCATAAGCTTGGCTCCTATTTAAATCCCTTTTTTGTTTATTTAAAATAGCTGCGTTGGAAAGTCATTTTGGTGGTATAGGATTGCTGCTATTCTGTACAATTTTTATTATCTAGATGTCTGGCTTATAGGCGAGCCTTGTACCTCTAGGCAGAGATTGAGGGATTTGGTGAACTTTACTAGTGACCGTGTGTCCCCGTGAAAAATATTTTACTTAAAAATAATGGACTGTGAGTAACATTACTGGAGGAAACAAGACACAGAACAAAATGCCACAAGCAGTTTTATGGTAATTAAAATTTATTAATACTTGTCATAGGACTTTTTTGTGTGTATTTATATACATTATGAATAAAATACATGTGCATGAAAGTTGCACCCTGCACCTTTGATATTTAATAGCAAATTAAACAACATTTATCCCTTTGGCTCCAGCCGAATTTCAAAACCCAGGACATTTACTTTCCCTGTATTTATGTAGACACCGTCCCAGTCCTTAGCAGCAAGATGCACCAAGGGATCACAAAATGAGAATACCATTATCTAGCATTAGGCTAACTCAATTCACTGGGAATCTGTCCAAAGAGGCAGCTGTCCCAGCGAAAAGGAGCAAATTTCCATTCTCGCAACACGAACCGTGATCTTGGAGCCAGACCTGCATGAGTAAAGACGTGGGCAGGGTCTCGGGGGGGTCTTCCGTGAGATAGCAAGGAGGAAGGGGCTTTCCATAGAAATCTCACTGGAGATGGAGGGAATAGTTACTTAGGGAATCCGGGGGATGGTGCCTCGTTGCTGAGGGCTGCTTTACACTAACAGCCTTAGTGATCTGCAGGCTTGTGCTGAAAAGCTGCATGTTATTAGTTTGAAAAGCAATCATATTTTACAGGGAATCTGGAGAAAATAATTGTTTTCTGTCAGTATTAAATTGGAACAGCTTCTGTAAAGAAAAGAAACTGCTTTGGAGGCAGTATTTACAAGCAGAAAATGAGAAGGGCTTATTTTGGGGTATGCTTTAGTTGGGCTTGGATATTTGTTTTGGAGAAAGTGATTTTTCCCTCTGGAAGGAGTGAACTCACGTAGGGAGCACACTGGGCTTTCTTACTGCCCAGTTCAGAAGGCAGGCATCCTTCTGCCGTTTGTGCAAGCAAAACTTGTATTTGTTGGAGAAAACTGTCAGGAGGAATGGGCTGAGGGCTCGGGTTTTCTTTAACTAGAGAGCATTGAGTAGTACTGCGCGCTATCATGCTAAAGACCCAAACTTGTAAAGGATTTGGTTACAATTTTTCCATCCCATAGTGAGTATGAACACTCTCAGATTCAGCATAGACAGAAAAGACTGCCTAGTACCACCTCAGTATAGCTCTGTGTCAGCCTTATTAATGGCAATTTATAAGGATGAAGCATATGAAATATCTAAATAAGACCAGCTCTCCGTTTGCTGCTAGCTCCCCTAAGCCATGCTGAGAGGTCTACTTGAGACGAAAGTTAAAAATAGTCCCTGTTCGTACTTGTAAAATGAAAGAAACGTTGTGCAATAGGTCATTCAAACATGTGTTGTGATAAGAATGATAAGTCAGTAGAATAGATCACCAGAGTGGATTATATACTTGGTTTGGTATTTAATAAGCATGTATGTAAATGTTGTATTCAGCTACCACAGTATAATTTGCATTGCTTAGCAGACAGTTGTCAAAAAATCTTTAAATTGATCTCTGTATTATTTTTGAAAAATGAGTTAATGGAAGCAAAGAAACATCGTACACAAGCTATGAGTGAAATTTGTGCATGACCATAACGTGCAGAAACTTAATATGGTGTTTTTCTGGGGGAGGGAAAAGAAAAAGACAGGAAAGATGCATGGAGATTTACCTTGTTCTCAGAAGGAGCTAATGTGGATACCACTTTTTTCCTGTCAAATGCAACTGTAGCATAAATTAGATAAAAGTCTGGATTGTCATAGTTTTCTTGGAAGGTGGGGGAGGTCACAGTGATAGTGTGCGCTGCTCATTAATAATACATTCATTTGCTAATGAAGCAGCTGAGGGCTGCCTGGGTATTTAGGTGTTGGTATTGCGTGGATGGAGATGCTCTTTCCACCACATTCACCTTCCCCTTTTTCCCCCGCAGGCTGCGAGAACACCACCGTGCTGCAATTAAGGTGATACGAAGGATGCAGTACTTTGTGGCAAAGAAGAAGTTCCAGGTGAGTCGGGAATAGAAAGCTCCTTTTCCAAATAACCTCATTTCTTCTCCTGATTCAATGCTCCTCATAGGAGACCAGCACAGTTCTCTTTGGTAATGACAAGCTACACCACAGTTCTCTCCCTGCTTGGGTAGGGTGGTTGTTTAGCAGCAGGCTAGTCAACTGTGGATACATGGGGAATAGGTGAAGTCCTGCAGTGCCATCTGAATTAAAGTTGTTTAGTGCTAATGGGCTTGACCTCTCAAGTCAAGAGGTCGTTGTCGTAGTCGTTTGGTAGTCGTTTCTACTGTTGTCGTAGTGGTTTCTACTTCTCTGGTGCTTGTCCCTCCTGCACAGGTAGGAGAGCTCCTTCACCGTCAGTTCCCTTCAGTTCCCTTCACTCCCATAGCCGGCGCTGCTCCAAGTTTCCTGTCTCTCATTCCCCTTGCTGTGATGCCGTGACACCATAAGCATTTAACAGTGACTAATCAACTTCTTTGCATAGTCTGGGTAAAAATTGGTTCTTTCAGGCTTTCTAAGAATGTGGTGTTTAAATCAATGTAATTAATCCAGTTTTAAAAAAACCCCATATGTTGGTAACCTTCGGATTGATTTAAACCAGATGAATATATAAATAAGAAATATATTACTTAAAATGAGTTAATAAGGGACAGTCCCTGGAGAACAGGCTTCACGGCTGAAAAGGCAAAGAAACGGAGTGGCTTAACTGCCTGTATCTCTCTTCAAACCTGACCTTGGCAGCAGTACTCACAATAGATTAAGGGTGGGAAAGTTTATTACTCTACACCATGCCAAAAAAAAAGGACTGGGGGTCCTTCTTCCCAGAAGCATTTGAAGGGCATGGAGGTTAGGAGCAAAAAGATGCTGCTGATTAACGGTCTGGGAGAGGATCATTTTTCGCAACTGAAGATACAAGAAGCTTGCTTGCTGCTTCGCAGCTTGGATTGCTGTTCATCAGTGGCATTCAGAAGGACTGCCTGTGTTCCTTAGCAGTTGTCTATTGGTGAGCTGTTCTGTAGCGAAGCTTGTCCGGTCTTATAGAAGTTACTTTCAGTTATGTTTAATGTGTTCATAGGGTAACCTCTTAGGCTTAAATCTCCCATGGCAGGGAAGATTTTCTTGGATGGAGTGCTTTCAGAAAGTTTCTGCTGGAAGAAATCACCTGTTATTTTGATTAGCCTAAAATCAAGAAAGACACAGTGTTCAGAGTGCTTGAAAATAATTTTTGCAGTCATTTTCAGAGCACTCCTCAGCATCTGGTGGTCAGGAGCTGTTACCTGGATAGAGGTGTGCGCCACTCCTCTGATACGTCCTTTGCTGTTCTGTGAAAAACAGCCCAAATGTGGCCAGTTACATTAAGCTTTAATTTACTCTCATTCTAAATCCAGACTGTGATCCTTTGGTCCACAGTAATTACTGAATCATTGCTCTCATAAATTTGGATCATAAAATATTTGCCATGGTATTAACTAAATTACTTCGGAACAAGAATTCTACACATTATATATCTACCTCCCAAGTGGGATTTGTCAAAAACAGGCTTGGAAAATGCCTGAACGCTCTGTGCAACATTATCCACCTGGCAAATAAACGAAACTCCCCTGCGGCAGATGACTTGATAGAAGCTGAAAAAGCGTTTGACCGAATAGAATGGGACTATTGAGCTGCTGCTTAAAACTTGTTGGTTCTCGGTGTCCCCTTTGCTGATCTGGCTTCTCAGCTGCACTCTACACTCTCTCATCTGCCAAAGGCCTGATCCTGGCCATCTACACAATCGCTCAACGGGGTTCTCTCTCGTCCTTTTAGCAGTTTTGATTCATCCTGAGTTATTAATATTAACTGTTAACCATGAACTGAATGCTTAAATTAAGCAGAAATACTCTGCAAGCCACTACTGCGTACAAATACGCAGCTGCTTGTCAGAAGCAGAGTATTCCAAAGAGAGTTTAGGCAGAAGTATCGGGTGTCTCCTTCTAATCTCTGAACATGGGGTTGTAACTGGGTTGAAAAATTCAGAGAACACTGAAGATACGGTTCTCAAAAGCACCTGCCTAAGCTAATGAACAAAGTCACCTTGAAATTCTAGCCATAAGGTGCTTTTTTTTTTTATCTCCCATAATTAGGAGATAACCACTATCATTATTCATCCCTCACGTGGGTGTTGTAAATCCACTTTGTTCTATTGTAAGCACATAAATAGTCATAAGAAATTAAAATGTTTAAACATGTGCCAGGTAATGGCTATACAGCTTCTATGAGTCAGCACAACAGTGTCTGCTTTACTTACAGTAAAGCAGAATATGCATTCTTAAAGGTTAATCTTTAAGTAATTTCAACTGCAGCCCATTGCTTTATTTCTGTTTAAAAATAGCAGGAACATAAATAGTTGCAAGGTCAGCAGTCAAAATAATTTTTTATTTTTTTGGAGATGCCTGCAGAGCTTCTAAGAGGGAAAGCAGAGGAAGAGAAGGAAAATTTTCCACAATGGGTCCCAGTTCAGTGTGGGTCTTGCAATAGACCGGCTGCTTGCAGGGTCCCCCTGGATGCCTGATTTTATGTAGATGCCTTGGGGTTTTTTTGAGAGAGATCAATCAATAGTGGATGGTGATGGCACCACAAGAACTAATGTCAGCAAGAATGCAGGATTCATGTTGGAAAATGAGGCATTTTAAAAGAGAAATGAAGCAGGGATGTAAGGAAGTTTCAGAGGGCAAGAAAAATAATATTGTGTGAAATATCACACGTATCCATCATTTCCCCTTTAAAAGAAGCAGAGAAATGTGTGATGCATTTCATTCAGGTTGGAATACAGTCCATAGGGTGATGTCCGCGTAAGTACCCGGTGTAACATTATAGAGACTAGATACCACTTCTGTGGGTGTGTTTGTGCTCCTGTAAAGCAGAGTCTCTAGGGTTCCAGGGAGGAAAGCTGCTGCTTGTGTGAGCGGCCAGGGCAAGCCCTGCGTGTCGGTCAGTACCCACAGGAAAGGAGGCCTAGGATGTTGAAGGACACGAGGGTCAGATGTCTTCAGCACAGTCTAATTCACTTGCCTTTTAACTGAATTTCAGAGGGTGTATTGCCATACCAGATCGAGGGAGGTGATTCTGCCCCTCTACTCAGCCCTGGTGAGGCCGCACCTCAAGTACTGTGTGCAGTTCTGGGCTCCCCAGTGCAGGAGGGACGTGGAGCTGCTGGAGAGAGTCCAGGGCAGGGCCACAAAGATGATTAAGGGCCTGGAACATCTGCCCTACGAGCAAAGGCTGAGAGAGCTGGGCCTCTTCAGCCTGGAGAAGAGAAGGCTGAGAGGGGACCTGATTAAGGTACAGAAATCCCTCAAGACAGGGAGTGAGGAGGAGGAGGGGGCTGGCTTCTTCTCAGGAGTGGCCAGTGAAAGAACTAGAGGAAACGGCCACAAACTGAGGCACCAAGAGTTCCACAGGAACTTGAGGAAGAATTTCTTAACGGTGAGGGTGACAGAGCCCTGGAACAGGCTGCCCAGAGAGGTGGTGGAGTCTCCTTCTCTGGAGATCTTCAAAACCTGCTTGGACACCACCCTGTGCCACGTGCTCTGGGAGACCCTGCGTGTGCAGGGGGGTTGGACTAGATGAGCTCTACAGGTCCCTTCCAAACCAAGCCATTCTATGATTCTATGATACCTGGTTATTTCCATTAGGTGAATGCAAGGGTGAATGTTTGTCTTCCAGTTAAGAAAACTTTTAAGTTTCTTAAGACTTAAGAAAAAATATTTCAAAATGACAACAATGGGAAATCAGATCAAGCCTCTGATCTTTGGATCTGTGTTAGATATAGTTATATCCATATGCCTCTTTTTACTTTCCATGTACGGTCTTTGCTTCCCGATGAGTTAAAGCATTTTTCATCTGTTTTTTTTTTTTTTTGTGTTGACCTCTTCATATTGACAAATATTCTTTACATATCATAAACTAAAAATACAACTTGTGGTTCCACCTATAACAGGAGTAACTGTTGCCTCATCTGTAACAATGTCACCGGAAACTCCTGCATTTATAGCCTTAATTCATCATCTTATGTAATTATTTGTCATGGGTATGAATCACAAATTCAGTGTGTAATCCTCTATAATCTCAGCACTGAACTCTAGCAAACAATGCAGCTGAAAGTGCCCTATGCCTCAAAGGTCGTTATACCCATTTTATTTGGCTGCTATTTGGTTATTTCCCAGAAAATCCCCCTCACATCAATTCCCATCTCCCTTTCCTCGGTCTAACTCTTGGAGAGTTGTCTGTGCACGCAGCTACTAGGGAGCGATATGCAGCTGTGCACATATTTAATGTTTGCCATTGGCTTTTGGGGCTTTTGCAAACTGTCTCTGTGTGTGCAGTGGGACAGCCAAACACTAACAAAGTTTCTGGATCATCAGCATCATGTTTTTTTCTCAAGAAGGATCAACTTTCAAGATGAAGTTATTACAACATAAGCAGGACTGACTATTAAACATACCTTCCTACTTGGAAATTAAACTCAGTTCATAAATTCTGCTGGCTTTCGGCTTCGCCATGCTTTAAAAAGATAGGCAGCTTGCTAGATAAAAACTAGGCAGTAACCTCTTGCTTCTATTACACCTGCATCAATGAGGAGTGCAGGATGAAGCCCAGTGTAATTATTCTTACTAAATTGCTTTTCTGAACCTTGAATTTTCAGGCTGGTCTCATCAGACTTGTCTCTTTTGACTGTACAATCATAATCCAAGAAGTCATATTTGTTATAGGACCATGTTTAGAGTGCTAGACCATGGACAAGACTTACAGTTTATGCCATCACTGAATAGTGATACTTTCTCTGTGGATATTAGTTATAATTTCAGTATATGAGCAGTTAGGTTTCTTGTGAATTATTCTGGGTGCTCTTTGGTTAACTTGACATTCTTGTTCTGTTGAGCTCTATCATCAGATGGTATTTCAGAAGAACTCAAGGTTGATATTTGGCTTTTGGGAATCCAGCAGAATGAAAGAAAATTCCCAAAATGAGATAACTTAAAAAGTAAAAACATGGAGAGAGAGCTTTTTAAATCAAATAATATTGGTAATTTGTTAAGCATGTACCATATGGAAAAATGATAGGAGATTAGCAAACAAAAGTATTATTTAGATGAAGAACACCAATATGTGCAAGATCAACAGATTTTGAAACAGCTAAAGGATGGAATTGCTTCACCTTTGTGTTTCACCCAAGTTGTAGAACTTACTGCTCTGAGGTCAGGCTGCATTGACAGGCAGCCTCTCTATTGCTGCTGGGCAAAGGGCCAAACTGTACCCTAGGGCAAAACCTCTTTACAACCATGGGGTAAAGAAGCTCCAGAGACACTGAGAGATCTGGGAAGCAACGTGTGGCCAGGAAAGGTCATTTAAATGCTGCATCTCTGGGTGTCAGCTGGGCGAGCTGTGAGCTCGGAACTGGCTTGCAGAAGTGCAAAACCAGCTGATGAGGATGGCTTCCTGAAAGCCTGGTGATTTTTCGAAGAATAGTTTTAAATGCATTCACTATAAGCAGGTCTCCAACATCTCGGAGCATTAATACATTACGAATGGCCATCACCCAATTTATTTAACTTACTTTATTGACTTCTGATTGTACTGGAGGCTGCAAGATTCACGTAGGTTTGTCTTCAGCAGTGGGCTGAATCCAAACTCTGAAAGTAAATGCATTTTAAATCAGAGCATTCAGAGATCTGACTCTGCCAGAACTGCCAAATTCCAGGGGTGTCCCGTTGATTTAATTCTCACTTTTGTGCAAGTAGTAAAGGGTCGTGTGTAGTTGAGTAGCAAATGTTACATGACAAACAAGCTTGTGAAGGAGATCTAATGTGTTATATGGAAAGCTAATACTTCTAATTTACCCAGGCCAAATGAACCCACTTACCAAGCTAATGGTGGTGCCGGCCTCTTCAGGCTGCAAGCCTTCTCTTTGACGAGTAGTCAGAATGGGAGTCGCATGGCTTTTGAAATGAGCACAGCCAAGTGGCAACTGTGTAAAGCCGAGCAACTCTTTGGAAACTTAGAATAAATCCTGGGAACAAGAGTCTGTGGGAAGATGGCAGCCGGAGCTAGGAGGAATTGCAGACTGCCCTCTCTAAAGTAGGTAGCAGCCTCAGGTGTAGGGTAGTGTGCTAAAGTGTGAAAGAGAATTAGAGTGTGAGTCAAGCCTGAGCCTCCCAAGTCATGTGTGAAACTCCAGAAATAACTGCAGCAGGGAGCCCTTTCCTTCCCTCTCCCCGTTTCTTGTGTTAATGAGCTCTGAGTATGCGCACATTAATAATAGATCCATACACCTCAGAGATCATGCAGTTTAATGGGTCATGAATGCAATTTTCCTATATTTAAGATGACTGAAAAATAGGCTATATGATGCAAAATGTAGATGCTGGGCAAACAGAACTGTATTCTGTACAACTTGCCAGGAGACATTCGCTCTGAAACCCTCAGGGTAAAAAACTGTTACTTCTATCTAAACTTTTTCAATTTTAAAATACTACTTTTCTAAGGAGAGATGCTTCTTTTTTATTATCATTTTTATTATTTCCAAGACTTAGCAAATTACAAGCCTAGGACTTTTTCCCCAGTTGTTTCTTGCACCAATATTTTCCCAGAATGAAAGGAAGTCAATCGTACACCCTCAACCTGGACTCTGGTTGAAGGATCTTACATTAAGATCTGATGACTAAAGACTATGACCTTCTTATTGCTGACTCAAAATAAAGACTTGTGCAGGCGAAATACAATTCTTTCCTGGCTAATGATCCATGAGTATAAAACTTATTTCTACAAGGAACTAGAATCACCACAAACTTCTGAGAGAAGTGCTAGATGTACTTTTTTCCTTTGTCCTCAAATTCTGTTGATAATCTCTTGAAAAGCATGCGGTAGACCTGTGGTACCAAAAAGGGAGAATCAAATCAGGATTGTCATTCTACAGTCAATATATAAAGTATTTCAAATGTTTATATTGTGTTTTGGTAAACGGATTATAAAAAGCTCACCATTTACTCCCCAAAACAAGTCTGTATGAATGTGGCTCATGGGTGTGTTCTGCTGGCTCCATGGCATGTTTCTGTGTCTTGTTTCACAGCAAGCTCGAAAGCCTTACGATGTGCGGGACGTTATTGAGCAGTATTCTCAGGGCCACCTCAACCTGATGGTGCGAATCAAGGAGCTGCAGAGGAGGTAGGACCACGAAGCTCCGCGTCCCTACCCGTGAGCAGCAGCAGACGGGCGGTAGTAAAAACATAAAAAGCGATTGAGACTGTGCATCAACATCTGATACCTTCTGGGGATCAGGACCTGCAGTTTTTGTTATTTATATTGTTTTAGTGCACACTAGTTTGAGTAGGGCCCATAACCTCCCTACGGTGTAGGTGCTGTGCCCTGTGAAATAGGCGCCCGCTCACAGAGCGTGAGTGGTGGCAAGTCAGCAGTCATAAAACACCTAAAGACCAGTACGTCTGATGCATTTTCTGTTAGTGTTTTTTAATTTCCTGTCATTCTTAGTCCAAAGTGGCTGTTTCACTTATATTGCTAAGCAGAACTGCTAGATCTTTTGTGAAGCAACCTCACGGTTCCAGCTAGAGAGAGGAAGGATGTTGTTTCCGGCTGATCAAAGCTAACAATGTCTCTTTTTGTTTATTTACAGATTGGATCAATCTATAGGGAAACCATCTCTTTTTATCTCTGTCTCAGGTAAATTAACTTACACTCTACTGCTGTAACACTACAGCAAATACCAAATACCAAGTTGAGAGCAATAACGCTAAAATTGTGATGGAGAGCAGCCTGAGTACCTACTAAACAGGCTGCCCCTTCTTTTTCCCTATAATAATGTGAGGTTTTCCATGGCAGCCTCCATGGAACTAAAACTCTTTACCTCTATGTTGGTTTTAATCATCAATCAGTAAGGCTTGAAGCATGGATCTCAAAACTGAATATAAGGGATCTGTCTAAAGTTAATCCGATTAAGATATAGTTAGTGAAAAATATTTGTAAACACTTCTTATTTTATTGCCAAATTTTCAACATTGCTAAGGTCTTGTACTCTGAAGCTTAGGCATCAACAGTAGTAGTTAGATGCCATCACCCTTAAAGTAGGGCTATTTTTATTTACGTATTTTAAGTACCTACTTTCAGTTTTCAAAATACTGGCTCTAATCTCTCTGAGACTCGATTTTTTTTTCAGTAAAATAGCATATTATTATTGCAGAGTTTCTATGAAATCAGTTATATTTGTGTAGCAGTGATAGCTTTGAAAAGAAACTATAAAAAGAGCACGAGGTACTAAGGCTGATATGAGACAAGGCTGACTATTCAGAACTCTGTTAATTTTATTTCAGGCCCGAGTTTCTATATAATTTATAGGAAAAGAAGATAAAACATTATACAAGGACATTGTTCAGGTTGGCCGTGGAGCCTTTTGCACAGCGCCAGCTTGTTTTTAAACTGCAATTAAAGCATTAACTAAGCTGGGAACTGTTTCGTTCTTCCAGGTTAAAACATAAAATCAAGGTTGAAAGTGCCTTAAACCTGAGGGCTATTAAAAGCCATGGCTCGGGCTAATGCTATAAAAAGAAACAAAAAGCTGCTTTTCAGAAATAAAACTACCAGCCTGGCAAAGGTGTTCAGTTACACTGCGTTGGTGGGCTTGTTAAACACACCCTGTTGTGGCTTACTGCTATTTTGTTATAACACCATATATTAATTTGTAAATGTTTCTTGTTGGACAGAAAAAAGCAAAGACCGAGGGAATAACACGGTTGGTGCCAGGCTGAACAGAGTGGAAGACAAGGTAGGCTTCAGTGAGGCTGCCTCTGAATGAGGACCTGGTGTGTTCCTGAACAGTGCTCGTTTCATGGGATGGGGGCAAAAATAGGGCTCAAGACGGAGTTGGGCGCCGGGTTCTTCCAGGCGATGGAGTCTAATTTTTGGTATGGATTGCATTTTTTGGTTCTTTGTTGTCTTTTTAACAGAATGTGAAAAAGCAGACTTGATTTCAGTCTCTCTTGGTATTCCTTTGGGGCTTGATTCTTATTTGTATATATTACACATGTCTCAATGCTCTCCTTCTTTCCTCCACAATAGATAAAAGACTCTCTTCCTTTAAGACTAGAGTGTATTACAGTCGCAGGATTTCCCTTTGATCATATTCTGCTGTTTGTGTAACTCCACCTACGATTCCATGGAGAGAACGAGAGAAAATCTTGCTCTGTCTTGGTTTTCGTTCTTGATGACAAATGGAGTTTTTCCTTTCAAGTGACATGAAGCCAGAAAAAAATCCAGCGTGTTCCGTAGTTGCGAATTAACGGTTAAGTTCTTTGTAACCCTTTATTTCGGTGTTAGTCCTGCTAGGAATATTAGATGACAGTCAGAGGCTGTGTAATGACCAAGAAATACGGGTTTGCATATGATGGTGTTAAGCAGAGAGGGCGAGAACTGAGTGGGGTCGTTTGTGATCTCTCACCATGATTTGATGATGGTGGCTGGGGAGGAGTGAAGGATTTCTTTAAGCTTAAAGTTGTTTTCATGTGTGTGTCTTACCTGTTAATTCAGTGGTGAACAGTCAGAGTTTGGGGGGAAAGTAGCTTTCATAGGGGTTTTCTCCACAAGTGAAAGCCTTGTATGCGGGAGCCTTGCACAAGAGTTTGTTCTGACGAAATACCCAACCCTGTTCTGCAAACTGAAAGCAACGGGCAAGACATCCAGCCTGTACTCCCCAACCTCTGTTGATTTGTCTATGACATAGCTGTTCCTTACATATTTCTCTGCAATACATAAGATAAGCTTCTATTTAGTGGCAATAAATAGCAAGGATCAGGTAGGGTCTGTGTAGGGTGACCGTAAGGGGGAGTCTAGCAGAAAATATAAAAGTCTAGTGCATTTTGCTCACCAAGATCTGCAGTAAGTGTGCTTACATAAAGAAGGTCTTTCTGAAAGGTTTGGCTGATGTTATTTAAAATTTCATCTCCTTGATGTCAACTAGAAGTGTGGAATCTGACAAGATGTCTAGCGAGTGCTGACAAAGGAGGACGACTCTCCTTTTTGGACAAATAAATCTCAAGTTAAAAAAGATTCTCGGTGCTGTTTGTAACATCTCAAATGAACCTGGAAACGCTTCCATGTTGTTCTGGCTTGGAGATACTGTACTTGGGTTACCTCTGGTTATTAATTACTCTGGTTACATCCTTACAAATAAGTACACCATGAATTTATGGTGACTGTTGTTTCATGTCTTGTAATGGGTCTGTAAAACACCCTGTTTCGTTTTAGTGTATCTGGGTTAAATTTTAGCCTCGTTTTAAGTAACAGGCCCTTCTTTCTTTGTAGTTGCATGAGCTCATCTGTGGTTTCAGGTTTGTGTGTTATCTGACCCATGCAGCTGGTCCTATCTGCAGGAATTTTATCTGAAAGTAGCTGAAAGGCTAAAAATAGAGAAATTCCATTGGAGTGGGCAAGCAGGTGGTGTTCGTGGCCGCACACGGACAGTGGTGGAATGGCGTTTTTGCTGCAGACGATGGCCCAAGTCAGGTTTCTGCGTTCTCAGTTGGCCGCCGCCTCCTTTTCCTCTAAGCTCTGTGCTGTACGAAGGGCTTTCCCCACCCCGCGGAATCCTCGCAGAGCTGCACACTGTGTTAGGGATAGGGTGTTTCTTTGGAACCGCCTGGAGGTGCTGGTTTCCTGGTGCTCCTTTGTCAGAGGACATTAGCACCAGGATTGCAGCAGGAGACTGCTTGGGGTACAGCCGAAGCAGGAACCAAGTTGGGTCACTTGTAAAATGTTCTTTAATTTGATGCTGGGAGGAAAACCAGAATTTGGCTAATGTACCTACATAGGGCACTTCTCATTCATCTTGTGTGTGGTGTGAAATGTTGGTCTTACGATTATAGATTTAGCTTGTGATAACGTCATTAAAGATTGTTTCAGAATATACAAACGTCAGGGAGGCAGGTTAAGGTTGCAGCAGCAAGAAGAAAACTTCCCAGGCTTTTTCTTCCATTTTAACAAGTGACTGAGAAGACGGTTTTATCAGCAGAACTGGGACCTGCCAGACCTGCTACAGCTGAAGAAAAACCATCCCAGTGCAGTGGGAGAAGACACCAGCTGGGCCGCAGCCGAGCGCGGGCAGCTAGGGCCCATCCTGTCCACATCCTCACCCCGCTGGCCACCCCTCGGTGCGGGGCCACGGGGCATCGTCACGGGCTGCCCCACAGAGTCGCCGTGCTCCAAGTCGGAGCACACGGATAAGCCATGCCGGGTGTGCGGGGAATGCAGCTGGGCAGGATTAGAGCGACAAATCGATTGATTTGCGGCGGCCGGCCTTTCTTCTTTTCATCCCAAAACATCTGCGAGCGACTGTTCAAGTCGCCCTCAAGGAACCTGGCCGCCGCTGGCTTGCTCCCAAGCTGGAAATCAAAAGCAGCTTCCCAAATAGGCCCAGCTGTGCGCGCGCCACGCCGCTAATCCGTACGCGGGAGCGCGGCGTGCGCGAGGCCCAGCCCTGCCTCCTTCCAGCGCCTGAGGCTTCATCTCGGCTACAGCGATGGCCTCGGTTAATCTGCTGGTGCTCCGCTGTCTGCTGATGGTCACACTGGGCGTAACGAGCCCCGCTCGTGCTTTTCTGGTCGTCGTGTGGGCTTGTTGCTTGGCTTCCCTTTGATAATTCAAGCTTAGAAATGGGCATTGGGGGAAGTCATCAGGGATATACAGGGAGGGCAACAGTTACAGCCATCCCAAGCTCCCCCTGTGTGCTCGGATCTACACTCGTACCTGACAATAGTTAAGTATACATATTAACATTAACTAGGTCAGCACTAACATTTTATAACTTTTTTTTCAATTCTGTGGAGCATTAGAAGTAATACTATCTACTGCTAAATTTGAAGCTGCAGAGATTTAAATGGAAATTTCTGTGTTTATACAGAAGTTGCATAGTAGTGAGACATATGACACCCTTTAATGTGAGCCTAACAAGTCTCCAAAACAATCTTCATTCCAAGTATATGCACATTTTGCACGCTTATATTTGAAAATATGCTCCCTTGTACTCTGAGTAGTGCCCAAGAAGAAAATACAAAAATTCAAGCATGCTGTGCAGCACTGAACAGGCAATTGTTTTACTTTTTTATATTTAATTTACAAGCAGCTAGGACCACTTTCTAAAATTATTTTTAAAAAAATGTGTAAAAACATCTAGCCTAAAATAGATCCTGCTGTGCTTCTCAAGTTACCCACTGGCAATCAGCGCTGCTCTTGAAAAGCAGAGCCCGAAGGGAGCTCTCTTCTTTGGGCAAGTACACAGTTGTTCTTTTGACTTCTAGCTATGGTAATCTGCTCTTCTCCACATAACTTGTCTTTGATTGGTAAATGTATAGATCCCACATTCAGTAAAACTGTAAGTGTGTGATATATATTTTTCACTGATTGCCCCATATAAAACTTCAAAGAAGAGGAAAGCTCGAAGGCTTTATCTGTGGTGGCTTTCCAGAAAGGTGGAGACATGTTTTGCAGCGCTTGTGTAAGTGGTGTCACATTTTCTTCTGGCTAAATCATTTTCAGTAGCAGTTGGAACAAAATATTGCCACTGTTCATGCTTGTATTAGAAACAAGTTTGCCTAGAGTCCTGTTAAACAGGGTCTGTGTGGGCAGAGTGGAGGGTGGTAGGTCTAGGTCCAGATGGTGATGTTCACTGTTCTTGCTCTTTGGTTTTGATCAGCTGGCAGTTCCTCTTTGCAAAAGATTTTGTGTCTAATCTTCCTGCTGCTGATTTACTGGGCCAATGTATGAACTTTTCATGCTAGATGTGATGGAGAAATACCTTTGGAAGTCTGTGTAACGTGCAGGTTTTTGGTTGTATTCAGGATGTGCGTTTCCATACAAATGAAGGTGAGGACCTTATTCACTTTTAAGTGAATAATTCTAATGCTAAGGACATGACCCACAACCGTTGCTGAATCTGAGCTCTGGTTATTATGGTGTGCATCTATAAAATTTACAGAGACTAAAACTTAATGTGGTTGTTTCTCTTACTTGTTCCACTCTTTTTTTTTTTTTTTTTTTTTTGAGGTGCAATCATATTATCAGTAGCAGGAAGATGTTGTCCTAATGCAGATGAGAAGCCAGCTTGCAGGCACTTTGTTGGCCAACATGCATACATGGCTGTTTTTGGAGCTTAAGGATCTTCCCTGTTCCATTAGTGCAACCAGGTAGAAGTTAAAATATTTCAATTAAATGTTAACATCCAACCCCTCATCTTGTCTGAACTCATAATTTTCTTAAGCATATGATTTTTTTTCCTCACATTAAGAACTGAAAAAGAACAAATTCTTGACTTTTCCAGACTTTTGTTTTTTTATGGGCCTGAGTTCTCTTTTGGTATCCTGCCTGGGAGGTTTATCCTAAGGAGGGTTAGGAGGTTTATCTTTTTGGTCAGTCTACTCTATTGCATTTCTGCTCTCCTTGCATGTAATTCCTCCATTATTAAGTCTGATGCTTTATTGTATTACAAGATAAATTATAATCATGCCATTTCTAATAAAGAAGTCCCCTTACATCCAATGCAGGAAGATTTAGGACCAGCTCCCGAGCCCGTTAAAGTTGATCGGAGTCTCTCCTTTGCCTTAGCTTTGAAGCCAGCCTTTTAATCAAAACATACTGGAGTCGCAGGGATCCAACGCTCCATCAGGGCCGGCAGAAGCACCACGCTCCATCACAGCGGCATGCTTTCGAGAGGGTTGTTGGTTTTTCTTTTTTCTTTTGGCTGGTGTGATGCAATTTTGCCCAGGAACATGGAGGTGTTGCTTGTATCACCGCCCTTCGTCAGTGTAAGTGGCCCTCGGAGTCTGTGCGTATGTGTGTGTCGCTGGCTGTGATGGCAGCATATTAAAAGGCTGCAGTGTGTCTTAAGCAGCCGGAGAGAGAACAAGGGGTTTTAGAAGAGCTGAATGCTGCTCCTATTGCTGGTCTTTGAGTCCTCCTTCCTCCTAATTCCTTCCTCCTAATCAGCCAAGCTGCTCCTGACATACCTGTATGCAAACTGCATAACATCCTTGATACAGCCGTTTAGCTCCTCTCTTTTGCCCTGAGTTTCACAGGGACGTGCTTATTCTCCCGTGCAGTTGTGATCCCCGTCCGCAGAGTCGGCAGTGCGAGGACAGAGCGAGTCCCATGGAAATGTCACGGGAAGGGCTTCTCTGCAGTGGGGTTGTTTTTAGATTGGAACATTAGCTGATGACTGGGTTCTAACTCTTCCTAGTCTCATATATACTTTGCAAATGGTCATGATTTTAAAAATGTTTTTCCTTTGGAAAGAATCAGTATTCTAAAAGCAGGTGATTTTTAATTAGAAAAGTTTTTAATTAGAAAAGTGTTATTTCAACTACTACTTTCTGGACTAACAAATACTAGTTTCATGTTGGTCACTCTTTTTACCTAAAGAGAATTCAAGTTTCCAATTTTCTTTTAAAAATATGCCTTATTTAAAATATAATCACTCCTTAGCCTCCTTTTTTTTTATCTCTCTTGTCTTCATGGCATTCTGTAGTCTATGGAAGCAGTTTCTGCGCTTCTTGTTGTGACTTAGGAATTAGTGCACACCGGAAAGGCAAATTCCTAAAGAGGATGTGAGTGATAATAGCATTCGTTCACACTGGTACATAGTGGAGAGAGAAATTTTGACTTTCCTTTTAATTGAATAATGAAAAAAAAGTTGAAAATTTGATGTGAAAAGACTGACAAACATCTTCCGACTTTCTGGTCAAGGCTGGAAACCCTGGTTGGAGCTTTCCATGATTGCTAAATTGGAGAAGACAACCTTGGGGATTTTAAAGGATATATAAAATCAATAAAAATCAAAAAACCCACCATGAAGTAGTTACTGATCTTGCACATAGTACTTGCAACCTTGCACAGTACTAGCCTGAGGGATGGGCAGGAATATTAAGAGGGGCATATAGAAGATTAAGTATCCCTATTAATTTAATCCTCAGTCTTTTTTCCAGATGCTGGAGTACAAGCATATGGAAGCAATTTGATGCTGGACTCCATGATGGAGAATGCCCATTTTCTATAAATTGGACTAAAACTAGGCACATCCTTCATCAGTCTAGATCATTAAGCAGCCTTAAAATGTTAATAGCATTTCTCACTGTAAAGACGATAATATTACAGTGGGCAAACATAGAAAAGCTACAGAATATAATTTCCATTTTCTTTTATGTCACTCATCTCTGCAGCTGTGGTGAAATAAAATCGTCAGATATAAGAGTTAAAATGAAGCCAGAAAATCATCGTAGGATTCGCTGCTGCGGGAAGCTGCAGCAGCCAGTGTGTAAACAATAGGAGAGAGAGGAGGCAAAAGCGTAGGGAAAGGCTAGCTTGAGGAGAGTTAAGCACGATGCCTAGATGTAAACTCCAGCTTAGCAAATACTTTCAACAGTTGTCAATGGTAAGTTTGTTAGCTGGGCAAACGTGAATTTATGTTTATGTACATTGTTAAAATTGTTCAACATCCTCTGTGTTAAGTTCTGTACATGCTGTAGGATATTATATAGGTACAGTGGCTCTGACATAGCTACATCTGGCCTACAGAGCAGTGTTACAAGCTATTGGTATGTATTGTTTTTTTTTTGTGGTATCTTGGTATTTTGGTATTTTGTGGTCTGTTTCTGAAGTATCCGCGCTTGGATCACAGGAAATGGAATTATATCAAAAACAAATCTAGCATTTGAACACACACAATCACAGAAGGGTTGAGGTTGGAAGGGACCTCTGGAGATTGCGCTCTCCAGCAGGGAGGTTCCTGCAGCTTAATGGGTGATAGTTGTTCACCTCTCTTGCAGGAATTGAGCACAAACACCCTCTCAGGCCTGGAAAATCAAAGCAGTAAGGAATAGTAACCTTCAACTACTCTGGAGAAGGGGAGTTGAGGAATAGTGCAAGTTAGTGCATGCAGTTGTCCTGGTTGATCTCGCAAGCAATGCCTAAGCAAGCTGTGCTGGTTACTCAGCCACTTGCACCATGTAATACCCCTCGCAGTAGGTTACTAAATGTAAAAAGGCAAAATGAGATCCTAGCAGAGAGAAGAGGCTTCCTGTGTAAGTGAATTGCTAGTGATTTTACCTCAGATTTCAAACACTCGTCTGCAGATAATAGTCAGGAAGCGTAATGCTAAAGGCAGATCTTTTTAAAAAACATACAAAGAGTATATATAAATACATGTGCATGTATGGATAATATGGATGTGTTTTTAATTTCATTGTTTTTTTCACTATTTGAGAACTGAGTAATGACTCTTGAGTTCTTAATGTTGGCAATATTTGCATGCTTGTTGTCTACATAACTTTCTGCTTGCCTATGAAGAGCAGAAATCTTCAAGGAATTTCAGGTAGCGTGCCACATTCTGTAAAACCAAGTTCCTTAGAACAAAATGAAGAATAGAATATGGCTTTATCAGTGATTAACTGGTCTGTTAAACAGTCTTCAGATCAGTTACTGTTCCTGGGATCAAGCTATTTTGTTTATATGTGAGCAGGTATGCAACTGGAGGTAAGGTCTGCAGATGGAGATGACTCAATCTTTTCTTAAACCACATAAAGCCTGTTTTGTCTGGCATTTTAAAGATAAATCGATGATGAAAGCAAAATTTGAGACTCGGCCTGCATCGTTCTTGTCCGCAGACTGTTTACATTTGGTGGGGAATGGAAATGCCTGCGAAAGTGTAGCGAGAAGATGCAGAACAGTTGTGTGGAAGTAACCGCCCTGCAGGACAGATCACAGAAAAGGTGTTTAAGTGAACAACACGTGTGCAAAGTGCTACTCAAACGATTTTTATTTTATTTGACTTTATTTGATTTTTATGTGATTTGAGAGGGGGGAATGGCTGTTACACTATCGTTTCTGCTTTTTCTTTTATCCATGAGTGTGTGTGCCAGAGGCAACCAGAAAGCTTTCAAAGATAAATGGCTAATTTCTGTTCTCCACTGGAGTTAGGTGCATCCAAGTTGTCCCTTGTCAGAGGTCTGTTGCTAGTGTGATCTCACTGAAATTAAAGTACTTCCCTTGGAAGTAGAGTATTAGGGAGGAAGTAGAGTATTAGGGAAACCTGGAAGCTGGAGCTGGAACAGGAGGAGCAGCCTTCGCTTAGTGACTCTTATGGGCCATGGGAGTCAGAGGGAGGATGGGACCTGCCTCTACATGCTCTCCTCATGCAGCAGTAGTGATCATCCACCAGCAGCCCAACCCGATGCAATGCATGCCCCAAGCGTGCCCCAAGCATCATCATCTAAGGCGCTGCCACCCTTCCAGGTGGAGCTTTGAGGTACCTTCATTATGTGCCCTCCCTGTATGTGAGAGTTGCTGCTCTTGCAGACCACAATACACAAACTGGAGAAAGGGTAGAAGGAAAAAAAGAAAAAATGATTACCCTGTTTTACAGCTCAGGTACGAGAACAGACTTGCCCAAGGTATCACGGTGGCATCTGTCAGGAATTCAGCTTGAACTGTGGCTGGGAGCTTACCCACAAATCAGCATTCCCTTTTGTTGTTGTGCTTAAAAGCCTCTCTATTTTGGCATAGTTACATTGGCCAGTGTGGCGTTCAACATAATCATATGCCATTAATATTAAAAACCATCCAGCACTTGAGAACAGCATATAAAAACACATAAGCCAAATCGCCCCAGCCAATATAAATGCACTGGGACTATTTTAGATGGTTGATTTTTAAATCATCTAACAGTCAATCTGCTAACATCATTCCTTAGACCAAGAAGCCTAGGGGTGGAGTGGGGTGAACGTGCTTACATAACACAGAAATGGTCCTTCATATAAATAATTATACATGTAATATTGAAAAGAAAACAAATGATATTAAATGCTATATTTACATATTGAAGAAGAGAGGAAATATTCAAGTGAGTGCAAATATTCCTATAATTTTCTATTTTAAAAGTCTTGGATCCAACACTGCTAGTCATTGACCCTTCTGCAACATCTGTTGGTCTTGGGTTTGGTTCAGTTTCTTTCTCGCTCCTTTAAACAGATGACTCCACTTAAATTACCACTTGGTTTCTATTAGACAGATAGAAGGTGATTCGCTTAATAACATGTACATCTTTACCTAATTAAGTCCTAAGAGGCTTAATATATCAAGGAAGGTGGTGTGATTAACAGCACAAAAGGCTTTGTCAGAGACTGCCCCTAATAAATACCGTCCTTTGTCCAGCCCTGCAAAATTTGTTGAATAAATATGTCTTGTTTCCAAGCTGAAAATGTGTGCAGCCCTATAAATATTCTAAAATGTATTCCTACCATTTATTTTTTTGAAAATAGAAGTTAGATTTACAAATGCATGTGTGTTTATACAAGTGGGTATGCCCTCAAAGCTTTGGCTCTGCCAATCCAAGCATAGATTGGCTCTTTGCCCTTCCTGGGTAGGTCTAGAGGCTGTTCTTGGAAACTTCTGTTTCAGTATTTCGTGCTGGAGCCACCACTCAAGTGCAGCATTCTCCTGTTAACTCAAGCTTTGTGCAGATTTTTTCAAGGTGTCTCCAGTTGTCACAGCTTCCCATTTTTTCCTGTCATTGGATCGCTGAATCTGTGAGTATTAGTTGGGCCACTCAAGTTCATGTCACCAGCAAAGAGACCTGACACAGTTTGGCTAGCCAAGGTCTAGCTTGCCCAAGCTATTTTGAGAAGCTTGCCAAAACTATTATATATGTAAATATATATATATACAGAGAGAGAATAAAATAACTCAAGTCATCAGTTTGAATGGAAAAGGGGTCCTTGCTTTACCATAGCTGAAGCTTTCTGGAAAGTTTCCAGTTGTTTCACCAGTGATGTCCATGATTGAATTCTGTAGTCATAGGCGTGTTGAAAGAAGCCTTTCTTTTCCTACTCCGAAGTTTCTAGGAAGGTTCAACCAGGGGAGTTTTACAGGAAAACACCTTAGAAGGGCAACAGTTAAGAATAACTTTTGCTGCTTCTCAAGAAGAGAGACTCTGCTCTACCCAGGTGACTGAGCTGTAATAACCAATCCGTCTACCTCTGTGTTTGGTTCATGTGGTTTTGGGGAGCTTTGGCCACGTTTTGAGATCAACCAGCCAATCCCACAGAGATATGGCCAAAACTCTTAGCAAAATTTTGGTAGCAGTATTGTTTTCTCTGCGGCTGGTGTATGATTTCAATGAAGAATCAGTTTTGGCTATGATATTGGACCACTGCATCAGGTTTGAAACAGAATAAATAAGAACTTCTTCCTCTTGGGCTTTGGATGGGTTCCTTTTGGTAACAAGTTGTTGTGGTAATTCCAGAGAGCTCAACATGGTACATAGTGTTTGGACTAAACCCAGAACAAATACATTTTTTTTCCTCCTCTCCCTTTGATTTTTGTTATCAGTGAAGAGCACAGGCCATCTGTCACGAGCCCCGAGCTGGCTGCCGTGATAAAACCTGAGCCCGCACCGTGCACGTGCGTAGCTGCTGTTGACAAATGCTGCTTTGGGTTTTATGGCTAAAGGATTGGCTTCGTTCTTTCCAGTGCTGATGGAAAGGGCTGTGAGAGAAAAGGAGGAAAGCAACAGACTTTTCAGTTACGGTTTTATTGTATGGTTTATCTGTAGATATAATTAAATTAGGACATGAGACCTAATTTACACCATTGACTGTTAGAATTATACACAAAGGGCTACAGCTTCAAGGAATGAGACTTACACTGGGAAGTGAAGCCCCTGAAGAAATTGCCTGTGCCAGTTTAATTTGATCTCTCGGGGTCACCCAACGTGAACGGACACTTGACCTTAATTTTTCCAAGCTTAAATTCCCCATCCGTACACTTCCGGAGAGAAGCTTGTGCAAATTAATAACTGAAGCAAATGGAACTGAGTGGTGCGGAAAAGCTTATGGAGAAGTGGATTGGTTTATCTTAAGAATATGTAAGGAGGAGGCATGATGACACATGAGGAGGGTAAGGTCCTTGGGATTTATGTCTCTGCAGTGCTGAACTAGTGTAATAAAATGGAATGAATCCAGCTCCCCCTTGACTCTCCCACTCTCGGCTCGCAGTGGTGCTGGAATTTGGATATTGTCACTGCCAAAGAGTAGAACAGTATGGAGCTCAAAGATTTGGGTGTTATAGATTCTAAGCTCTTTAGCGTAAATAAAAACAAAAGCAATGTAAACAGAATACAAATATGGTCTATGTTAAACCTTTAACATACCTAGACAAATAAATAGTGACTAGTAACTAACTAGTAGCACTTGGCAGGAAGGCATTTAAGAAACTTTTAGAAAAACTGTTGATTCATCCACTTCTGTAGTATGATTGTGGTGAGAAAGAAAAAAGGAAATCTTAATTTCCTCCAGAAGAGACAGCGATCGAAACCCCTCACACAAGATTTCTGACAAGAGTACTGTTATGTGCAGCAATTATATTTTTTCTGGACTTGCATTTGACTAACTTTACCTCTAATAATTCATCTTAGTAATAAGATTTCCTTAGTAATAAGATCACCTGGAAGAAACAGACCTTTGAAAAGGATAGATAACTTTCTATCAAAACCAATTCTGATTTAAACTCTTCAGAAGTCTATCTTTAATTCAAAATAAAATTAGTATTTTGTGTAATTTAGATTAGGTCATCTCTATTACCAAAATGTACAAGGATTTCTTCAGAGTAAATTGAGATCTACAGATTAGGATTCATACTGTTCATATTCAGAAATGCCTTCTCTCTAGGCTACTGGTGGAGAAGTGTGGGAACAGTGCCAGTGTTTTTGTGAAGCAACCGGGAATCCCTTGGAACAGTAACCATCAATTTAAGAAACAGTTAGAAATCTTCCTGAAATGATCTAAGAAAGCTAAGACGAACTGAAGGTGATGTGGAGATGAGGGCAGAGGGTAGCCTGAGTTTTCTTCTCTGTTCACTGTGCTGTTTGGCATGGGCACAGGCTTGAGTATTGGCTTAGACGTGTAAGAAAGACGTCAAAGAGGAGTTTTAATTTGGCTCAGCTCTAATAATAAGCTTGGCAGTAGCCCATGGAGCACAGGTCATCTCTTCCTCTCCTGTGTCCAGGGAAGGAGAATCTCCATCCCTCCTGGAGTAACCCTTCCCCATGCATGGCTGCGGTGCCTCCAGGAGCTGTTTGGGTGCTGTCCTGATTCTCTGGGTTGCCGAAGGCAAAATCCAACGATATAAGGAGGAGGCAGCGCTCTGCCTAGCAAGGCATATGTGTTTGTGTACATGCGGTCTGCTTTTTTTTGTCTAGCAAAAATTGACCTTGGGGAATGATAAATCTTTACTGTCCGTGTTTGAAACACAGAAGGGAAAGAAGCTCTTTAGTATGCTGAATCTATTTTCTTCTCTTTGACCACTGCAAATCCCCCTTTTCTTTGCAGCTAAGGACTTTCTACAACGTAGTAAGTAATGACAAGGACTATTTTAAATACTCGGTTTATTTCCACCCTCCCTTTAGGCTTTCTTTCATTGCGTGATTTTGTTTTGTACCAGACTAAAGCTGTGAGGCAGACGTGTTGAACAGAAACCAAAGCTGGGCTTTCATCCCAGTCTTGAGAGCTGGTGGCCTGGCTCGCTGCGGCGGCGTTTGCAGGCACCTTGCACTCCACTACAGCAGCGTTATGATTTTGGAGGCCCAGCTATTTTAAATCAGAATAGCGACACAGTATGCACGCTTTCTGTCAGAAAGCCTGGGCAAACCAAGCTGCGTTGATTTCCTTGGCACGCTGTGCACCTATAATTTTGTCTCATGTTTTGTAGTGGAGGTATCTGGGCATAGAATCAAAAAGCTCCACTTAGTATGTAAGAAAGTGTTTTATAAGAAAGATGAAAAACACAACAAGAAACACTATTTGCTTTCGGATTGATAGTATTCACTTTGTAGATAGATGTTTAAGAACAAGGAAGTTACTGGGGAAAAAAATACAAAATTCAAAGCATTTAAAACATTGCGCTTGTGTGTTTGAGGAGTGGGTGTTGGCAGAACCCAGGTGTTTGGTCAGTTAAAACAACTTCTGTAGCATTGATTTTGATCCTGGACTAGAATGTTTACAGCAGCTACATTGCTCTTACTCGGAAGAGCTGGGAATGATAACTCTTCATTAAAAAAACTTCAAAGCCTTTTGTGTGGTGTCGCAGTGGTCAGCTTATTCTGTTTTTATTCTGTCCTTCTTCTATTCTTGCTCTCAACTCTTCCATTATTCTTGACTACTTTATTCTTATAAAAGATAGCTCCTACCTCTCATCTGAAAGGGAGTATGCTGCTCTGTTTTCTCCACGTGTTTGGAGAGTCATTTGCTTTCCATACTGAGGACACTGCTCATCAGAAGAGCTGTGCTCTAGTGAGCTGAAATTTGCGATAATGGCATGATTCATTCTTTTTGCTGGGAACAAAATTTTCCCTGTTTCCTCAGCAGGTTTGTTTTGTTTGTTTGTTTTTGCTTTCAGCCTGAGGAAAGGGCATTTCTCCCCAATATGAAAGAGTGTTTTGCACCCTTTTTCTCATTATCTTTCTGCTTGTGCATTTCTTGTGTCTGGTGATGCTTTTCCCTCCTCATTTTTGGCTGGTTCTGCCAGGTGCTTCCTGATGAGCAGAAGAGGAGGATAGGTTGGGTTTGGGTCGTACCAGTCTTTAAGTCTAAAGCCCTCCCAGAAGTTGGTCCTATTTTCTTATGAGGCAGAAGGACGAGCGGATCTGGTTTCAGAGAGGAAGTCTCTGTGGCTAGGTTATAGGAAGGCGGGTTGGTTAAAGTTCACACCCTCTTTTTGTTTAGCCCCTGAAGGGTGCCCAGGAGCCTCTGGTTTCTTGTATGGAGAGAGAGCTGTGCTCGAGCAGGAGGTGACCAGGAGAGGTACACAACGGCAGCGGGGAAGAAACCTCCCCCAAGCCTAATGATCCTTGTGCACCGTCTTGGCTCGCAGGGAATCGGAGAAGGTGGGGGCTAGCCCCGTGTTCGCCTGCAGGGTGCCAAAGCTCCTGGTTGTTCCAGGGTGCCAAAGCTTTGCCTCAAACCCAAACATAAGACAGGGAAGTACAGAGATTTGCTCTTACAAACACAGCACACGAGTAGAAACTCAGAGCTGCTATAGGGGAGAGATGCAGTACTAAAGCAGTGTATTTTTATAAGCTCATTTTCCTGATTTTATAGCATCTATGAGGAGATCCTTCTCCTGTTTGATTGCTCGTTTATGTGACAGCATCGTAGCCCTGCAGTATGTTTACGTTTGACTATTTTATTCTTTCCTTGCAGTAACTTACAGAATGAATTCCATCACAAAGAAAATAAAATGCTAGGAATATGTTTTTGGCCATCTTTCCCCCTTGTTCGACGAAGTCTGCAAATGGTCTGTGTATGCATATGGTTCTCCCTTAATATCAGCAAGTTAGAAATGATTGCTTTCTATTATGTTATTTCTGTGTTTCTATTATGTTATTTTTAAATCTGCGATTTGAGCTTGAAACAAAGATACTGGAGCTTCTGGGAGCTGTTCCAGATCTCCCAACAGTCCTGCAGTGTATGACTAGCTTACGAATCTCTTCTCCCATTCCCCCTCCCCTAGGAGTTGTCTATGCTTGGCTATTATCAATATGCTGCTTCAAACAGTAGAAAACTTGATGTTTCCACTGTCCTGAGCATTATGTATCTCTTTTGCGCTCAGTTACTACTCAGAAACCATTACCAAAAGCAGTGCAAAGCCTCGTAATTTCAGAGTGCTTGTAGGACTTTTAGCAAGACAAAGACTTGAGGCAAGTGTGCCAATTTTCAGGCAAGGCACTGAGGAGCTTAGTCAGCTCTTACATCTGTGTGCAGGCAGCAGAGAAAGATCTTCTGCTTTGGTTCATGCCACAAGTTGGCTCACTGTGAGCTGTATTTCTGCAGGAAAAGTGGCAGAAGTGCAACTGTTCCAGAACTGAGCTTTTTCCAGTGCTCTTTTTCGCTCCATTCCTGGTTTTCTAGCAGTAAATTTGGTGCAGAGATGTTGGAGTGCTTGTCTTTAACATGATGGATAACTGCTAGCCATCACTGAGAGACTGTTGCATTTAGCCCCATACTGGCTGGTGTCTGTTTTGTTTTGATTTTTATGGAATTCTGGTCTGGTTTTGTTCTCGTCTTAAACTAAGCAAGAATATGAAATAGGTATAAAGTCTGGTTCACTAAGTGTGCAAGGTGAAGTCAAGTGGTATTAAATAATCCTCTGCTGGCAACAATGGGCTATTGTTCAACCTCCCAACATAGGTTAACCACAGGGTTGTTTCTGAGAATCTGTTTGATTTATGATGACATTGCTGGCAGCAATGAAAGTTCTCCAGCAGTTTTTTCCAGTGCTGTGTCAGCAGTTTATTTATACATACATGCATACATATATTTATATATTTATTTATAGCAGAGAAGTCTGACCCAGTTCTAGCATTCATCCTGTTTTTCTTTGCACTTCAGCGAGGTTTATTCAGCGATAATGTATCGACACACAATGCTGGTTGCAGACTTAGCATGTGTAGCAGTTACGAAACTGTGCCTGGCAGAACAGCCCTGAGAAGGAGTTATATTGATCTCATGTTGCGGGTGTCTTGCTAGGAGAAATTTCTTGGGGGTGAACAGGCAGCAATTCAGTTTCTGGAATTGATACAGCTTGGCTCGATAAAGCACGCAAAATCTATCAAAGAAGCATCTCTGAATTCACATATACGGTAACTAGAATAACATTAAAGTCAAATTTGTCATCAGAACAATGTTTTTGCTGTGCTAAAAAGATATTTTATCCAAATTAAAAATTCCCCTACATAGAGCAATTTGCATAATAAGATTTGTTCTTGGTATCCTGTTTCTACCTTTTCCTCTACCCCTCTGCAGAAACTGGAGAAACTCTGCCCTGCCTCGCTTCATGGCTAGTTCCTACTTCACATGCTGCATATCCCTGTTCTTTCCTTGGGCAAGAATCCAGATGAAGGCTGTGCAGATGTGGAAATCGGGAGGGCTGTGTGTGTGTGTGTGTGTGTGTGTTCAGATTTCAGCTGAAGTTGTGTCCTGGCTGGCTACAAAAGGTCTCTCGCTCTTTGTCTGGACGAAGCAGCCGTTTTGCCTGTTTGCCGAGGCAGGAGCAGCGATTTGAGCCACGGAGCTAGAGGCGCTTTGCAGATACCGAGCTGAGTAACGCACTAGGGGCGAGCTGCGGGCCGCCCACGCGCGTCCAGCTCGGCGCTCTCCGGTCGCACGGTTCAGGCTTTTACCTCCCTTTCAACGGGTGGAGCAAGGCCCCTGTGCAAGGAAAGCGCCGCCTCTCCCACGCACCCCGACCTCCGCGGGTGCTGCTTGCTGCCTGATGGACTGTGTCCTTGGGGCCGTATGAGGGCCGCGCCGGGAGCTGTGGGCTCTGCTTGCTGTTTTCTCCCAGATTTAGCTCCTTCTGCTTTGTTGCCTTTAATGAATTTTCCCCATGTGGTTTCCCCTGAAGCCCCTCAAGGTCACTTCCTTGGCTCCTTCCAGCCTGTGCCCCTCTTAATGGTTCCATTTCCCCTCGGTTCCCAGCTCACCATTGCCATAGTCTTCCAGGTGCTTCCCTCGTCGGCCTTCTCTCTCTTTTTCTCTTGCTTGCAGTTGAATTAGACCTTTTATTTCTCCCTGCCCCGTGTTGCCTTAGTCTAGACAGGAATCGCAGAGTATCGGAGCCGTCTCCTGCACCTGCTTGCAGTGTTCCCAGCTTTGGCTTAGCCCATGCCGCTGCTCAAAACGAGTCAAGGGAGAGCCAGACTCTTAGACTGGTCAATTAATTCATCTGGAACTTCCCACAGACTTTGAGGCTGATTTCAGCACAGCAAAATTGGGGTCCCAGGGCTGTGATTTGACTGGAGTGCTGAGGCTGGGTCATGGTGCAGGAGGCCCGGGGTAGGTGGCATGGCTCACCCTGTGTTTGGGATGCGTTTTGATGAAGGTTGGAAGCTTTTGCTGAGCAAACAGGACCACAGTGGTGTTTCAGTAGAGCCCCAAAATGATCAAATTGATGTTGATGTTGCAATTAGCTGGTGCTTAAAAATTAGCAGGCCATTCCCAAGACTGCTTTCCCTGGCCTTCCTCTCTGTAGCGTTAATCAGGCCATGAGCACGCAAGAGGAACGGGCAGTATGTGTCTAGAGCGGGCTCCGAAGAGCACTGTGGCAGAAATGGTTGGTTTTAACCCTTAAATCTAAACCAGAAATGCTGTCTCTTGAAGGGTTCTCAGAAACATGAAACAATAGAAGTCAACATGAATAACAAAACTCAGTGAAGGAAGAGAGCAGGCGGTTGAACGAAGCGGATTTGTTTGGCGTTTGCTCGTGAGTCGAAGCGAAGCCCAGCGGAATGATTTCACACTGGTTTAATCATGCTGCTTTAACCTGCTGGACACCGCTGACCTTCAGGGGAGCGGGTTACGTTCCCTGGAAGCCCTGGCTTAAGCTGTAGCGCATTTGGAGGCCGCTCGCTCATTGCAAAAGCATTTTGTTTGGAAAAGCCCATTCCCAAATTTCATGTTGCACACTTGGCTCTAATTCAGCAAGGTGCTTAAGTGCATGCCCCATTTAAGCATAACTGATTGCTGTCTACTTCAAAAGGAAGTAGAGGTAAAAATTAATTCTGTTCTTGTAGGTAGCTTGTTGAACAAAGGTTGTCATTTGTAGTTAACTTTTTTGATGGTTTTACTTAAAACACAGCTGTAAGTTTGCTAGTTTTAAGAGACATCCACTTTTACAAGGGAGTTGAATCATGATTGTCGTGGCCTTTTGTCTCTGCATGCATAAATCCCACTCAGTGTGTAACAGCGAAGGACTCTATCCGCATGTCCTGAAATCCACGTATGGCTAGAAAATTTTAACTTCTTTATCTCCAAGGATAAGGGCTAGACAATTTGCTGGGATAAAAACGTGAGATTCCCAAAGATCAGATCAGTGCGCTGAAGTCAGGGCTAAACAACTTCAGAAGCATTCTTTATGTGCCAATAAGTTACATATTAAGTGTTCACTGCTGAAAAGCAGCAGCGTCCCATGTGTCCCATTCATTTGTGCAGGACTCACGAGATTTCCTTCCAGCCCTTTGCTCCTTTTCAGAAGTCAGCACTCGTGCGTAGTGTTTAGGAAGTCACTGATAAATCGCACATGGCAGTACAGATTAGGGGAAACAGGGTATGATTAGAGCTGTAAATGCTCTTGAGACGCCTGCAAGGTAGGTGCGTGTGTAGCTTGTCATTTTCTGCAATGAGAAAACGTTCAGCCCATTCTGGTCAAGGGAATGGATCTGTGATAGTGAAACTGTGAGGGCTGCTTCAGAAAGAAGTCAGTAGCAAAATTAAGAATGTTTCTGCTTTGTAGGTAGAAAAGGAGGAATGTAGGTGCGATGAGTCACGAGCATCAAGAAAGTTCAGATGCCTCAAGCAGAGGCTCCATCCCCATCGTGTCTTTTGCAGTAAATCACTTGAGAACCAACTAGAGGCATCTCCTAGTTTGCTATGGGCCGTGGACATTGAGATTAGCTAAATGGGGAGCTGGTGGGTAGGGCATGAGATCAGGCAAGGCCCAAGGCCTCCTGTTGCAGACCCAGCTTTGTCTACATGGGTGCTTCAAGTTCCTGTCTGCAAAGTGGGTGATGGGTGGTAGTGCCTTTGATCTGTTTATTTCTTCATTTATTTTAGACTGAAAAAGCTCTTTGCAATGGGCTCAGCAGCATTCAGCTCATTGCTGGTATTCCTCTTTGCTCTAATATAAATGGAGCTGGTGATGAATATTAAACTGTTGGAGAGAGGCATGAGTTTGCAGGGCCCAAAGCTTACAGGGGACACCTCCCTGCCCCTACCGTTCAGCGACTGGAACACGATGGCCGGTCTGGGTGACAAAGGGAAGAGGGCACCGAGTGCTGCTTGGCCGGCGGTCACGAAAGGCGGACTTAGCCGGGTGGTGCCCGAAGGGGAGCGTGAGGCCTCGGGCGGCTCCCGCGGAGCCGGAAGGGGAGAAGGTGTTGACACTGCAGGAAGGCACACGGGAGGGAGGGGAAGTTTTGTGCCGTGGTATTATTTTTAAAGAACGTGTTAATTGACACAGAGCTAAGTACACTCATATTCTGCAGAGGGTTTCCATGAGCTGTGACACAAGTGAACAGAAGGACTGTACATGCGTTCCAGCATGAAGCGAACTTGGGGATCTGGTTTGCCAGCCACGTGCCACAAAGAGATGGCAGTTGTCCGTGGCTGTTGATAACCAGAAATTATTTTTCTTCCTATGGCAGAAAAGTCGTATGAGGCACAAACCAGTGATGTCGTGCTAGCCCACAGCTACAAAAATTGTGGCCACTTTGGAGGCGATCCCAGTTGTCACTGGTGGTGTGTGTGCAGGAGGACAGAATATCTGCTGTGGTTTTTGGTTTTGTTTTCTGATCTCAGTTCGTTCCTGCTCTCCTTTGGCCTCTGAATTAGATGCCGTTTGTTCACTGATAGTAGAGATGGTCACCCATCAGTCAAAACGAGCTGCACCAAATTACTGGAGCTGTTGTACAGTTAAGTTACTTGGTTACCTGCAGTAAGGGGAGCTTAACAGAAAGCTCAGGGGGGAAAAACCCATGAGATACATTTTGGTAAGCTCTGCATTTGAATTAAAATAAAAATTCTTTTGCAATTAAAAAAAATAGAACGTGGGGTTCCTTCAGCTGCTTCTCCAAAAGGAACAAAACCACAAAGACTTGAAAGCCTAAGGAAAATAAGAGCAAAAATTATTATTATTCTGAAGTTGGAAATTCTGCCTTTAATGGGATTATATCAATACCTGTCCCTTCCTCCTGAGCAAAACATGACATCTCTTTCCATTGTTTTCCTGTGAAAGCATTGATCTGTGCGCTTGCAGATAGTCTGGCATTTCTCCCAGGTGCTCTCCAGATAAGGTATAATAACCTTTTTTCCCTAAATGGAGTAACTATTAGTCCATAAAGAATAGTTAGTTAAATAAATACTGAGTAGAAGCGATGCCACTGAGCGTTTTCCGCTGAACACAGATATATTTGATTACAGGTATATTTTCATCGCTCAACTTCTGCTCTTTTTAAAATGTCCTACAATCAAAGAGGAAAAATGGGAGAAAACTGTAGATAATTTCCATGGCAAAATCTTGAGATGTGGAAGCTGCTTCAGGAAGCGAGCACCGTCCGCAGGGAGGCGGGCGCTCGGAGGGGCAGCGGTCCTGCCGTGTCTCCCAGTTCAGCTGGAGTGTCTCAGCCCTTCCCTCAGTCCCTTTGATTTAAGGAAACTTCAGCATATCCATAATTGCTTTCAGCCCCTCTTCAGCTCACATCAAAGTCAGTGGGAAAAACTGCCGATTAACTTCAAGGTTGTAGGATCGTGACCTTGCTCCTGTGATCAGGAGGAGGCTGCAAGCGGCAGGTTAGGCAGTTGTACACGTACGTACAGTAGTACCTGTATGCCCAGGCACCCAGGACTCTCCCTTTGGTTTGCATAATTTTATATTGCTGTTTTTGACATGTACTTTCAAAGGCAGTTTGAGAATTTTGTGCAGAGTTTTGTTATTCTTTTTCTTAGTAGAAAAAAATCTACCAAAATTGCATTTTCCACTGTATATTTATTATAAATTCGTAAAATTGTAATTTGCTGAAATACTTAGGTTTACTAGAAGAATCAGTCTGAAACTGTAATGATCCCACAAAGAGGTCTGCTGCTTAAGCAGTATTTAACATGTCTTTAGGGATGAGCTGATTATACGTTGGGGTGCGTATGAGCTGCTATAGACGTTGATGACACTTTCACCTCTCGGCAAGGCTCCCTCTAGGATTAAGTCTCATGTGCTCTGTGCTTGGGGGCTTCTGTAATGCCGTGGTTGGTCAGAGAGGTTTTCTGCAGAAGAGCATGACCTGAGAGGATGGCAGAGTTGCCCATCCCGTCCTGTCGCACAGTGTCGGGTGCCCATAGTGTAACATCTTGCCAATCTGAGTAGTAATTCTTCCCGAATGTCTGTTTTACTCACTTAAGAAAAATGGATGTCAAGACATTTTTAATTTTTCAGCCTTTTGTGTTTGTGAAACTGCATATTGAAACATTGATACTTCCGGGCTTCTCTTAATGTTGCAGTTTGTGGGACAGTGTGGAAACTCACACTCTGTAATCATCACTTCCTGAAAAAAATGTGGAATCAAAAGGGTGAGAGATGAGGACAGCCCAGGTAACCTGGTGCTGTAGAGAAATGCAAGAAATTCAGCGAGGTGTGAAGGCAGCAGGTGAAATTCAGGGATGTGAATGTGCAGGAGGTCAGCTTCTTTTATTTTAATGGTCCTTTCAAGCCTTAAAAAATAGACCATTAGTGAACTCATTATCATGACCTTGAACCTCCAGTGTGAAGAAGAATCACAAAGTTCATAAAAACACAGGGAAAACTGGAGTGGGAGTGTTTGTGCACAACATTTTTGATGTTTTTGTGTTTTGTACTGAGGTATACATTGACCGTAAGAGAAATATAGAAGTAGTTGTTTTTCTCTGTGTGAATTCTAGTGGATTCTGGGGCACTTCTTTCCAAAGTGTGAGTTGCAAAAGGCTATCTCTATTTCCAAGTATTTTCCCCAACATAAAAATCATAGTTTTTTCGAAGCTCAGGGACTTCTAAGGAGCTGCGTGATTTATGGTTTGTCCTGTGCTTTTCCTTTCCTTTATGGCAGGTTTAATTAGCAAAGGTCCTTCTGTGAGTGCTGCTCGGGAAGCCAATTTGGGATCCCTTTGGCAGCTGCTGTTTTTCTGATCAGAATCAGGCACGAGAGGAGGTGGCGGCTCCCAGGCCCGTCCTTGCCTGGCCTGCCTCACTGGGAGGAACCAGATGGTACATGGATAATTTGGCTCCTTAATATGATGCCCAGCAAGCAGTTCCAATTAGCTGCAAAGATAACTCTAAGGGAGCCACCCAAAGGCAGATGCACACATGGGATACGTGGAGCGCTTTGTGGCACCGCATTCATGCACGACAGCAGCATTTTCAGAGAGAAATGCAGCACGATTAAATAACCCGAATGCTATAACATGTGTTTAATGGACTAAAGTAGGTTCCTCTCCTCAATAAAACCTACTTTGATGAGAAGAATTTAAGATCATTTCAGATGACAGAAGGCGAAATGTTCATGGCAGCGACTACAAAGCAGCAGCGTTTCTTTTGCAGGTGCTTGAGCATCAGTGGGTTTGAGTCATATATCACAGGGAGGTCCATTTTGGTACATGAATAATGGATCAGGGGCTCACAAATGTGCAGTAGAACGATAAAATCAAGATGTTGGTTGCAGCACTGCTCTGTGGTGCATCTACCAAACTTTCCCTTCTGAACGGGAGTGTGGTGGGTGGTTTTTTTTTTTTGTTTGCCCTGTCTGTATTCTATTTATTGTGTTAGATAAACGAGTTAGAGCCTCTATCATGCGGTTGTGTATTGAAAATGTTTTTCTACCGTTATTGCCCTTACAGTCAAATACAGACATACAGTGCATTAAGCTAATAGGTTTTGTGAGATGTCAATGATTTGTTCTCTCTGCTTATCCAGAAAGTATCTTTTTTTTCCTTTTGGTTGCTTGCTTAGTGTATGTGACCAGGGAGAAAACTGTCCAGTTACAACTCTGCTGCAGCTGGCTACAGAAATCCAGAAATCCTAATGAGGAAAACGCTGTAAACCATTACGATAGCCCCGTGTCACTGGAGGAATAGGAGATTATCCTAGGAGGTAATTTGGGAAGTGGTGTCAGGCGGCTGCTGCTGGGCAGCTGGTTTAATTAAAAAGTGTACTTGTGCTAAAGTCAACACATGGAAACTGGGGCTCATTTGGAAGTGGTTGGAAAATTCCCCATTAGCCACTAGATATGTAGCAGGACCCGGATTTCGCCCGCTCCGTCCCTGTGAACACAGACAGCATCGCTTCTGTTGTGTAAATAAGCAAGTTGTCTGCTGTGCCCTTTTCCTCCCCTGCTCAGAAAGTGTCCCGTTGCAGGAGGCGGGGTGGAATCCTCGCTCCAAAACATTCTCCAGACTCTTAGCCTTGTAGAGGGGTGGAAGAAAGAAAAAGAATATTAATAACTAAGTAGCCGTTGATAGACTCAAAAATGAAGGGATTGGCCCTTTAGTCTTTATTTCACTATAGTGCTGAAGGCAGTGGAGGTCGGTCCTGTTGTTAATTATTATATTCAGGATTGTTTATCCGAGGTGTACGGATTGTTCCCAGTTTTGACTCTGATAGCGTTGAGGTATCAGGAGTCTCCGTGGGGGTTGTATAAAGCAAAAGAACAAAAGACTCCAGTAGATTTTGATTTTCTTGTGCGAATCAATAAGAGACTCCCTCAGAGTAAATCAGTTTAGCCTAACCGGCAAGATGAGTTGGTACATTTTGCAGATTGCTGAATTTATCTGCATATATTTTTGTAAATTAGATATAGAATTATATACACACTATATATATTACTTATTTATTTCAAGAATTGGACTGAGATCATTTGTGAGGGATGAAAGTAGGCCTTACTTCCAAAAGATCCGTTTTTAAACCTTATAGCTTTGTTATGGTTGTATGTTTTATGTTACATGAATTATGTCCTTTAATGTGAGTATCTGGAAGATACATTCACCATCGCGTTTAACTTGCCTTTCGGAATGTCCACAGCAAGAAAAAAAGATCAGCAGAGCAGTAATAAAACCCAGGCATGTAGCAAAGTTCTGCCTGACACATCTGCGAGCAGTAAAGAGACACGGGGCTTTACCAGCTCGGAGCATTCAATCATAAGTGAAACTTTACAGCTTCAGAAACAACAGCACTGTGAAAACATTCACGGGACTGCCACAAACCCCGTACTTACTCCTGAAATCCTTAGCTAAATATTGAATGAAATGTCTTGTTGCGAGGCATGTCAAAGCAAAACAAACTCGCTTTCATACCCACTTTTTTTTGCCTCAGAGGTACCTCAGGTGACACAGAGGCATGCTAATTGAAGCTGATTTTTAACTCAACTTGATTTCCAGGCTCTGAGCTGCTACAGGTGCATCTCTCTTGTGGTCAGTGGTAATGAGGGATGAAGGCCTTCAAGAGAGCGAAAGAAAACATTGGGAATATGCGATATCTGTGCATGTGGCCATGTAGAGCTGCTGTAGCTTTCTCTTGAGCCTTGTGTTTCGGAAATGCCGACAACTTCGTTTAAAGATTGGGGTCTGTTTTGTGTTTTGACTGAATTAGAAAAGCATTGTAAGAGGGACATTAAAAGATGCGGATATTCCTTTTGTATGTAAAGCTTCAGTTCTGCCTTCCTAGGTATCCTAAGCTTTAACTGCATGAGAAAAATGATGTATTGTGTAGCTTTTACTTGGGTATGTTTTGTTTTCTGTTTTCTTAAATTGCATTTAATGGAAAAAACTTCAGCTGTTGTGAAATTAAATTCTGCTCTGGCACAGGGTGAAAATAAAATTGCATCAAAAAAGAGAAGAACGTATGGTAATGCTGATAGGAAAAAGATGCCTGTTCTTAGTCCCATTAATACCAATTAACCCTACAGAAAGGCATCCAGAGTGAATTTGTACATGGAACAATTTCCATTTGCTTTTGCCTTTGTCCTGGGGAAAGCGAAAGTATAAGAAAATGAGCAGCAAGTTGATTCTGTTCCCAGAACACTTAAATTTGCTTAATGCCAGGAAAATCAGATATGCGCACCGGCAGGGTACCAGCAGCTGCCCCGATGGTAAAGGAGCTAACTGTTCTTACCACTAAGATGCACTGCAGAGAGTGCGTTTTATGCAAAGCCTTTTGGACCGTATCCATTCACACAGAGTTTCTGAACTCTAGGGAGGAAGAAGTTTCAACATAGGTGTTAGAGTGGGAGCAAGTTGTATGATGGTAGAAAATCTGGCGGATTGGAAATAGAGAGGCAGTCGATTTGCATTGATTTGAGGCGGTTCCTTGCAGTGTGGCCTATAGCAGAGGAGCAGAACTTGACTAACTGGGAAGTAGGAAATAGTAGACACCAGGTCTACCTGCTTCCTGCAAGAAGGATGATGTGAGAGGGGATCTTTCCACATCACCAGGCTCTTCCAAAGCTCCCAGCTTGGGGCATTGAATTCATACAGCCTGATAGCCAGGACTGCTCGGGGGCAGACAAGCAGTGTGGATGCTGGAGATGGAGATAAGCTGCAGCTTTTCACACTCAGCAGCAAGGGTTGGCATCCTTCCTATCTGCTCTCTACAGCCACCAGTGCTTAAATCAGTCCTGAGCGCAAAGTAACCTGCCCCTGGCTTAATGCTGCCCTTCATGCACTCAAAGGATAGAGCTGGAAGGGAACTAAAAGCAGTTTATGTGCAAAGTATGAAGATTTAAAAATGGTTTTAGCTGAAGGAAAAATAAGGCTGTAAGGCGAGGAGCATGAGAAAAGGCTTCTTCACAGTGAGGGTGCTGCACACGGGGACAGGTTGACCTGGGAGGCAGCAGCGCCTGTTGTTGGAGATGTTCAAAACCCAGGTGGGCCCCAGGCTTGGGCACCTGCCCTTGCTGACCGGCCTGGGGCTGGGGTGGAGCAGAAGGTCTCCAGAGGCCCTGGCAACCCCGGCTGCTCTGGGATTCTGCAGCTGTGTTTAGCTTGGATGCCGAGGGCTGCTCGGAAAGGGGTTTTGTTGCCATTCCTGCATTAAGGTCTGTCAGAGGATCAAGCTGATCTTAAAGCTCCGTAAGCAATTATGGTGGTGATGATATGATGAACAAAAAATTGTAGCTAATCTTGTCTGGTAAATAGGAGGGCAAACTCTCCCGTTTGCTCTCCAACTTGCTCAAGGAGCCAAGTGCCATGTTGCCCAAATTAGAAAACAGCAAACCCCGTTAACCTCAGCCTGCATCTTCTACCCTCGTTGTGTCCCCAGAGCAACCTCCCCATTTGCTTATGAATAATGGCTCCTTCAAAGAGCCAGATGCCCATTCTATCTTCATGCACAAACCTACGGCACCGCAGAGCTATCAGCAGGTATCTGCTGTGTTGTCTGGCAGCTGAGTTGCCACCTTACCCTGAGACTTCTGAACTAGCAAGGCCTTGGGCTGGGAGACATGAATGGAGTTGGGTTCAAGCTCAGTCTTTGCGTGGGGGACTCCTGTAGAGCAACCTCTTCTGGTTTCCAATATCCGTGCAATCAAAATAATGCTCCTTTGCTCCTTTAAGCACTTTCTGATCGGTAGATGAAAAGAGCCCTAAAGAAAGCTGGGTTCTTGCTGGTGTGGGTCAGCTTTGAGGCCTTGGCACTGCATTCATCAGCAGCACCGAGCTTTTGAAGGCAAGACCAGTTTACATGATGGTCACAGCAGCAAGTGTTTTTGCAGTGCGTGAATGATTTTGGTTTTTTTGGATTAAGTGTAGATGGGTGCTGACATCTGTTAGTGTTTACTGACAACACTGAAATGAAAGAGACTAAATATTTTGTAGCACCGCACCTACATTTGACAGTCGCCAGCCAAAAAGAAACTTTGCAGCTGGCGTGCGGCTCCTCTTGGGGCCCGGCCTTTTTTAGACTTCTCTGCAGATTTGGCAGGAAGAGTCCCATGCGCGGCAGCTCTAACGCTGCCTGCGTTCTCCAAACCTCCGCAGAAAGGCAGGTAAGTAATAGAAATCAGTGGCAAAAAGCAGGGCAGTGGCAGTGCAAGGAAACAGCTTTAAGCTACCTAAGTTTTGTGTTTTTTAATCCACGGCGAACAATGATTTAAAACCTGCACTTGGATATTCTGTGGCAGAAGGAGGAGTGCCATCGTGCAGGAGGTCAGCTCCTACTAATGCTGACATTTCTGGCAAAATTCCTACTTAATTCAACTGCCAAAATAGGTCCCAGAGCTGAACTTTTTGGAAAATTACTATAATAAGTATGTAATAACTGGATATTTATTTACTGATCTATCACTGCTTCTCTTTCAGATCTCCGCCTTCCTGTTTTTTGAGGGTGGAAATTTTTTTTTTTTTTTTTTTTTGCATTTCAGTTTCCCCAGGAATGACTCTGGTGAACCATTAAACCGAGTGATAAATGTGGTAGAGCTGCCCCTTCCTCCCCAGTCCAGGTGTTTTAGATTCTCTTGCCAAGGCAGTTTGCTGTTTGATTTGGGTATTTCTCAGTGACCTAGAGTTTCTGGTTTGGCAACCACTCAAAAGGAGAGCAAAGCCATCAGCCCCTGAAGACAGCCCAGCTTTACCCGCTCTTCTCAGGTATGTTTTTCTACTCTAGCCCATACGTTTGGAGGAGAAAGGCTCCAAGGAGAAGGCCCAGGCCCAGTGGTCTTCCAGCAGCTTTGATCCATGGGGGTGGCCCTGAGAATGGCACTCTCGTATAACATTGGCTATTTTTCTACCACTGAATATAGAAAGGGATCTTTATAGAGAGGACCTTTCTTGCTCTCTACAGCAAGTCCTTCCAGCTGCCTACCTCAAGTTTAAAGTGCCTCTTCTGAGGTTCAGGTCACTCTTACCAGTGAATGCCACATATTGAAACGTTTGATTGTTGTCCCTGCTGTGTGCATGAGTTCACCACCCTCCTTCCTGTGCCCTGAGCTCACAAGGGAAGCGAGCCTGTGCTTTGGGGAGGTGCCATGCCAAGCTAGGGAGTGTGAGCCACCCTTCCACCATGGCACCATAATCGCAGTGAGCAAAATCCCCATAATCTTTGAGAGGTTGTGGAGAGCAGGGGAGGTGCTGGAGGACTGGAAGAGAGCCAATGTCACCAGCCTTCAAAAAGGGCAAGAGAAAGGAGCCAGGAAACTACAGACCCATCCCTGGAAAGGTGATGAAGCAGCTCGTCCTAGAGACCCTCTTTAGGCATATCAAGGAGAAGGTGCTCAGGACTAGTCAGCATGGATTCACTAAGGGGAAGTCGTGTTTGATGAACCTGATAACTTTCTACAATAGGCTGACTGGCTGGGTGGTTGAGGGGTGAGCCGTGGGTGTTGTCTACCTTCAGCAAGGCTTTCCACACAGTCTCCCATAACATGCTTATAGGAAAACTCTGAAAGTGTGGGTAGGACGTACGGACAGTGAGGTGGATTGAGGACTGGCTGGATGGCAGAGCCCAGAGGGTCATGATAAATGGAGCCAAGTTTAGCTGGAGGCCTGTGGCCAGTGTTGTGCCCCAGGAGTCAGTGCTGGGCCCAGTGCTCTTCAACTTTTTCATCAACGACTTGGATGAGGGCACAGAGTGCACCCTGAGCAAGTTCACTGATGACACCAAACCGAGTGGAGTGGCCGACACTCCAGAGGACTGCACTGACATCCAGAGGGACCTGGACAGGATGGAGAGTTGGGCAGAGAAGAACCTCATGAGGTTTAACAAGGACAAGTGCAGGCTCCTGCACTTGGGGAAGAATAATCCCAGGCACCAGTACAGATCAGGGAGTCAACCTGCTGGAAAGCAACTCCATGGAGAGGGATTTAGGAGTCTTGGTTGACAACAAGCTGACCATGAGCCAGCAATATGCCCTTGCGGCCAAGGCGGCCAACGGGATCCTGGTCTGCATCAGGAGGAGTGTTGCCAGCAGGGCGAGGGAGGGCATCCTGCCCCTCTGCTCAGCCCTGGTGAGGCTGCATGTGGAGTACTGTGTACAGTTTTGGGCTCCCCAGCACAGGAGGGACGTGGAGCTCCTAGAGAGGGTTCAGCGAAGAGCAATCAAGATGATCAAGGGACTGGAGCATCTACTGTATGAGGAGAGGTTAAATGAGCTGGGCCTGTTTAGCCTGGAGAAGGGTGAGAGGGGATTGAACCAACATGTACAAATTCCTGAGGAGTAATTGCAGGGAGGAAGGGCTTAAACTGTTCTCCATAGTGGCCAGTGATAGGACCAAGGGGGAATGGGTACAAACTGGAACACGGGCAGTTCCATCTCTGTGTGCGGAAGAACTTCTTTGCTCTGAGGGTGACGGAGCCCTGGAACAGGCTGCCCAGAGAGGCTGTGGAGTCTCCTTCTCTGGAGATCTTCTAAACCCGCCTGGACATCACCCTGTGCCACATGCTCTAGCAGACCCTGCGTGTGCAGGGGGGTTGAACTAGATGACCTCTACAGGTCCCTTCCAACCCTAAAGATTCTGTGAAAACTGACAGGAATGTTACACTGCTGTGTGTACATACCAGTCCCCCAAGCAGCTTATTTATAGTCTTAACTCTCGTGTCTGTTCATTAAAACCTCACAGAAGGTTCCTGCCCAGCTCCAAGCTATAAAAGTTTATTTAATGCACTTTGTTTGGCAGAAATCAGCAGCTCTCCAGGCCTTGCTCTGCTGTGCAAGTAGAGACCGAAACGTGGCCCAGCAGTCCCGTCGCTCGCGTGTTGGAGTCCGCATCGCTGCCAGGGAGCAGCGCGCCCCGCCCGGGACAGAGAGCTGGGTGTTCACGTGAGGAAACGGTAGCGATTCCTAAAGCGTCTCGGGCCGCAGGGGCGCAGTGACGGGGTGTGGGCCGAGCCATGCGGCTGCGGCGGAGTAGCAATGCGCTTGGCCGAAGCGCATAAGCCAGCGCGGTCCTAGTTCATGGCTAGGGAACACGAAGGGTCAAGAAAAACGGGGCTGAAAGGCCATGCTGGGGTTGTGGGGTCTCTGGTCTTGGAGAAAGTCAAACATCTGAGAGTAGGAAGACTGAAGGGACAAAGAGGCAAAAATGACTGGTTCAAATTTTAAATTACTAAAGCCAGTAGTTGCTGCTGCCTTGGGCTCGTGCTGAGAGGTATTTAAGTGCCTAAACGCTGTTGAAGTCAGTGGGGCTGCTCTCCCTGGCCCTCCCTAGGGTGGCCGCGCTGGAGGCTTTGCTCCCAAGGGAGGCCTGCGGGTGCCTCTCTGGGCTCACCTATGTATCCAGCTCCACACCGTGACCCGCCGCTTGGCCAGCTCGCAGAGGTGCCCGTCTGCACTGTCCGCTGGGCTGGTACTCCTCAGCTTTCAGCTTATCTATAAGGTCTTGGCTGTTCTTTGTCAGAGAGGCAACTAAAAACCGAAGTGGGACAATAATAGTGTTATCTCAGGGGCTCCTGTCTACGCTAGCGACAGTCCACGCCAGAGAGCTCTACTCAGGGTCTTGAAGCTCCTCGATGCCCCAAGAACTGCTGCGAGTTTGGCGCACTGCTCTGCCAGCCATTTGGTGTGGGTTATGCCTGAATATTTAATGACATTTAAGGGTATATTACTGACCGAACAGGAAATCTCTGTCATGGTAGAACTAGGCGCCCAGGGGAAATGATGGAAGAGGCTACATGTTCTTGTGTGTTTAAAACGACCCTGACGTGAGTGTTGGAGCTCGTACTGCAGGACGTTACTGCCAGCTCACCTGTGAAATCACACAGGTCAAAAATTGTCCCCATTCCCGGGCTGGGATGGGAGCAGGATGATGCCAGTAGACCTTTGAGAATAAGCTACCCCTTTGTGACTTTGGAGCACAATATTTTCCCATAGTAAATTTGCATTGCAAATTGAAATATGCTTGAAATGTGTGTTTCCAGGAGAAGTAGGAGGAATATACCTGATGTGTATTTCCATTTCAATAGCGCCTATAATATGCAGGTCTGTTTGCATCTGGCTCTTTGGGATAATCGGGATCACAGTGCCCAGAGGAATTGCTTTTGAAGGGAACAGTTCATAGCTGGGTCAGGAGATGATAGCAGCCTCACAGGGACAGGCTGATGCTGACTGAAGGAAGAACCACAGTGAGCTTGGGCTCATGGAGTAAAGCAGAACCCGACCTGTTCATCGCTGAGAGTAGTTGTTTTAGTAGTGTGCTATTTCCCATAGAGAACTGTTGTAGCTGACCTATTGTTCTTATGGTTAATTTTTTTTTTTAAAGAGGTGACTAGAGACCACCAGGAGTTCAAATTTCCAGTTCAAATCCTTCCCATCTCATTGCAAATCACATCCTGGCTTGCTGCTTGTGAAGGAAGTTAGGAGTGTACAGTGAAATATGTTGGAAAGTAATAGCTAAAAGTGACATTGCCATTTATTAATTTCTTGACAAAATACATCAGTAGATTAAAATCCTAAAGTATTTGAAAAATCCCTCCTATTCAATTTTTGGGTGCAGATGCTTAATTTTAAGATGCGGTCTCCTCAGAAACATAATGTGATGTTTATTTCTTCAACATATCACTACAAATATTACAAGATACAGATGAATTCACAAAATGTTTGTGCTTCATCTCCGAGTGTAATATTTTATTACTCGTTATCTGTCTTTGTTTTGTCCTTGTACTCGGCAACTTGCCAGACTCCTTTACTTTATCCTCATTAGTACCCACAGACACATCCTTCATGAACGTTGCCCGTGTTCTTTGTTATCAAACACAGATGTGAAGAAACCACTGAGATTTTCTTGCTTCTTTTTCAGTTACTGGAAATTTCTGTGTTTCTCTCTTTGGGCCCAACCCAAGCTCTGCAGGAGTTAGTGATTGTCTCTCCACCGGCTTCTTTGGGATTTGGATCTTGTCCTTAACAGTCCCATTAAATTCATTTTATTTTCCACCTTTATGTCTCAAAATCATTTTATTTTAAAAATCATTATGATTGACTGTTTGAACTTTGTATTTTATATGTTTTTTTGGATACCTTCTTTGCATTCCTTAAGCTGTTGCTTGTAAAATTCAAACCTCGTCACAGCGTTTTGCATTCTCACTCACTCTCTTGCACTCTCACTTTTTTCAGAACTCCATTTTCGTTCATCTAGCAATAAGCTAGTTATCATTGGTCCTTATGGGGCTTTGAGTTTCAGATGTCTTTCTCCATGAGGATGCACGTTGTTCCCAGGCAACTCTGTCACCTTTCTCGAACTGGAGAGAGAAATTTCGGAGAGTGAAATTTAGAGCCTTATTGAATATTAGTCATCTTCCACATGTTGTTTAACAGTCCCTTAATTTATATGGAGGCGTCTTGCAGCGTGAGGAGATGCTCTGAGCAGGGTCAGTGCTTGGTCCTGCTGGGGCGATTCACACTTGCCGGGAGGGAGCAAGCAGGCAGGGCAGGCAAAGCCATGGGGACAAAGTCAAGTTACTTCCCAGAGAGCTGAAGTGAGTGGCCTGCTACCCTAAATACAGTCTTTGCCATCCCATCTTTTCCATGCTGAAGTGTTTGTGTGGTTGCCCAGGTGTATGTTCGTGGTGGGTGTTTTTAATTAGATGGGTTGGCTTTTTCTCCAAATGTTATAGAACTGAGTATAAACTTGAAAATTTTTAGGTGAAGGGCTGCTGTGGGTTACCAGTTCTCACTGCTAACAGTACCATTGAATGCGCTGTCCTCTGAACTAGCCTGGTAGCACTATAAAAAGCACTTTTCTTCAGATGCTGCGGTGGTACTTGGACGGGTTGGTTGTACCAGCACTTTTGCAAATGTCTCCCCTAACTCCTCCTGCTGCCCCGTCTTCCAGTTTTCAGAAGAGATTGTGGCAGACCAAGAGCAGATGCTCTCCCTGGTGCTAAATGGGCAAAGGTTTTTCCTCTACCTGCTTCAGGTCAAATAATGTCATCCATATGAGCTCAGCTGTGTTGGGACACAGGGATTCCCCATTATTTTGCAGTCCTGGAGCTTGCTTGCTTACTTCCTGAAAGGTTTTGGAAAGAAATTATGATGTTACACAGTATAAAAGCACGTGGGCAGTGCCAGTATTGTGGCAAGATGTTTAAATTAAAAATAAAGCACCCAGCACCTTGATGTTGGAGGAGAAACAAGTTCGACTTCAGTCCCAATTCTGGTGGATGCAGCACTGAAACCACTGTCACAGTTTGTAATTATTTGTACTACTTAGGGTGTCTTTAATAAGTGGAATAGCTTGGCAAGGAATTATGCAGTCAGTCTTCCTTCACAGGGTTAGGATGAATCAGTGAAGCCCTAGGAGAAAATTTGCCTGATGCAGTTACCCTGGTTTTCCCTACTCTATAAACGCAGCAAGTGTTTTCATTCTCCGGTGCTTTTCATCCTATATCTTCCTTGAGAAGGAAATTAATACAAAAATGGAAAGCAGTTTGCCATTAACATGGCAGTGATTATCCACGGGCCAGGCTCACATCCATTGAAGTCAATGGGAAAAAAAAAAATCCATCGACTTCCAAGGGCTTTGGCTCAAGGCCTAGGAGAAACTCTTCACATTTCTGAGGATTGCTAGGCTACTGAAAAATAATGTACGTACAGTGCTTTAGTGTACATATGTTGCTTTGATTATTTCATGAATATCACGTGCTTTGATGTTGGAGGCTGCATAAAGACGGCCAAAAAAGTCCTGTTAACTAATGACTGTGTTTATGCTGGAGTAGGCAAATGCTGAAACTGAATTTGGCCTTTTTCCCCTGGGACTGAATCCAAATAAATGTCATGAAGCAACTGCACAAACAGTACTCACTGGGGAGAAAAAAAAAAAAAAAAAAGTCTTTGTTTCACTAATAAGCTCTTTTAAGGGACAATGGATACAGTTTCTCAGTTTTCTTTACATCTGACAAAATAAAGCAGGCAAGAATGCTATTTTAAGGCCGTTTGAATGAAAGCAGAGAAAATTGGTTTGCTTAACAAAGGTGACTTGACTATTTGTTGTGCTTGGGGAGATGTGAGAAGGCCCTTGAATGTTTGTGGCATCCTGAAAAGCGGGCGCCGTGGGCCCGGCCGGCCCGCCTGGCCGCGCTTCCGCACCGGAGTCACCACGAGGAGCTCTCGTGGGCCGCCGCAGCCCGCAGAGCTGCAGAGCAGCTCGGGGTGCTGGCGCTGACGTAGGCGGAAAACGCGCCCTTCGGTGGCGCGTTACCGCAGAGTTTATTTTGCTACTGGTTCTCGTTGTGCTAGGGCTTGTGCTCTTGCTATCTTACAAGCCCTGGCTGTCCAGAGTGTCATTTTGGGGAGAAGTCCTCGTTAGTTAGCTTTCCTGCGGCCAGGTGCCTCCTGAAGTCAAGGTGTCTCTTTCCTTGCTATGTCCTGGAGGAACCGCGGCCTTCTCGAGCAGTGGACGCTCTTCCAGCTGTCACTGTGTTGGCAGAAGACGTGACTGTTCCACCATCTCCCCTGCAAAGGGGACTCTCCGTGGGTCTAGTTGCGCAGCGGTTCATGTGAGAAACCACCCCTAGTTTTTGAGCAAAACGGGCTGCGTTTGGTTTACCACTGCTCTGCCTGCATCTGGGCCGTGTCAGAAGTGTTCATACGAAGCATGTGGTGAGCGGATTAGATGGGGTGGGAATCTCCAACGAGGGCAGCAGGGAAGATTTGGGACAGGTCTCCTGGCCTTGACTGTGGCAGCGTAGGAGATGTACCCTTGCTGTCAGCTCAAAGGCACTCGGCTTTGCTGCCCACTCCTTTCATTCCTGCTGGTGCTTCATGCTCCAGATCTGATGCGAGCGCACCGATGCGTTAGCTAAATGCTCTCCGTTTCTTAAAATCGCCAAGCTCTGGCTGTGTTCATAGCAGAGCGTTGCCCTTTCTGACTTCTTTATCCCACAAACCATGTGCTCCGCATGGGTGTGCACCATAGCTGGGCTCTTCACCCTCGTGAAAAGCGTAGCCCTTGGTGAACGCATGCGTCCTTGCTGTGTTTGCTCTTTTTAAAAAGAATATTTAGGGTTTGTACAGGGAGGAAATTATGAAAAATTTGCTAACTACTGAAAAAGCTTCAGGACACCTTAATATCACAGTTCATATAAACACTCAGAAACCCTTTCCTTCATAGTTAAGAATACAAGGAACTGATTTTTATCTCCTGCCTCGCGCACTTCAATAAGTAGCGGTCTCAGACTGAAATCGTCTTCAGTCTTAAGCTCTAAAATGATGCTGCGATGGCACAGCCCTAAGAATGCTTCCAACTGAGTGTTACGCTGCAGAGTAAGCAACAGAGAGCCCATGAGTAGAGCTTGTTAAAAGAGGAAAGCTCATAATATAAGCCTTGGTATATAAATATGTTGTAACTTTTTAAAATCGATATTGCTTTTCCTAAATGTCTTAGAATTGAAAAGTAATGTAATTGGAAAAATGTAACAGCATGATTTGTTTTCATAGTTCATTTATGGTTAATTTCCTGTACTAGTAGTACAGGGAAAATGATTTAGCAGTGAGTCGAGTGTGAATTCCTTACAAGAAACCGAAAGATAAATAGCTTGCTCCCTACTGCCTAGAGGCTTGAGAGTGTGGATGGACTGAATTAATAAAATCCTGGGAGTCTTTGTGTGCTTCGGTGTGGAAAGCACAGCAAGTATTCCTGCACTGCGCAGTTTATTTTATGTGTGCGTTCTCCAAGGAGGCAGATTAGAGAGAACCCAACCCGAGGAATCTCTGTCTTTGAAATTTCCACATGGCTTTTGAGGGTGCGAGCCAAAGGGACCCCACGTGGCACGGAGCTTTTGCAGTAAAATGGATGTGGTGAGGGCCATCTGCTTTGCTCCTTCCCTTTCTCCAGACGTATGCAATGTAGTTCGATGTAGTGCAAGTTCATCTGCCTGATTTCTACCTTCCCGTCTTCATGGGGGAACTGAATCCTACATGTAAGTGTTGGGCTGCCGTGGTGCTTCCCTAAGGCTCTTGGGCACTTCCTTTTGCCCATATCTCAGCTGTTGCTCTGCACTAGCAAGCTGGCGGTATCGACCCAGGCGCGGAGGAGAAGCTGGAAGGGGAGAGAGTTTGCAGAGACCTTGGCACAGTTTTTATTTGGGTATAATTTGACCCTTGCTTAAATGAAACAGGTTAAAATAGATATATAGAGGTACATACAGTAGGTAATAGATACAACATACCCCAGTCTTTTCTTGTTTCCTGACTAATTGGAATGGCAAGTCCCTATCAGTGGCTTGTGGTTGCTGCCCACCTTTCCTGCCGCCCAGCTGTCCAGCTTTGAATACCAATTTGCATTTCCTCTTGAACCCCTCCTAAGAAAAGGCCAGAGCCACACGGGTCCTGAGCAGCTCTAATAGGCAGGGCTCGCTGCGCCTGCCGACCAGCTGCTCTTATGGTTCTGAAAATCAAATTCATTTGCTTTCCTCGGTTGCGTATGAGATACAGTGCAGATGGGGGGAGTCTTGGTTAGGAAAAGCAGTGCAGTCGCACAGTTAAACCTGCTTCTCTCTTTCATTGGCTAAAAAAGCAGGAAAAATACACAGTCAGATCGACCGGTGTGTCATTGTGGAGCTGGAGAGTTTAATGATGTATATCCGGACAGCGGCGTGCAGGTACCTGCTGCTGGTCCTACTGCTCATCTGCAAGGATACCTGAGGAGAAAACCCACGGTGCTCTAAGGGATGCTCTTGCTTTTCTTGGTGAGGTGGACAGTGACTGTGAAGCTGAGACTGCATCTCTTATGTAGCATGACTGGAAAACCTGCGGGTCATTTGGGGGCGCAGGGTGGGCTCCCGGGTCAAGCGTTTCTCCTGTTCTCCAGAGCCAGGCACTGCAGAGCAGGTTGGAGGAACTGGCTTGCAAACCTGCCTTTGGTGAATTGATACCAGAGTATTCAGCATTTTCGCCATATTTGTGGCCGTATTAAGATTACAAAACGAGTAGGCTGTGCACGCAAAGACGTTTGTACTGAATGTACAAATGAAAAACACCACCTGCTTCCTGGTGTAGAAACAGATGGCACTAATATTTGTAAATTAATTGAAATAATATGAAGTCGCTGATGACTCCGTAGTGAAGGTCAAGGAAACTTGGAGAGGTTTGGATTTTCAGGCAGCTGGAGAAGGTTATCTTATTTGCACTGTTTCTAAACATAACTGTAAAATGACTACTGCTGAAGTCTGTAGCAGCCCTATTTATTTATTTTGGAAGTGTGAAAGTGACATTTATATTATAGCAGGCAACAATAGTTTAATTTCTTTGCTGTCAGGCAATAGTTTAAGAGCATGCACAGGGGTGAGCAGTCATGAGGACAAGAACTATCTGTCTCATTTGCTCTGTGCGAATTTCCAGATGAGATCCGTAGCATTTGTCTAAATTCAATGGTCACAAATATTGTTTTTCTGAAACAATCTACACTACCGTCTCTGTGCGCTACACACATTTTCATTACTTGTGTACTGGCCAGTTTGTGGTGGACTGTGACAGGAGATGCTGCTGCTGAAGCAGAGTCCAGCACAGTGTCCAACAAATCCTGTTGATTTCAGGATACCAATCCGAGCCCTGCAGCGTGCTGAGCAATACCCCTTGTCTACTGCTGGATCACCCCTCATTTGGGAGAGGAGGATTCAACTGAACAAAATTTCCCAGTAACTTGTATGGGACTTGTATGTAACTTTTATGTAGTAACTCCCAGTAATTTATATGGAATTATTTAACTAGCTCTTAACCAGGAGGCCCTGGAGTCCTGACTTTTTTTTTTTTTTTTGCATAACTTCATTTTGTAAGCTGTTCTTGCTAAAGATAGCTCTACTTTCAGTTTCTCTCCTCATTCGTTTTGTTTAAAGTATCTGTTAGCCCTTTGGTCACCAAAATATTAGCGACAGATGAAACGGTCCTTGCGTGTGCCCGCGTGGGAGCACGTGTTGATGTGGGGAAGGGCCAGGCCCTCCACAGAACCAACACTTAGGGCCTCGCAGGGGTTTTGTTCCAGCAAGCAGGACATGATCAGATCCTTAGCTGGCAACTACAAGGGTTTATCATATTCCTGGCGTGTTTATAGTATAGCACAGAAGGTGGTGTGTAAATATCAATTGCTCTATTAGTAGCAGTAATTATTTTTTATCCTTTACACTCATTTTATACTCTTCTTATGAAGATGCAAATGCTCCAGACTACCATAACCTTTGAGCATCTTGATGTGATTCACTCCAAGGGTTAACTCTTGGAGTTGACTTGTAGTTTACTGTATTAGTCCCAGTTGTATTCGACATAAAAATGTTTTTATAGCACAACCAAATACCAGCATATTTGCGGTTGCAGTCAGATGTTTTTAACTATATTGGATCTAGCCCACAATGGTTTCAGAAGATATTTCCATTGTTTTAGCCAGACTTAGAGAGGCCGGATTAAGCTATGGCACACCAAGCCCAGCGGTGTTTACAGATGTCAGCATCAGTCTTAAAGGGCAAAGAATATGATGTTCCATAAACCTTTATACAGAAATAAATACCTCGCAGCAAAAATGTTTTTCTAAGATCGGTTACTATTTCAACTGTAATGACCTGCTTCGAGAGGGTCAGGGGCCAAATTCTTCTCTCATTTACCCTGGCGTAAATCCATGGCAGCCTAAGTGCCGAATGCAGGCCCGGGAACGTCATACTTGGGAGTTAATTTTCCCCCAACCCGTGATGTTTTAGTGCTATCAGTTCTATTTGAATTATTAATTTAGCAAACTCTTCCGTGCATGAGTTTGTGATAAACTGCATTCCATGGAAAATGCATTGAAGCAGAGCTGCAGGGCACAGCGTTGTCCCCAGCAGAGCTCAGTTTGCGTCCTATGAAAAAGAAAACTGCTCATCTTGAGCTGCCAAAAAGGTGGGTCGGTAGGAAATGTTAAAGTGCTTAAGCTGAATAGGTAGGTCGGTAATACAGTGGTGTCCTGCTCTAGCTCTGCAAGGGTCGCAGACCCCAGAAATCCTCAGCTCACAACTCGCAGTGCAAACAGCCTCCAGCCTTGGTCTGATCAGCGGTGAGCAAAAGTTCTGGTTTGTACAGGTTCCTAATCATTGCAGTTCACTTCCAGGCTTAAACTTTACGGACTTTTCCTGCATCCTCTTTGACTTTCAGTCACAACTAGTGTTTCTACTCTTTACTGTTAGGCAGGAACAACTCTTTTAACGAAAGATGACCTACAACCAATTTAAATACCAGAAAATATTGCAATAGTTATTACTTCAGTGCGAAGGCCGATTTGTGAAAATCACATCCTCGCCTTCCCCGCGTGCAGTGCCAGTCCGGTGTCCGCTCCCTTCCGACCGGCTCGCCCGCAGGGTGCCAGGACCGGATTTTCTGTGCTGAGGCGGCCCATGGATCAGTTGGCACACAAACTCGTGTTCACATGTGATCCTTCCTCGAAGATTTTTGCGCTGTGTTTATCTGAGTACGCTCTGTGCCCTGGTCACTGGGAAAGGGGGGGAAAGCAGAGTTGGCAGGGCGGGTTTTGCAGCACTGTGACACTGAGGAGTACAGAACCGCTCGAGTTTCTCCCCTCACCCATGCGGCACATTAGTAGATCCTTTCTATATTAAAACCTCATGGGGTTTTTTTGGATATGCAATGGATAAGTTTCTCTCAAATAACTGTTCCTGTCTAATTTAAACATTACACAAATACAGTAACAAGTGAGAGGACTTTTATTGTAGTTTTAATTCAACACAGAGCACAATATATATAACCACTGAGAGCAGAACCACAGCTTGACAGGCTCAAATCTGGCTCTTCCCTAATCCTGTGGGCTCTCTGCAAAACTCTAATGGAAAAATACACAGGAAAGGATGGGCAGAGATGAAATCAAACTGTTTGCAGCTCTGCAGCGATACTGCTCCCCTTGGGGAGTGCTCAGGGTGGCGGGAGCACCTAACAGTGCTGAAGAAGCCAAGGACTTGCAACTCAGCATCCAAAACCGGGTGCTGAGAGCTGTCTGCCTTTCCCGGCCCCCGCCCTGTGTCCTGGAAGCGGCGCTGGCTTCAGGGCACCGCTGCCGTTTGGTGTTCCCCGTGCCGGGCAGGAGGCCGGGCGCTCTCGGCGGGTTTAGCGGAGCGTTTGCTGTGCCAGATGGGTTTCGACCCAGATGTCCTAACAGCTGCTGGGAAGGCGTGCAGCACAGAACGAGTACTTGCCAGTTGCACGTGGAGCCCCTGCATGCAGAGAAGACGTGCTAAGGCACTGGCAGGCTCAGGGTGAGAGGAAGCACATGTTTTTTTTGCCTTAGTGTCTCACCTGCTGTGAGGAACCTGGTGCTTTTTCCCTTGTTCTCTCAGACTTGGGAGATAAGGAATTGGAGCTCCTTATTTCTGCTTTCCAGGCCCATGCTCTGGGCGCAAGGTGGGAGCTCGGATGTGCAGGGAGGGCCGCGCACGCGACGCTCCCCTTCAGCCAGACTCGTTTGTAGATGTGTCAGCCACGCTCCTCTGCACGTCCTCCGGCCCGGACAGGCCTTGGGTTTGTGCGACACCCGTTTTGCACGGCCAGGAAGATGAGAGCTGTGTAAAGCCACAGGCAAGTCACTTAATTCAAAGACAGAATTCCTTTTGCTTCCTTTTGGCCAGGATTTAACCCTTGTCCTTATTCCAGGAATAGCGACAACATCATTCTGCAAGTGTTTGTATCTACCACCAAAGACCCAATGTTACAAAGCGCTTTGTGGACACTGACATTGTCCCAAAGAGCTGCGAGGTGTCTTCTGGTGTCCTCCCTATGGTGCTGCAGTATTGGGAAAAGTCTTGGCTTTGTGTCTGAGTGGAGAACCTAATGCAGTTAGAACTAGCAGTCGTGCTGAAAGATTTTTAAGTTACTCTGCTGTATTAGGAACATGATGCAGATTCGGTATCTGAATGTCCTTCGTAGTGTAAAGAAGCACAAATCTTCTGCCACCTTCCATTAAGCGTAGCTCAGGTAGGAGTTGAGTAGCTCCAGGGCAAATCACAATGTCCTCACCTGCTCAAAACCTCTCCTGAGCAAGTGTTTCTGAGAGGGTGTCAGTCTGCGTTCCATCTTCATTCCCTTGTTTGGATAACATGGTGTGTCTGTATCTAGGGTGGTCGTTCTGGGCTGAGGACTTGATTTTCTGGTTGCGGGATTCGTAGCTATCGATACCGAAAAGCCAAATGGCACTGGTGGGAGAGGCAGGTCCTGCCTTGCTCCGCGCAGGAGGCAGTAAACAGCAGGTATCACAGGGTGTCTCCTGGGTTCCTCCATAGCAGCAATTACCCCGCATTGCGTTGGGCACAACGCGCTCCCTGCTCTGCCCTGCTCTTCTGCTGCCTCCTGCCTTCCTTGTGTGAAGGGCTCTCCAAGGCCCGCAAGGACTGGGCACTGCTGAGGTTTCCCTCACAGCTGCTCTCGGGGCTCCTGGCTCCTGTTGGCCCCAGGCTCATGGGCTTGATCCAAGTAGCCAGGCTATGGAAGCAGGTGAAGCCTCTTACGGCACGACTTCTGTTAGAAATGTGCATTTGGGGATTTTGCCCAGAAGAGACCTGTCAGTTTTGCAGTTTGCTCAGATGCTAAAGAAAGAAGGGAAAAAAAAAAAAGACAAAAGCTATCTGCAAGTTCTGGCAACAGCCCAATTTACAAGAGCATTTGGCCATTCAGCTCCAGTTATGACCTCTTTGAAATCATTGTCTAACTTCCCATTGCCTGGATTTTCTCCGAGTCCCTAGTCTCAGCTGTTGATGGAAGATATAGTAAATAATGTTGGACACTTGAAAACCCCAGATTAATTCTATGTAAACGTCATTCAGGTCAAGGAAGATTGTGTTTCATGTTATTTACTGATACAGGGCAGCATTACCCGGTGGAATTGAACATCCTATGCTCTAACATCCTGGTTCGTTTGGCACTCCTTAATGGAAAACGCGGAGCAATTATATGCAGACAATGCTGTAATGGAAAATAATTGAAGACAGCCATGGTTTGGGTTTGGGGATTTTTCTTTTCTTTTTCTTTCTTCTTTTTTTTTCTTTCTCTAAACAATGCATGCCAGGTCCTGCATGCAAGGATCCTTTTTTTTCTTCCCCAGCACAAATGCCGCCAATGTTTGAACCACATATGAAACCACAGTGCTGGGGCTCTAGCTTCACAGCCAGCTAGCAGGGACCAAAACAACATCTGCTGCAGCTAGGCTCCAAAAGCGCTTTTGCACTTTGGTGAGCTCCTTTCTCTGCTCAACACTCGCCCTGAGCGGAGTTAATGTTTTGAAACTGCTCTGTCCCGGTAAAGGGACAACTTGATGCTCTTCTGAATTGCAGCAATGGATTTGCGTGGAAATCCATCACATAAAAATGGATAAAGTATATGTGCGCGTAAGTCTGTGTGTATATAACATGTGAGGCGATTCTTGTTACGTCTTCGCCCCAGCTGTAGCGGTTCGAGCAAGCTCCCTTCAAGTTAGCGCGCGCTTGACGTTCCCTTGCTTTTTATGGTTTTAAACATCAGTGTTTACCTCGGCGTGAGGGAAGCTGTCGGCACAGCTCTTCTAACGTTAATGTGACATATATGCCTATTCTCGTTGCTCTTGTTATTATTAATAGTAATAATAACGCTTGACTTATGGAGGTACCTCAAGGCCCAGCCCTCATCTTGCTGGGGTTTTGCAAACACAGACGAAAAAAGAGCCCCTTCCCGGACATAAGATGCATTAGAAAGGCACAGAGGAGATGAGAGCCACGGCAGGGGGGAGTGGAAGAGCTGAACAAGGGAACTGATGCCCCATCCGATGCCCGCTTGGAGGAACCAGGATTCACCGAGGCTGGTAGATGGCGAGAGCATGGGGTGCCTGAGGGTTGCTGCAGCCAGTGTTGCAGCCATGGGGCTCAACCTTGAGGGCCTATTGCAGTGCTCAGCACCTCTGGGGGCCTTTCAGCCACCATGAAGGAGCAATAGGGTAGGTTGGCAGCTCGTGGGGGCCTTGCACTTCCTCCGCTGGATGAGCAGGGAGTATGTGCAGAAGCCCAGACACAAGGGAATGGAGGCAGCAGAACACTGGACCTGAGCGAGGAGCCTTAGGCTCTTCTCCATGGGCCCACCGAGGAGCGCTGCTGATCCTCGCCAGGGCTCTGATGGCCGGACCCCGCCCGTGCGCATGTTGAAGTCCCTCTCCCCATCCATGCAGGTGGACTTTCTGGCCATGCTCAGCAGCCTGCCGTGGGCCCGGCTTCCCTCTGCTCCCCTTGGAAGTGCTCCCTTCCCAGGACTCGTTCAAAAAAGCCCCTGTGGGTCTGCATTGGCTTTAGTGTCCCGAGAGCGGAATGCCGCGCCTGGCTTCATGGCCTAAGCCGCAGGCTCGAGGCGCGGGGTGCAAATTCAAGTCAAACCTAACTGGGGCTGCGTCACAAGCAGGGAAACCTGTGCAAGGGGCGGTAGGTCGCTGTGGGTTGCGTACGGGCACAGACAGCAGGGAAGGGAAAGCAGGACGCGGAGCGCAGGACGCCCCGTGCGCCGACACCGCCGCTGCGGGCGCTTCCCGGCAGCTCAGTCCATAGCAGCCCTGCAACCGCCGGGCTGCCATCCAAAGTTAACAAAACCCAGTTTCTCGTGCCGTCCTAATCACATTAGTGTAGCATCGCTGTGCGTTGGTCACAGCGGACCTCAAAGCGATGCACGGCTCAGCGTTGGTTGCTTCCTGATGCTCTTCAGCAGCAGGACAGCTGAGGTTCGAGCGGAGGAGAGGTGCTCTCACAGAGGATCCTTTCCTAGGAGTTGGTTCATGTGACTAAAAGAAAGTTATGTTACCAAGACTCCATCTTCTAAAGAATTGGTGGTTATATACATATAAGTTTTTTTTAGAGCAAAAACCAGGGGAGGTTCTAAGAAGAATTTATTTCAAGAATGGAAAGTTTTATGTTTGAGGAGGAGTTTATTTTATGTTGGAATTTGTGGTATTTCGTGTCTTTTAATTCCGCTTACACAAGCACTTTGACATTTTGAGAACTGTAGCCTTGTTCGTGTACCTCAGCGTCCCTTCCCACACTGGGCCATCCAGACCAGCCCTCCCTAGCATCCCTAGGATCCTCTGTGGTGAGTTTTATGCTCACGTTGTTATGAGAAGGTCAAGAACTTGCTCTCCTTCCAAGGGGGCCAAAAAAAGGGCTTTGCCTCAGGACCAGAGCAGCGAAAGCCCTTGCAGAAGTACCTGCTGATGGAGCTTTCACACCTCTTTCAGTAACTTAAAGCTAGTCTTGGGAGTAGCTTGTGTTATAAAACATTGCATGAAGGGTAGGATCCATTAAGTTACAGTTTATGGGAACGAAGGTTCATTGTTATATTCCTTTACTTCTGCCCATATTTTAATTCTTTGTCTAACTATGCTTAAATTATTTGACGAAGGGATAGTCAAAGTATGATAGAACAAAACTATCCGCTGATCCTTGTCACAGGAGCATGGGGCTTGCAAGCAAGCAGGAGCTAGGAAAAGCTGCAAGTGCTATTCTTGCAGTGCCTTGTATTGGTGGAAACGAGGGCAGGAAATCCAGCCTCCTGCAGTGACAGATTAATAAATTACAGCCTAAGTCTGAGCTGGAGAATTTATAGGTTGTTTTTTCTCTTCAAAAACTGAGTTTGCACCCAAGTCCTGAAGGGGAAGACAACGTTTTGTTGCATGTGGCTGGTTGTCATGGACCCAACGTGCTAACGATACAGTCTTAGACTTCGTGTGTGCCAAACAAGCAACGATGGGTTGTGTTGGAACCTTTAGGAGCTCATTGTGTGTGGAAAGGGATCTCAGTGTCTGAGCCTGCAGATGCCTTAGGAGCGAGAAGTCCATCTGGCCTCTTAGCCGGAGCACTAATGGAAGTGATTAGGGAATTGCCAACACGGCAAGCAACAGCCTCCCTGGTGGCAGCGGCTTTGATTGATTTTATGCAGTGCTGAGAGGCTCCATGTTTCATACCCAGGCACTCCCCGTTTGGGATCAGAGGTTATGGGGATGGGAGGGCAGGAGCGCTCTGATGTCTTCATTACCCTATGGAAGAAAAGCCAAATGTGCTGAGCACCAGCGCTGCTGCCACAACTGCCATTGGCATCGCTCCGGAGCCGCGCGCTTGCCAAGCGTCTTGGCTCACGGGGGCTTTTCTGGCAATCGGAGCCATCAAGAGGGGGAGAAAGACAAAAGGAATTGGTAGGAGACCTGAAGCGGGCCAGGCCGGAGTCTCTGGCTGACACCAGCACTGGGAGCAGCAATGGCTTCAGCAGGACCATTTGTGCTCGCAGGAGTTGCACGACGGCACCGTAGCGAGGCGCGCTGGGGGTTGCTCATGGCCTGGAGCGTTAGCTGGCCGTGCACCGGCACGATCGCGGCATAGAAACACTAGCCAGGGTTTAAAGCGTGAGCGAAGGGTCAGCGGATGAACCGTGCTCTAAACCCGCGTGTCTGTGGCTGGGGCGCGGGGGGAATTGGAAGCATGTGCCGAAGGCCCAGAGGTCACGGTCCCGCCGCCTAGGAGTCCCTCGGCGGGGAGGGATGTAATAATGTCACATGTCGCGCGGGGGCTGCTGTGCTTATTAATTCTGTAAGGTACCTGCGATTGCTAAGAATAATGTTTTGTGCTGGGAAGGAGAGAGAGGCTCTGCTAAGGCCATCTGGTTTTGATCAGCACGAGCTGCTCTCGAGGCAGGTCGCCGCGCGATGCACGGAAACGCGCTCGGGGCTCGCCGAGAGCTGGAGCTAATCCTGCAAACTGACAAATCAGCACAAATGGCTGCATGCGATGTTCAGGGCAAGCAGCGCAAGCCATCTAATGCACTCGGGAACGGCTCCGTTGCTGCTATTTATTCCCGAGCTCAAGAGCGCTTCCCAAGCAGGGGTCTCCGTTGCTCTGTCCCCATATAGGTGTCACTAAAGGGTATTTTTTCTTCTTTTTTTTCCCCACGGTTAGTACATTGCAAGGCGGGTTTTGTTCCGTGCTGCTTCTGCCTGCCCTAAGTGAAGGGGGTGCACAGAGGAAGGCCATGGTTGCCCTCGGGTCCGCAGGAGTCCCCACGGTTCAACGGCAGCAGCAGTGAGTGCTTCAAAGGACGTGGTGCCATTAGAGGTATGGCAGCTCCGCCAGCGGCTTAGTGGTGGCGACAGGAATGGACTCCTGTTGCTACCTAGGGCGCGGGAAGCTCTTGTGGCTGGGAGGTGCGTGCACGTGTGCTGCAGAAGGCCTGAAGGAGGGACGCTTTTCTGGAACACCACACAGGCCTGGGTCTTCTCTCTCTTAAAAACTTTTTTTCTCATATTTTTTCTTTTTTTTCTTTTTTTTTTTTTTGCATTTACTGTGCATCTGCTCTTATACAACAGTGTCCTCTAGAGGAACAAACATGGGACAGGGAGAAAGAGGTCCTGAGATCTGATCTTCGCTTGGTCATTGATTTTTCCTTGCCTTGATAGGAGAACATCTCGGCTCCCTTCCCCCTACCACTAAAGTGAAATGTACCCGTGTCAGAGCATAGCTACAGATATACATTAACTACAGCTTCCCTGCTGCCCACGTGTTTTTGGTAACAGAAGTGTATTACAAACTATGAGGGTCTTTGTGATCTTTCCTTTCTGCAGCATACTGTAATTCTGACCTCACTGGCTTGTCTTTCTGAGCCAGGTTTCTCCTCTCTTCTTCTTCTCTTTCCTATCACCGTTCCACCTGTATTTCTTGCTTATCAGAGAGCTGCTTCATTTCCCTTTCTGCATTTCAAAGCCAAGGCCCTGAAGTTGCCTGAGTTGATCCTGCCCTGGTAGGGGCTGGAGCAAGGCAGGAGCAGGATGTAGTACTTAGTAGCTGACGCGAGTCCATGCTGAACCTGCTTTAGGCTCTTTCCTCCACTGCAGGAATTGCTGAATGCCTCCCAAGCCAATAAGACTAGTGTCCTGACTTTGTTTTTCCAGTATTTTATGGCTGTTTGTAATCAGATTCAGGAACAACCTTCTGTCTTTGAGGAAACTCTCCTGGTTGTAAGCATGAGAGATGCCCGATTTAGAAGTGCGCAAACCTTCCATCCTATAATCACAGGACTCAAAATACTTCCTACCACCATCTGTAATAATCGATAGGAGCATACGAGGAGAAACCAAGGTAGAGAATGAATAATTCTCTATGGTCACCACAAGCTATGAAAGCTTGAAGGTTAAATTTAGTTCAGTAGAAATATACTACAAATAGAGCTGTATTTTCCTGTTTTCAAGAAGTTTTCTGTTAAACACTCTTTGCCATAATGCCCTCAAACTCCATCTTACAATTCTTTAGGTGTCTTGTCATCACTAGCCTAATGTGGAAGAGATGGGACAACTTGGTTCTTCAGGCAGCTAGAGACCTTTCTTCTAGTTCAACTGTGTGCATTTGTGACCAGTTTAATACTATCTGACATTATGCTCTCTAAATACATAAGGGGTCATCCTATATCTTTTCAAGGAAAGTTCTGCTGATTTCCCATCTCAGGTTGCACACTCTCTCCCTTAATCATTCCTTTCAGTCCTTCTTTGCAACGTTGTTTCTTCTAAAATATTGTAGTCTTGAAAATACTTGGAAAAAAGATTATCGTGGAAACCCGTGCCTATGAATGCTCAGTAAAGAGTGTGCATCTATCCAAATGCAGAGGTGGTGCACTCACACATAGATCTCAACATGTCTTTTAGAAGGAGAGGAAAAGGGATCAAGATTAGAGGCCCTGCCAAGCTCTAAGCTCTTACCATGCGCTTGGGCTGGAAGATCTCTTGGAGTCCCCATTTGCTCAGTGAAAAGAGCAAGATGGAAAATGCAGCAGGAATTACAGCCAAATCAGCTGCACTTCCTCTTCTGACCTAAGAGATGTAGACCTATGTTTTTGGTGTGTGCCCGTGCAGGTATGGCTACCAGCAAAATATTGCAAGAGCGTAAAGAAACCTTAGAAGCAGGCATGTTCTTAGTCACTTTACTCAAGTCATCTTAAAGCATTCTATAAATCATAAGGGTCTTATTAATACTTTAAACATTGTCAGAACCATTAAAATCTGTGTGTGCTACCCCATTCTATTTTTCGTTTTGCTTTTTTAAGCCTTTTAAAAATGTGTATGGCTTAAATGCTCATATAGCTGTCAGTACTTTCCTCTGATTTCATTACCTGTGAATTCTTGATAGTAAACTCTGCACTGAAACTAATACATTGTGGAAGACTTAAAATGGTATTTTGGATGACTTCTCCTGGGTCGCCTTGTTAAAGCAGTCAACACTTATTAAAATATAAGTAGCGTAAATACATGTGACCTTATTCTGCTCTGTAAATACTTGAAGGCTACCCCAGTTATGGACTTGATTCTGCAGTCATATATGCTCTAACGCAGACACACATATATGTGCAGAGAGTCATTCACTCTAGCAGGGCCTTGTGCAACCAACATTTCTGTAATCTTGATCAAATTCAATAGCCAGAAGAAGAGGCTAACCGTAAATCAGTGGACATGAAATATATACCTTGCCTACCCCACAGGAATAAGAGGGCTCTGTGTTCCTGCACCCTACCCCAATCATTTTTAGATACATCTGAAAGCCAAATCAGATTCTAAATAAATGCAAAGCCAACCTGCAAATTGGCTGCTGCCACTTTAGATGCCTTTAGGTGCCACCCAGTTATGGAGAGTGCGCAAAACCAAACCTGAATCATCATCAGCATTTTTTTTTCCTATTCCAGAGCCGCTTCTGGCAATTTGAAGCACGATTAACAGAGGGAAAGATGGTGAAATTTAGTTTGAAAATGCCCTATTATTGTAATTCCACAGCTTTTCTTTACAAAGTTGATATGTGTGAAACTCTTTCACAGGATCCCCATGTTTCTTCATTAATTTCTCACATTCAGCTCCACCTGCTTAAGCTTTGCTGTGCCCTGTGCTCATCAAAGGAGCAAAGACCTGGGGAGGAGGAGGGCGAGCTGAGCTGGTCTTGATCCTCGCTCTTCTAATTGCTTGGTTTTGTTCAACACTTGTTTGAACTTCGTGTTTCCAGGTTTCGAGTGCTTGTATTTTACCACTGCAGCTTTCACTAAGGAGTGCTGTTCCTGCTCACAACCCAAAATGAAGGAAGGAGGAATTTTAATATTGTGCATGTAGAGTGAAGACCATGTGCAAAGTGGAGTATCTAGTTGGACATTTCCTTTCAGCAGTTTTTAAACACTTGCCATAGATGCCATGGAACTAGGGTGATGGGCATTTGTAATAAGTCTCACGACTACAGAAATAGTGTTTTTCATGTTTCTATCCTGTTTTGTTCCACTTTTTTCAAGCTTTTCTTCTATGTCAAATGAAGAAGTGCGGGCGGTTTTACCCTCCTCAAGGCCGTAGAAGAGGTTGGGTTGTTTAGTGACGTTTTGGGGGATATTGCCAGATTCAGCTGGCTTAGCCTTAGCATCTGCTGTGTGTTGGGCATACAGGGGTTTTTTTAGCTGCATATCTCCATTTTAGATAGGAAATAAATTAACTCTAGAAAACTTCTTTTTGAAGAACTTTTACAATGTGCACAGTAGCCGAATTCATAAAATTTGCCTTGCATTTAGAGTGAGGTAATGTGCAGAAGCAGGCTGACATGAGAGTGTTGCAAAGTTTTACTTTGATAAAGTGATTTCGGTTTTGTTGTGCATATGAAGGTGAGGTGTCCAACAGACTCCCTGCTGAATTTTGCACGTGCTTTTGTGTGTGTTTTTAAGAGCTCAAGGCTGCTACATTTCTAGTAGTGGACACCCAGGCTCTGTTGCTGTTAAGCACATGCAGTATTTCCTGGGTTGCATTTTCAATCCATAGTGCAAATGCAAAGATCAGCGGGGCCTGGGTGTGAGTGAAAATTGCAAAGACCAGCAGATACACAGAGAAGTCTGTGCAACAGAGCTGCTGGTCCATGTCCCTCGGTAAATACTTAGTGCTTGTACCACAAAACAAACAGCGCCGTTAATCAGAAGCGACGTCCACGGGTCAGAAGCCTCCAATGAGCAACTGTAGAAGGATTTTCAGGACGGCCTCAGCCTGTTGATGTATCTCACCATAAAATCTTTCCGTATTCATATTTGTTTTTTGGCTGCACAAGTTAAACAGTGGTCTGGCTGCTAGTACAAAGTGTTCTGTCTCCGTTCCCCTCCTGACTTCCTGCATTGCCATGGCTCCAAAGCGAGGGAGGAGTTCGGAGACGGAGCAGAATCAAATGCAGGTGGGGATTATGCGCTCAGCAGCCAAGACAAACAGCGCTCGCTCTGTCTTCTGCCTTTTTCCCCCCCTGAGCTGGGCTGCATTTGGAGTTATCGGTCTGTGTTTGCAACTGCTGGTGCGGTGCGCTGGTACCAGCCGCCGCAGTGCTGCATCCCTCTGCCAGGGAGAACCAGGCCCGTTGCCTCCTTACGCTCTCTCCCTGCAAAGACCTTCCTATTCCTCCTAAAAGGTCAGTTTAAAAAGTTTTTAAAAAAAAGAAAAAAAAAAGAAAAAAGAAAATAAAGATTAATGCAGTGAATAATAGACCTGTGCTAAAGCCTGGTAACAAAGCCAGGAGAAACTTGGCTGGCTTTCAGCTTTGTTACAAACTCCAAGCCCAGTCCAGGTGTGTGGAAAATTTTGTGACTGCTCTGCAGGCTGCTGAGCAAAACCGGGTCCTCGGCACTCGACGCAGAGGTGATCGCTGGGTTGGGAGGGCAGCGCAGAGTCAATCCAGGTCCCTTGGGATTTCTCTTGGGAACCTCCAACTCAAACTGAAGGGCACCTGCCCTTCAGCACCTCAAACCCACCAAAGCAAAAGGTTTGCTCAAAGAATTATTAATTATAAAAATCCATTGATTCTTTTTTTGTTGTCAGAAAAACATCCTGATATTTTGCAGCTGAGATCGTTAGCGCTCTTCCTTCATCCCGCTACCCTGAATGAAAGAAGTCACACCGTAGTGGAGGAGAACAGAGCAAATCTCATCATCTTTCTGTGGGCCAACTTGTCTGTTCTTCCATGCAGCATTTTTCCACCTGATCTTGCCCTGGGTCCAGCTTTGCCCCTGCCAGGGTCTGTCCTTCCAGCTGCTGAGTATCACAAAATGTGGGTGTGTAGCAAACATAACACTGCGGATATGTTTTATCTTTAAAAACAATCAAGGGCCCCAGATTATCTCTCTGTTAGCTCAGCATGACTGCTGGTGGTGAGGTTGGCCCTGCTCTATCATAAAGGGTGCTGGTTCCTTAGGTCTTTGGTGTGTCCTTAAATCTAAAACATGAGGCATCAGTTTAGAAAACATGATTCCTCAAATGGCAGCTCTTGTGTTTCAGTGACACATCAAGGAAGTGGAGTCATGGTCTGCGAGCAGGACCCCCGAGTAACATCCCACCACCACCATCCCATAGGAATGGGAAGCCTACATGGAGCTGAGGATCACCTTGCAGGAGACAAAAGTCTCATCAGGTTGTGTTTCTCCTCTGATCTTGGATGGCTCAGGGCCTTATGCAACAAAATGAGAAGTTTCATAGGACTTTTCAACTAGAAAAAAAGAGATCTTCTGCTGTGGCTCTGTACTTGCTGTGCGGTGACAGAATTTAACATCTGCGGGCGTAGGGAGACAGACGTCACAGGCAGTGAATCAGCACCCAGCTCCACTACCAGCCCCAAACCGCTCCCCTTGGCCAGCGCCCACAGGCTGCTGCCATTTCTTGCTAGGACGCAGGTCCCAGCTGCCCTCAGGCAACCATGGGACATGAGGGATCCTGCCCTTTTCCTCCTAGCTGGGTAGAGCTTGGTAATCAAAATGTGTATCCATAGCATTTCAGTACGTGAAGTACCTTTCAGTGCACATCTGGGCACTTTCTGCATTGCTAAAGGGCTCTTCAGTGCTTTAAAAGGGCATCCCAAGTGGAGTGCTGGGCACATGAAAGGGCGGCAGGGTGGTATCCTCACACAAACCAAAATATCTTGCTGCTTTCTAGCTAAGAGCCCTAAAAGAAGGAGGTCCTCTTCACTCTTCTGCTTTAATGGGATCTAATGGGAGCTTAACAAACATGCTGCAAGGGAGCAGCCATATGTAGCAAGGGCTAGAAGAAAAAAACTGTCTACTGAGAGGGTCTAAGCCAAAGATTCTTGTGTAAACTCTGCTGTTGTGTTGCTTTCCCTGTGCTCAGCAGGACACGAGGAAAGGCGATCAGTACCTGATGAAACGGAGGCAAAAATTCCCCGATATTAGCAGAGAGTGCTGCTGTCAGTATCCAAAACTGCACCTTTTTTGAAAGCTTTTCTCAATTATTTTAAAGGTGGCTTATTGGCACTTTTTTTGATACTTTCTTTTCTTTTGCTTGTGTTATCCTAGCTTAACAGAGTTGTTTTTAAGTCTTGTTTAACTTTGTTCGATGTACTCAATTTGGAAGAATTTGTCACATTTTAGTACAGTGAAGGTCCTCTTTTCTGCTTCCTAAATTAGTGCTCTAGAATTGCAAAAGCTCTCGAGGAGGAGACAAAATGCTATTAAGTAAGTGATGAAATTGCTCCTAGGGACATTTAAAAATGGATTTTGTTTGCCTGTTGTTTGTTAACAAAATGCAGTGCCGATTTGATACTGTTTGGTTTGCAAAAAATCAGCAGTAATACCACAGCGTGTGTCTAACTGGTTGCGTTAACGGGTTTGCTCAGCACAATTCTGGCAGTCCTGTTTATGAAGCTTTTGCTTTGATTGCAGAGCAGCCTCAAAATGTGAAAGACTTTTGTATGAAACCAAGCTGTGAATTCACTCCAGGAGCACATTTTATGTGTCCCCCTCTATCGGGCAGGCACTCCTGGGGCTGGTCGAGAGCTAGCTGGGGTGCTCAGGGCGTTAGTGGGCAGTGGTGATGCCAGGTCTGCCCCACCAGCAGCTTTGCTCTGCAGACCCACCTGCATTGCACTGGGTTACTTGCTGATGAAGGGAAAGCCACTATTTCCCCAAAATAACCTCAAAAGCTGTCTCCTGTTAGTAGTACAGCCACGGAATATGGATTCATTCTATGCAAGTTTATGCATAGGTCACCTAAAGCTTCCCTGGAGCTAGGGACCTCTGAAGATTGCCCCATTGGTGACACAGGGAATCCAGAACGATTCTCCTTCTGGCATAAAGCATTTTTAAGGAGGATGAGTCCAGGCCTTAGTTTCATCATGCCTCAGCTCCCCGTTCGTCACGAGAACGGATGTATGGATCAGATAATAGGTCTATCTAGCTGACAGAGCAAGCCTATGATGAAACCTTCTCCTATGTAAACCTTCTCCCCTATGTAAACTGTGAGTGAATGGCAGAGCTTCACGGTGTCCCCCTGCACAGTATGTTCAACTCAGTTTTAAGAGTTCAGAGAACCTAAACAAGGTGGTAAGAGCAATCCTGTAAGTTTTTGTGGGGGACTGAAGAGTACAGTTTTGAGTCCAGAGAAGCTTTGTGATTTTAAATTGCATCTGAACTTCTTAGAATGCATATGATTTTTCCAAGCAAGCAGTCTTTAATTTGGCCTCTATAAAAGTCTTATGAAAAAATCTGATTTTTGTCAACCTTGAATGACAACCGTAGAGTAAATGTGGGATATCATGGACATCCTTACAGTCAAGTAGTTGTGGCCTCCTCACAGGTGACGTTTGAGCTGGCCATGCCTGTGTGACCTGGAAAATAATGCCATAGTTTTAAGACAGGTCTTTTAACTTGGAAAAGACCGGAGCGTTCCCCACATGCTCCCGCATCTGCTGGGTGTTTTATGAAGGCGTGGTGTGGCTGGTGCCAGCTGAAAGGGGAGGAGCACACAGTCCGAATGCTCGCATCCATTGAGAGCGGCGTGCCGTATAGAGCGGGCGGTACGGAGCCTGGCCTCCGAGGCCGACTCCCTGCACTGCAAGCTCTTCCTGCACAACCGTGGGCAAAACCCTCCCCTGCTTTCCCTCCCGTCTTTATCTCTCTTGTCCGTTTAGTCTCTCAGGAAGCTTTTAAAAGCAGAGACTGGATCTTGCTCTGTGTTTGTACAAGGCCCCAGGCTTCCTGAAGTCCCCAAGATGCTGTTGTGGCACCAGTAGTAAAGAGGTAGTAGTAGTTAGTAAAGATGTGTAGGAATCTGGCCCAGCTTGTCACTGTCACCATCTGGTTTTATACGACAAATTAGTAGTAGGAAGGAAGGCAGCTGAGCGATTGGAGCTGTGGCTATTTGCTAAACTCCCTAGCTTCTGCTCCTGGGTTTGGCACCGCCAGGCTTTGTAATAAGAGCTGCTGAAGACTTTTCCAGCAACGTTCTCTTGGTCTTTCTCCCTTAGAGAGTGTCAAATCAGTAAAAACCAAAATGAAAAGAAAAAAAAACACCCAAGAATGTGCCAGTTTCAACACAGCTTTAATGGGAAGATGATTCTCAGGCCCAGGTTGGAATTCCTGGAAAACCTCCTTGCTTGCTTAGAGGGGCCAGCAGCATCTGGGTGCATCCTAGGAGAGGCTCTGTGCTCCAGTGGGTGCCTTGCTGTTGCACGTTGCATAAAGAAGAGTGGGGCTTGGTAATATCCTGGTGAAATTGACACAAATAGGTTATGGGGAGTCTACATTTTACCATAAAGCTACATATTTCTGAATACTTCTGTCTAAGAAGATGACTGGTGATGATGCTTGTTGCATTAATCAGCCCACCAAATTACTAAATGATTTCTGTTTCCTTTATTCTACTTTTCTTAGAAAAGGCTCCTTTGACAGCCAAGTGTTTCTTTCTAAGACTGTAATCAGAGCAGAAGCCTGGAGTAGCTTGGAACTGTCGCATTTCCACCAAAAGTATTTAATTACCGTGATGTTTATATCGATGTTCGGTTAATGAGACTTCTAGAGATCTCGTGTGTATGGAGATCTATCTTTGCTTCAGAAGCACAAGGGAGGAGATTTTGCTTCTATGCCTTCCTTCCCAGAGAATCAACCCTTTAACAAAAGACTTACGGACTTTGAGCTGCAATGATGCCCCCAATCACTGTAGCCATTTAATTCTGTAGGATGCAGTTTAATAAAACCAGCCACGTACAAGATGGTGTTTCTTCATGCATTTCAGTCCGATGAAGATGTTTTTGGTCCCTTGTCCTCTCCACAACCTGCAATCTGCCTCACAGTTTAACTTTCAAGGTATTCACAGTATCAGAAAGAAGCATATTGTTGGTTTGTGCGTGGCAGTTTTGAACTCAGTAAGTTTTCCTTTGCTAACATACAGGATGGAAAGGTGGGAACTTGGACCCTCTCCCACGTGAGCGTTGTGAAACTGTTCCTGTCTTCTGCTGGGCTAGGGGGTTGTGCGCTGCAAACATGCGCAGCTCATTCTGTGATTAGTAGGAAGACCGGAGATTGGTGGGTTATGGGTTTGACTCAAAATCTGTTAAGCAAAGGGAAGGATCTTTCCTGATTTTCATAAATGCTTTTTTAATAATGAATATTTAGTAAACCAGTCCTCTGGATTGAATGCGCCCCGAATTTGGGAAATATGATGTAGATAAGAACTATGAGTAAAGTTTGATTCCAAAGACCTAATTTTGTGAAACTTCTGTGTTCCTCAGCTCTAGAGCTTGCTTTAGAGCCAATCTCCATGTAAAAAATGTGAGACTTTACAGTGCTACGTCATAATTTTGCAGTAAGAATTTTCAGGATGCATCACAATTAATTTTCTTCAGATGAAAAGTGGATTGAAGCACGTCTGGCCTGTAGGTTGTATTTCTCAGTTAACATGGTGTGTATTTACATAAATTTTTCATATAAATTGCCAAGTCTTGTTACATAAAGCACACAAAATTAATACAGCCTTGCGGTATCCAGACTGCAGTGTGCCCCGACTGCTGCTGTAAGCATTTAGCTAGTCAAGTAGTGTTTTAAAGTCCTGTACTTTTCTAGAGCTCATTTTCCATGTGAGCAATAGTACCTGACACGGCTGGAAATGTGATCTGGTAAGAGGAGCAGATGTTCTTCAAGGTAATCTCCATTTTAAAACCACTTCCACCCGCAAAAAAAAAAAAGTTCCAGCATTCTTACTGTAAATGAAAGAAATTATAATGAAGTATTTTCTTTCTTAGTTTAATTAGATTTACTGATGGCACAGCTTTATATTCTTGGAAGTTCTTAAGCTGATGAAAACCCGGCTATTCTGCAGTGTTTCTTGGCAGGCGAGTCCCTGGCCCTTGCACACCTTTGCCAGTAATCTAGAGCAGTCCTCCTGCGCGCCTTTAGGACCGGGTCGTGGCCAGAACAAAGGAGCAGGTTGAAGCTACCACATTTCTTGTGTTGGTGGGTGGCTCTTGCAGTGGCCACAGCAGTGTAAAGGTGAAATCATTTTCTAGAAGCGTGCTGTGTGCAGCCTTTGGAAGGGCAATTTATTAATGTGTGTAACGTATGTAATGCTTGTTAATATATGAAATATGAAGGTACATGAGACCTCTGTTAAAGTTTTGTGTTCAGATTTTGAATATACTGAGCAACAGACCTTCCCTGGAAGCGAAAGGGAAGCTTTCTGGGATGCAGGAGCCTCTCTTAGTGCCTAGCTTGTGAAGTGTGGATGGATGGAGTTTATTCTACGTTTAAAAAGTATCATTTTTGCCTTTTTTAATAGCTGTTTCATCTGTGCATCTCTTAACAAATTGCTTTAGATTACTGGAGTTTTGTAATTATGGAATTATATGTTTTAGTCTTCTTTTTCTTCTTGAATTTAAAACAGATATTTCTTAGCACGTTTATTTGTAGACTGACACAAGTGTGTGTTAAAACATGCCTTAAAAACCACATGCTAGCTCACTGTCATACATTTCTTATGGAATATGCTGCACTGAGCCACAAATACAGGTTATTCCAAAATCTGATAATTACTGTAATTACCTAGCACAAAGCAAAAAGCTTAAAGAAGCGGGTGAAATCAGCAACTGAGCTTCCAAGTTGCCAAGTTTTCTCTAATAAAATCCAATTCACTAAGAACGTTGTGGAATAGAAAATCTCTTGATTCCTTCATGCTTTTAGATACTAACGATGATGAAAATTTTATATCCTTTCCTACTTTTTGTTGCCAATGCTTGCATAAAGCCATCTCCCCGTAAGGAGGGAAAAAGAAAAGGAAAGCAAATACTGCAGTAATTGTAAACATTTGTAGCCTAAGTTCTGGACATGGGATGCCAGCATTTTAAGTGGTGTGTTTGCATCCTTGGGCTGCAGAAACAGGCCTTTAGAATTCAATGCAGCAAAACTGAGGGGCAGCCTGGAAGCCCCTGCAACTTTTCTTGAGTGACGTTTAAAGCTTCAGTCGGTATAACCCTTTCTAAGCGAGACAGAATGACTTCTGCAAAAGGTTCTTCATCAATTGCTGCATCTTTGACCTTAGCAGAAGCAACTTCAGCCTCTATCTTTTTATCAACTGCCTGCGACTGAGGTTTACAAGTCCACTGCTTGGATATATCATGTGGATGTTAAATTTTAAGGCAGGATTTGAGGTAGAAATTTGTGTCACTGAAAGATTCTTACTCATGATTGAGAGAAGATTTTGTTCTTTTTCTTTTAAGTATGATGAAAGTCAATCTACCTTTGTATGAGCTGTCATGTAGATCTGGAATGATTTTTGACCTTCAGTCTGTGTATACTGATGTATTTGCCTGCTATACTGCTTAAAATATGCACTCAGTGGAACATTTCCTGCATACCTAGTAGTTTCAGATGATTTTTATTTTCTTCTGTGAGTATTTTAAGGACACGATTCAACTGTCAACTTCATTGACTTTGTTGGAAGGTGGATCAGTCTCTGGAATGGTCGGTTAGGAGTTCTGATAAAAGGAAAAATAAATTTACTGTCAGGCAAACTGATGTTGTATATAGAAGGGACAGCTGGCTCGGGCTTTTCTTAGGTTATTGCATTCTGTATGGTTTCAGGAAAAGATTAGCTAGAAGCTATTGCTAATCTGAATAACTCCCTTCATAAAGTCTAGATTTTAGCTGTTTGGGAAGGGAACTTAGAGTGTTATTTCCCAGCACTTGTATTATGTTAATGCAAAAGTTTACACTCTCCAAGCACTGCTTTATCAAGTGGCTTACTCGTGACCCCTAAGCATGTAGTCTTTGTTATGAAATACATGAGCACTGCTTGGAGTAGTGTACACGGTGTAAGGCTCGGCACTCTATCACTGTGTCACTCACTTCTCTGTTAGGCTCTGCTCTATTTTTTGGATAACAGCAAATTTTGATTCTTTCGTGCTTTGCTGTGATTAAATAAGAATGCGTTTACTGAAGAATTTCTACAGCTGTAAAATTAAGCAGAGCCCATGTCCAGAGGACTGAACATCACATCATAAATAAAGAACAGGGTGTTCAAAATGATGAACCTGTCAGGCAGAGGTGAGCTTTCAGAACAGGACGTTTTTGTGAAGGACAGAAGGTAGCCTGGGATCAGTGATTTATCATTGCATGGTCTGTAAAAACAGCAGAGTGCTGATAAGTCTGTAGAGTTCAATATATGTAGAAGTTTGCCCAGAAACCTTCCAAAACAAAACTCCCTGTTTGAGCTTCGTTGGCCCCTGAGTTGCATCTAGGTGATAGAGGTGTCTGTGATCCAAGAGATACCACAGGAGGGAGGTCTGGTCTGAAGTACCCAGTGGCTACTTACATCTGTGTGAATCTCTGTCTCAGCCTGCCTGTTTTTCCTTGTGTTACTAATCCACAGACCTGCCTACCATAGATTAATTTAGTTATGATTGGTGAGAGAAGCATCCTCAAGGCAGATCCCCCTATGCAAATACTCCCTGCACGCAGAGGGAAGTGGAAGACTCCCTCGTAGGCAATTCCTGTCCCGTTCAAGGAGAAGATGCCCCTTCCCCAAGCTGGCTGTGGTACTCGTTCTCGTGGCTCCTTCCAGTCCATTCTGCTGGCGTATCCTTAGGCAGAAAAGAAATCTTGTCCTGATGATTAAAATAACATAGCAGGATGCCGCCTAGTTTAAGTGTGGAGATGAGGGCCGTGGGCACTTGAGCATTTGGTGCTTGCTTGAGTATTGTGAGCACTTGAGTACTTTGTCTGACAGATGGCTGAAGCTGCGTGCGCAGAGACTCAGCGCCAGGGAAGGGCTGGGGCCTGAGCTTTTATAGAGCAAACACTGCTCTGTTTTGTTCCTCTCTTACAAAAAGATTAAGCAGACTGATTTATTAGATATTATGGTAGTCACACACTAGAAAATTCTTTCCAAAGCAAAGCCTTTTTTTTTTTTTTAATTAAAAAAACAAATCTGCAAGCAGGAATGGACAAGAACTGCTATGTTCCTAGGCTGATCCAGTGTGAACACGTTACTTCTCGGTTTAAAGGCGGTTGGCAAGCTTTTGGCAGCGATGTTATTTATATAATTAATCTATGTGGAAAAAACAATTTGGCTTGTTTTCCCGCTTTCCTTACGATAAGAGGTTTTGCCATCGGATGCTTCGTTGCTTTCCCTGTGTGTTTGCATACACGGCTTTCGCAGCTCCCCGCAGCTCATTTCTCTGCTGCGTCCCACTTTTCTTCCAATCCCGAGGGCCAAACTGAATGAGCAACAAGGTGGCTGCGTCCGTCTGTCGGGGGCCCCTCTCTCGAAGATGCTCCTGCAGATCCTGCGGTTTTACTGCTAGCCCATGGGGAGATCTGTTGTCGCTGCAACCTCTCTGCGCTGGTTTCTGGCCAGCAGCAGCTTCCCCAGCTCCTGAGGCAGCCTCTGGATGGAGGAGAGGCCCCAGGCAGCCTCGGACCTACCCTGGGTAGGTGTCACCGTCCCCGAGTGCCGAGCCCAGCAGCAGCCTGGTCACCAGAGGCTGTCAGAGGCGCTGAGACGCCCTATCAAGGTGATGTGGAGGCGGAAACCCAAAGATTTTGTCAAACGCTATAAAACCTAGGAAAGCTCGTGTGTTGAGTGCATTAACGTAGCCTGAGGGGTGGGCAGCTCTCTCCTCCTGCCGTGCAGCCTCCGGGAGCAGAAGGCAGCGCTCGGAGCGTCAGCACAGTGAGCAGAAGGAAATCATTACTGTTTTTCATGCTTTTTCTTATCATTTCTGCAACTTTAAACTGCCCTGAAGAGGCGTGTTTGGACAGAGCTCTTCACACTTTCAAACAAAAGAGCTTTTCTCTTTCTGCCTTCCCTTCACCCTCCCCCCGAAATTGAGCGTGTGGCTGGGGAAAAATGGTTGCAGTTGTTTGGCAGCAAGGAGCGAGCCCAGATTCTGCTCTGGAGACAAGTTGGGTCAGGTTCATGCGTGTGCAAAGAAAGAAAGGAAGGAAGGAAGATAGAAAAGCAAAAAATACAAAAGTAAAATAAAAAAGCAAGCGCCCTGGCCAGATAAATAACTCACTTTCTCGCTTTTGGAAGGTGCTCCCCAGGGTTCCTGCTGTTCTAAAGCAGCCAAAGCCAAGCTCCAACTATTTCATATTGGCTTAAGCAAAGGAGTTGCACAGTGAAAACACTGCTGTACTCTCTCAGCTGCTTGGGCATTGGTGATGCACTAGCAGGAGCACGTAGTTGCCATATTTAAAATGTGATATTTTGGTGGATTTGCAGCAAAGAAAGTCAAGGTGCTAAAAACTGCTTTCTGCACTTAGTTCATGTTGTGTATATGAGGGCAGGATTTATTTCTCAGTGTCTTGCTGCCCCTGTGGATGCTTTCATTTAAGCAAAAGAAACTAAATTTCTGCCCATGCCCTGGTGGAGAAAAGTGTATCTAGAGTTTTGTCTTTGTGTCATGATAAAGGGGCTTAATGCCACTTAAAGGAGGACTACTCGGTGGTGATTAGAGCAATAACATGACCGGTTGTTAAAGGAGTGGATGGGGGGTGGCAGTTAGGAGCTGGGCCCTGCCTCCCTGCCACGCTCCGTGCAATTCAGAGGCAGCAGGAACCCTCGCAGCACGGCGCCTCCGCCACCTTTGGCAGGGCAGTGGTGATAAAAACCCTGCTGCCCGTGCCCCAGAGGGCGGCGAGCCGCTGAGGTGGGTGCTGAGCCCGCCTGCTGGGATACGGCTTGGGAGCTCCACCAACGGGGGAGGATTGCCAAAAGCTTTCGCATCATTTCAGACGAGATGCTGGAGTGGGAGCACGGCACTAGCGGTTAAATTCTTCACATGTTTCGGAGACTTCTCTCTAAGACAATTCACTTAAGATCATGCTAACCCAATTGTGGGAAACGCCATCCAACCCTTTGCTGAATTACCCTTACGTTACTTTTAGCCATAAATTGTCTTTCCCTCTAACTTACCTCTTGGGTGCTAGGTTGTTAGTTGGAAAGGGAAGCGCCGCACGGCAGCTACAGGCTTCCTGGCGCGTCAGGCTCACCTCTGGGGTCTCCAGAGGTGCGGATACGTTGCAGCAGTGGCTCCAGCTGCTCGCTCCCTCACCGAAAGCCGTGGCCACGGCTCTGGAGTAGTGCACGGGGTGAGAATAGCGATTAACGTGCTCGAGTGCACGCCAGGGACCCGGGCTACGTCCCCAAGGCGGCCGAGAAGGCGAAATAGCCAAACGGCAACAAGACCCCCGTGCAGTAAAGCTGCAGAGAGCAATAGTTTCAACATCCGGACTCTTCACGTGCTGAAATTCAAATTTCTCATGTCTTTTGTATATTTTATAAAAGTTGAAAAGCCGGTACAAAACAGCAGCAAGCTTCTTTTGTCAGAGTAAAAAGTGCGTATTCTCAGAATATGAATTCTTTCATTATGCCCTGGAAAATAATTGCAAAGAGAAAGATACAACCGTAAAATGTTTCCCTTTTCCTGCTTTTGGCCGGCAGTGAGAATTTTGTTCTCACAGTCTATGGGAAGAGTTTACAGCGCGTGGTAAACAGCAGGTTCAAATCAAGGCTGAACCAATCCCCTCCGTCCAGCCAAAGCCGCAGGGTGCTAGGATCTCCAATCCCTTGCAATATTGGAAACAAATTACCAGGCAGTAAATGAAGAGTTTTCTTATTTGGGGAAGGAGGGAAGGGGGAGGTTACTCCTCTATATGAATTAATTTTCACTTAGCTGGACGATAGGAGGAAAAAGAAAGCAAAGAGAAAAAAGGAAGGAAAAAAAAATTACAGTCAATTAATGACTCTTTTCATGGTCTTAAAATCCCAGTGGTACAACACTGTGCATTTGACAGTTAAAACAACCTAGTAATTTGAAAAGATAGTGTCTCTATTGGCCTTAGAATCCTTCACTTCTTAAAAGGCTTTAAAGTTTGGCATTTTTTTCCTTTTTTAAGATATAAGCAATTGTCAAATTTCAGTTTCTAAAGTAACTTAAAAAATTAGTCTTTTCTGATCCAATCAGAGAGGTAATCCCATAGTCTGTGCATGCATATTCCCAGTTCAGTTGTTGGGAATTCTCCCTGAAGGAAGCTTCCCGTGAAATTCGGAAGGCAGCCGTTAGCCTCCCTTATCTTGTTGTCCATTAAGTGTAAGTCTTTTTCTTGAGAGCAGCAGCAGCAGTTTAGCCCTCGGTCATTCGCGCCAACCAAAGTCGAGCAATAGTGAGAAAGGCTCCAAGTCTACTGGAAGGCGGGAATTCCAGTCTGCTGGAATCCTTTCTGCTGCGGAGACGACACGACTGAGGTCCCATCCCGTTGACTGGGTTTTTTTCAGTACGCGCCTTGGTCACTGGGAGGGCTCCGTGTGTCCGATGTATGGCAGTGGCAGTACTCGGCTATCAGTTTATTCGCTATCAAGTGAGGCAAGGAGGGAGATTGCAGGGCACGGCATGCAGATCAGCCCTGCAGCGGTTGCCAAAACCCTTCGTTTTGTCCCTTCAGGTCCCCTCTGGGTGATGTTGTGCCTTGGTGAGGGCAGGTGTGGCTGGGAGGCTGCCCTGGCAGTACCATGTGTGCAGCAAAGCCTAGGGTGCTCCACAGCAGCGTTCCTGAAATGAGATGTTCTCCTGCTCAATAGGACCCGCATGAACCAGAGGGTCATACATTGCCCAAGAGACGACCAGGACTACGGTTTTAGACCTGCATCTCATAAGCCACAGGGCCAGCTTTTCCTGTTCTCTTTCCCTCTGTGTTTTCACTGCTAATCAAACCAATCTGTACACGACTGGGTTAACAAATTAGACTATAGGATCAAGATGGTTTCTTATATCACCAAAACCAAACAACACGGACATTTTAATGGAAATTTTTCACTTCTAATAATTGGATTAATTTACTTTTTTCCACTCTTTTTCAAGCCTTTCCAGAAAGCTTTTTTTAAGACTTGAAATAGTGGACGAGCACTGACGCTGAGTGCTGAGAGTGAAGGGTCTCTAGGGCCAGCCCTGACCCAAGTGCTCTCATGGCTGTTCCTAAAGTAAATAACTATAAGAAAAAATTATTCTATGATAAGAAAATAATATTCTAGACCGTGCTGCAACTCCTTAACAAGTCTATGGCAAAGGTCCCACCAGCTTTAGCCAATGCCCATCCTATCCTATTTTCGCACAGGGTCCCCAAATTCACACTGCTTTGGAAAATTCACAGGCAGGTCGTGCTATCTGCTCACCTCAGGCCGTGGTGGAGTTAGAAAATGTGCTCGAAACGCCCAGGGGTCTCAGGGAGGTTCTTGGCAGGCCCCTCGCTTTGCAGCGCTAGTCGCAGCTCTGCGCCGAGAAAAACAATTTGCCTCTCCAGGGATTCCTGCTGGAAGGAGCTGCCTAGAGCCACTTAGAGAAACAGGAAATTCTTCAGCTTTGTAAATGATTCTGGAGCCGATAGCCCGAATGAGGGGTGTTTCTGCCGCGGCCTGCGCCGGGGGCATCCCCAAGGAGCCGTGTCTCCATCGGCGCCCAGCGCGACAACGCTGCCCATTCGGGTCTTGGTGGCACAGGTTTTATTCCAAAAGTAAGGAGCGCTAAGCGCCTCGTCTCCTATTTTAGATAGAGCTGGCAAAAATAGTGTTTTGGGAAAAAAAAGTCCCATAGAATTCCTTCTTTTGCCACATGTGAGCAGGACTGCTAGGAGAATGGTTTCAGTAAAAGGTTTCTGGAGTGAGTGAGTAAGGCTTTTTCAGTGCGTTACACATTTTAATGCGGGGACATTGGAGTGCTGCATTCAGACCGCTTGGTTTTCTTTCTATTCCCTTTGTGGTTTTTTTGGGATAGCACTCGGGTTTTTACTCTTTTAATGAATTGTCTCGTTGCTGATGATGGTGTTGATCCGAACTTGAAAACTTCAGCTGACCTCCCAGCTTTCGTCTTTGTGTGTCAGCACAGGCAAGACCTCGAACTTAATCCCTTCGTGTCTCCGGTCCGTACGCATAAAACGGGAATGAAAACCCCGTCTTGGTCCCGCCCCGGTTTGATCTCCTCCCTTAAGCGTCGCGTTTGCCGGCCGAGGGCTCGGTGCGTGTGTGCGTGTGGTGCTCAGCCCCTCGCAGCAACCACCCCAGGCGAGGCTCCAGAGCGCTCTTGGGCTGCAGTGATAATAATAATAATAATAATAATAATAACAGAGCAAGGTAAAACCCGGAGAGACAGTGCTGAGCTAGTGCAGATTCCCCGGGATCAAGCCGAGCTGAACCCGAGACAGCTATTTTCATTAGAGACAAAGCACTTTGGCAGCACAGCGGCCTTTGCTGTTATGTAAGTTGACTTTACAACTTAGAACTGTGTTTTTATTTACGTCTCTTTTCCTTCCATCTTGGTGCGGTCCGGTCCGTGACTGGCACTGTTGTAGAGCCTGGCACTGTGGCATCTGCCCTGCTGCAAGCTGAGGTTGGAAAGCTCCAGAGAAGGTTCCTTTAATTAACTGAAAGCCAAAGCCCAAAGTCTCCTCGATATGAAAAATAGAGCAAATTACAGTGGTATTCGTAGCCCGCTGGAACGGTCGGTTGTTTTGGAAAAAAAAAGTGTTTTGAAAGGAGCATTGCCAAGAAGCTGTTCTCTCAGGAAATGATAAATGGCAGTTTTGAGGCTTAAGTGGCCTGTGCTCTGTGCCTGGGTCTCGGTTGCTGCTGACTCGGTGCTGCGCGCTCCTCACGGCTCCCACGTTCGGCACCTCGGGGCTGCGTGGCCCCAGGGCACAAGCTCCCCTTAATTGGAAACAACGCAAGCACATTTTTTAATTGCACTCGGGATAACCTGATGGCTATTATTAATTTTGCAGTGGATGCTGAAAAGCTTGCTGTTTCTTTTCCAAAACTCTGTTTTTTCAGAATATATTCAGGCAGGCTTAGTGCTTTTCTTTTACTGTGTGCTTTTGATGCAAGTCGTGTGGTTTTAGGAAGTTTAACATTACAACTAATTTGAAAAACAGAGTGTAAAAAGGCCAGAGTTTCTATTGCAAGGCTGGTTTTTTAATACAGTTTAATAAAGTGCCATGTCCAATTGTGCTCTGAAGAATGATTTGCTTCTAAAAACTGCGCCATTTGTCACATTGTGCATCACATCTTCCCAAGGACATGTGCAGTTTTCATTACTGCAGCGGGGCCGTTGTGTGCAGATGGATAAGCCTTTGGAGTGTTCTCTTCTATGTGCTAAAGTGATCCTCATTTTCAGGCCGTTTCTATTACCTTAATCCCATTGACATCAATAAATTTACTCCTCATTTACTCTGGGGTGAAAGAGAAGCAAATTGGGACTATTGTATATTTAGGAGACATTGTTGCAAAACATGTCTGGTTCGCTCGCCACAATGGAGGCAAAGAGAGGTTCAGAACATACGCCGAGCTAAAGGCTTGGGGTTTGTTTTGTTTCTGATTTTTTCCTTTTTTTTTCTTTTTTTTCCTTTTTTTTTTTTTTTCTTTTTTTGCTAATGTTGCCTAATGAATCTGCCTGAAAAGGGTCATGCAAATGGTAGGAAAAGTTTGCATATACATTTCCATGGAAATCCATGCTGCGGGCTTGCAAATGACCCGGCGGAGCGCGGATGAAAGAGGCTGCAGATAATTTGATATAAAGTGGCCAGGCGCGCTGCCGCTAGCCCGACCGCCCTCGTTAGCGTCCCTGGGCACGTTGGAAGGGGTTTGTGGGTTTGGGTCATTTGCATCCTTGAAAACCTGCTTAGCATTCGCCTGGAGGCGTTACCGTTGCTATTACTCCTGCTGTTGCTCAGCAGCTGCCTTAAAAGCTGGGTATGGTTTGAGAAGGCTGTCGCTTGATTTGGGAAGATTGTTTTGGGGTTTTATCAATCCACACTGGCAGGTGTTATGGAGTCAACTGGAGCGACTGATGCCTGATGGGATCTGTGGTGCTCAAGGCTGACTGTTAGCGGTGTGATCCGGAAGGCCTCTCGTAGGTGCTCGCCGATAACCCCTTTCCACAGGTTGCAGTGGTTAGGGATGGATGGTTCTCCATTGCCCAGCCCACCGGTCTGTCTGTTGGGCTGGTGAAAGAAAGTCATGACACCTAGTGAAGTGATAGCAGAAGGAAGAAAATAGTCAGCTCTGTAGTAACCTCTTCCACTCCTTCCAGGCAAATATGCAAAGAGCAAGTAAGAAATGCCTGCAGTGCATGGGTTTGTGCTGTGACACTCGAGTCTACCCAGGTCTTTGGTGAAGCGTGGCTTGGCCGCTGAGGACACCGCTGAGCAGCCTCCAGGAGGAGGTGACACCGTTCCTCGCTGCCCAACACCCTTCTACGCTTCCTTGGTGGTTTACCAGGGTTTAGTGCAGCCCCTCTTTAATGCAGGGGCCTTGAGGGGAAACCTCAGTTACGTATCCTTGCTCTGTGCAGCTGATAACCGTCGTGATGGGGGGCAGCCATCACCCCACTCTGTGTGCATCACTGACACCCCCTCTGCCCAAGGGTCTCCCAGCGTTTTGTCATGTCTAGACTGTGATATGTGCTGCGTCCTCGTCTGCACAAGTCTCCTCTATCACAGGATAAAATTACAAAGCTCTTCTCCTTTTGTTGTCATTTTGAGCAGTAATGATCATTATCTTGAGAATCTAGGCTACTGCCTGGGAAGCGGCAAAACTGCCAGAGGTGGAAGCCCATCTGACATCTGGAGCTGGGCAGAGCAGTTAGTCTGCAAGCCTGTCCCGGTGATTAATCAGCTAGGAAGGACTGAGCTTCTTGCTGCCATTGCTGAGCAGTGGCTCACGCTTGGCTCACGCTGCCAATCGATCCACTTCTGTGAGTCATGGCTTACCCGTCCAAATAAATACCCAGTCTGAGCATCTCCCTTGAAGAACCTCTTGACAGAGAAAAGCACTGAAGGCTGTTTTGTTATCTTTGTCATCCGCTGGATTTTTCAAGCATGTTATTTTACCAGAAACATTTATTTACTTTCAGAGTAGAGAGAGGAGCTTTGGTATTTTAACTGACTCAGGACGAACGGGAATCCAGCAATGGAACCGGTTTGGAAAGTTAACCCCTGCAGGACTTGAGACTAGGAGCAGCCAAATTATCATTCCCTGGGTTTTCAAACTGGGTCAGGCCCCTAAAGGTGCCGGGAGATTGGCTTAAAGCCAAGAGGTTGTGCGGACGCAGAAAAGGAAACGAAAATCAGAGTCCCTAAAATGTGAGATCTTAGTGTGCCCTGCCACGGTTTCAGGCTCTTCTCTGCAGTGTGGTTGGTTAGAAGCTAAGTTGGAATATTGCAGGGGAAGTTCTCAGATAGCTGACTGGCTTCACAAGCTGGGGTTAAAAAAATGTCTGTTACTACGACTTTTACAGCGAAACAATCACTTAGTTTCCCCCGCGTTCATTTGGCAGAAGTGTTCAGTGCAAAGGGATGCTTTGGAGCATCCCTCCCACTCGGCTTTGGAGGACGCAGAGCATGTGCCTCCTCCCCAGGCTGCAGTGCTTTCGCTGGGTGCTTTGAATTGCAACAAAACTGAAGCTTCTCCGTTCTTAGAGAGTGGAGGAGGAGGAGGAGATGCTTCCAAGAGCATCATCTCCGCAGAGGTGATTTCCTGTCACCAAGGCTGGGGCAATAGAGGGAACTGGGAGACGTTTTATCTCGGATAGATTTCACCCCTGATCTGCGTGCAGCCCCCGGGGGAAAGCAAAGGCCTGTGCCGTTCGCTGTGGTTCTCTTTCCTTACCCTGAGTTTTCCCACTGAAACATCCCGCCTTGCATCTGCGTGTTCGTGAAGCTTGGAGCAGGAGGTGGCGGGTCCCGGGGCTGAGGAGCTAACTCGAGCGTGCAAGGCACCAACCTGGGCCTGCGTGCTCAGGAGGAGGCGTGGGATTGTCACCTTATTTGTCCTGAGCATATCTAGCCTTCAAGTGCCAGGGCCCATGAACGACTTCTCTGTAATAATATTTATCAAAGTATTTCTGGTCTAATTATTCATGCTGAGTTTGTTCTCTAAAAATTTCTCTCAAAAGACTTTTTTAAAGTTTTGGGGTTTTTTTTTTTGCTTTTGAAAACAAATTCATGACCACATCAAAAAGAGATGCATGTTGCCCTTGGTTTAATTACCAGCAGCCCTCGGGGGAATCTCAAAACTCACTGTTATTCTAATTGCTTCTCTCGCCCGCTCTCTCCCCGCCGCTTTGCCCCCACCATTTCTGATTGCTGCGTAAGTCATTGTATGGTTGTTAATTTGGTAAGCTTGTTTTAGCTCTGAGGGAGCTTACGTCGGTTTTTGCCCGCATGATAACTATCAGATTGCAGCTAATGAGTAGATTACAGATGCTAAAAACATGAACTGGCCAAAAGTCTTTTTTTTTTTAAAAAAAAAAAAAAAAAAGAAGTCATCTTGTTGGTTAACCTTTCAAGACAAAAAAAAAAAGTTGTGTCCCTCAAGCCATTCCATGCCATTCCATCCCATTATAGCCCTGGCCATGTTCTGCTGGCCAGCAGAGTCATTACTGAGGCAGGTTTGTACTCGACCAATGGAGTTGGGTCTGCTACGATATCCATAAGCTCTCGGTGGGTCTCACTTTCTGTTCCCGCTAGGAACCCTCGTGCACCAAGTCTGGCTTGCTTCCCATTGAAAAAAAGTACAAATACCCCATTTGGGTGAAGTGTGAAACATAATATAAGCAGTGCTGACCTAACTCAATGTGATGCATGGCGTATTTGCTTTAAAAAATAGCAGCAGTCTCAAATCTGTTTTGTATTAGGAAAAGGGTTTGCGAGAAAAAGAGGAAAGGGGGAACCATTTCTTGCAAGCATCTGAAAAACAGCAGTTTGGAGGAAGGAAGAAAAATTGCTGTGCAAAACTGAGCAGTTAGAACTGAAAAATCTATTCCTAACGCTGAGGATTATGAATGTGTATCTTAGCCTTTGTTTTTTAAAAATAAAGTCTTGGCAGCTCCAGTGCGTGCGGTGATGATCCAGAACTGGAATTGCTACTCAGTGGTGAAATTATCAGCAGTCCTCTGGCCCGGGATCCTGGAGGAATACGAGCCAAGGAGTCAAGAACCCAAACAGTGCGCTCTGGAGAGAGGTCATGGATTAGTCAGGTTTTGTTCTGCATCATGGGGGGTGGTGGTAGCGGATTTGGTTTGCATTTTTTTGGATTTTTTCATTGTTTTGTTGTGTTTTTATTTGGAGAAGCATTTGGGGCATTTTTCTGTACTTCAGGCTTTCACTTTTTTAACCCCTGAAGTGTTGCAAATAGGCCATGCTTCCCCATTGGAAATGGGAAGCAGCCGCTTGGAGAAGCCCAAGTACAGGTGGTATAGGTGCCTGAACGCTCGCACACTGCTTTGGGTACAAGAGGTGCTAATTAATTCCATTTATTCTACCACTATATCCAATCTGTGACACAAGCCTAGGTTGTTTCTTTAATATCAACATTTCCCTTACCCACTTGCTAGACCTAAGTTGAGAAACCTTTCAGATGATGATGCTAGATGAGTGTCTGGTCATTTTTGTTGGTTCATCAGCTTCTCATATTTTTGCTATCGTTGATTAACTCATACAGAAAAACTCTTTTTCTTCTGGTCAAGGTTGTGTCTTGTTTTTAAATGGAAATGGAGGACTGTTGTGACTGGTCAAGGAGATACTGTCTCCCAAAGGTGGGGCTATAGTAAATAAAGATAAGTAAATTCTCAAAAAAATCCAGAATATTTAGTTAATAGGATAGGGGAATTTTATCTTCTGTAAGAGCTTCTGATAAAAGTTATATTTAGAGCCTCTGAACTTCACTTTAGTGGCTTCAGACAAGGCGAGAAAAAGGTTCCAAACTCCCTAATTCATCTACTGCTTCTATCGTGATACTCAGTGAATTTAGAGGAAAGAGTTAAAAATAATCTCTGACCTCTGTAATATTTTAGTTAAAAAGTGCTGTATCCTGAGGCTGGGCTGGGCCAAAGACTGTAGGTTTTGGACACTGTCCTAACTTCAGAATTTCCATGTGTTTTAAGGCTTGTCTCATTTATCTACTGGAGTCCACCACAAATTTACTTGCTTGGCTATAGCCCTCTGGGTGCCAGCAAGACCTGAAAGCATTGCACACGTCTGGGCACGTGTTCAGTACTGTGCAGGCGAGGCAGTTCAGGGAGGGATTAGCAATCCAAGATAGTTTACCATAGCTTGTAAAATAACCACTGTCCCCAAATCTTTGTGCCTTTTGAGATGCTGTTCCCTGTAACAGTCCATGGCTCTTCCCTTCTAACACTTCCTTTTGACAGTGTCCTGTTGACCTCATCATTAATATTTATTCCTTTTACCTGGCTCCTTTAGACAAGGTAATTTTATGAAGGGAACATGTATAAACAAAACAGTTTATGTGTTTGTGGGTTTGATTTTTATTTGTCTTTCATATTTTTAAGTTCTTAGAGTAATTGCTCTCTCTATCTTACCAAAGCAGAGCCTTGTTTCTTTGTAGGTCTTGAATAATTTTTGATTCTGAAGGTTTACCTGGTGCATATCAGAGGTATTTATTCCTGTAAGTGTGTCTAGCTTAGATTTGTGTGAGTGCTTGGAAATAGTTAAAGATACTTGTGAAAGTTTCTGCTGTATTGCATAGCATCTTCTTCAATTACTGCTGTTACCGAAAGCACTATCTAAACTTTTATCTTGGGAAAAAGTCATAAAAGAGGCAGTTACCAAAACATGCTGCCCATATTCTATGCTAGCTAATATATAATCCATATTTTATGCAAAACAACTATTCCTATTGCACAATACTTAAACGGCTTTTTCATATCCCTGTTTTGAATTTTGACCCGTCAGAGCAAGTCTTCTGTTACTGTCACTTTTGAATAGAATTCCAGGGAGACTCCTAATAGAAAAATGGCTTGATAATTGTAATCCACACTGTTCTGAAAACAAGCAAACAAACAAAATCCACGTGGAAGAAGCTGAACTGGCCGAATCGTTCACCTTAGCTGTACCTCCCTTCCCAAAGGTGCTTTCGCTCTCCGGGACAGCAGTTTCCTTGCTCCGTTAATCCCGCGGTTCTTGGCGTTTTCGTTGACTAGAAAGCGGCTCGTTGCATCCAACCCACAAAACCCATTAATCTGTTCCTCAAAAGCTCAGCCTCCTATTTCTCTAACAATAAGTAGTGTTACGTTGAAGTGTTTTCTCACTGGCTCCACTTCCTCGATCCTGCCTCCCTGCTCCCTTGGACACCTCTCAAGAGAAGGCAGAGTAGAGGTTCCTCGGGGTTGCAGAACTGGGAGTCGAATCATTGCAAGCTCTCTGAAGCTTCTTTTTGATCACATTTCCTTTCAACCAAGAGTAGCTTGTGTTCTTTTATCCCTCTTGTCTTTTAGCAGCTTTACACTCCTCTTTCTCTGTTGAGACCAAACACAGTCCACCTGAATCCACTGAGCGAGCGCTATGCGTAAAGTGCGGTGCTAAAAAATTCCTTGAGCAAGCACAAGTTGTTTGCTCAATCAGTCAACTGTGCTGAGAATATAGGTAGTTATCAACCACCGTGCTGTCCAAAAGGACAGTAATTTTTGTACTTAACCATTTTTAAAAATGAATAAGTTTAGGTTTAAAATCTCTGAGTTGGGGAAGTACAAATGCAGAAGGAAGAGTAGAAAAGACAGCTTTAATCACCATTATCCCTCCAGATTACAGAGTAACGCTTGGCATAAGTTCCTGGTAGTTTGTAGTTGACTGTGGTCTTTGTGGCCTGAATTATTCCGATCGCCAAGTTTTATCCTTGGGCTTTCCCAGTGTGTTGAATATCTATATAGTGTAAAAATCTGTGGAATTTTAATAGATAAATTCCTCTTTATTTTGTTTTTCCTTCTTGTCACAAGCGCAGTCACTGCCTCATTCACCAGCACCTCCCGGAATGCTTTTGATACCTTCATGAAAGCTGGTCTGTTATTTTTTATCTGGCTGTAGAGGACTGTTTTTCCTGAAAACATGCCATAAGAGGGCCCTGTGGTTCACCGGAGCTTGTCCGTGCCCCGGGGAGCAGTATGGGACAGCAAAATACAAAGATCACGTGTCCCCATAGGGAGAGTGAGAAGCTCTTCCCTAACGTGGCCACCTTTATTTTTGCCTTTTATTTTTTCCTTCAGTGTGCTTTATGGTTGAGGTGTTTAAACAGTTCATTCCTAAGAGCTAGACTCGAAACTTATTTACGTCTACTTCTCTCCATCTGTGGTCAGTCTGTGACCCTTTGGGATTCTTTAAAAAGAAACCCTTGTTTGGGAGGACGTAAAGCTGTTGTTTGCGTGCAACGCTTGAGTAAGGCTTTGTGATAACCGTAGAGTGCCGTTCCTGAGGAGCTGCAAACGTTGCTTGCTTTCCCAAACAACTGCAAAATGTGCAACTGTGCAAAGGGAACGATTTGCATATCAAGAATTAGATCAAACATCCGACTGCTAATGAAGCAGAAAGCACCTCAAAAGAGCTGGTTTTCTCTTAAGAGAAACAAAACCAGGCTGAGTTATTTTTATACATAAGTAACAGTTTGTTGTTTTAAGTACCAGGATCAGCGTTGTCCGGAGAAGCTGAGATCATGGCAACATGAGCACTTCCCCCTTTGCTGTGCTTTTGTTACATTCTGGCATCATAGCTAATTTCTAACGAAGTGAATGTGTTTGGAGGCATGATTCAGGGAAGGCGATACACTTTGACACGCCGTGTGTAAAAATGCAGGAATCCAGCTTAGTAAAAGAGATACTGCACGCCGTGACGTGGATGCAATGATCTCTGCAGCAAACAGGCGAGCAGTGTTTTTCAGGGTGCACGGTAGTATTAGGAGGCCAAAGGAGGGTTGGGGTTGCTGGCAAGGCTCTTCACCAGCAAGCTGCTTATTCTTGTGCATCAGAGACCTGTGGTGACGGTAGGAGTTGCCTTCTGATGGTTTTTCCTTCTCTCTTTTAAACTTACTGGTCTCGTGCTTTTAATAGAAGTCACCCCTTTGGCAGGATCAAGCATGGGGGCCCCTCGTCCCATCGCCGTCTCATTTGCAGATGTCATCTTTCCTGATCCAGCCCTAAGAAGCATGAGCAGAGCAACGTACGGAAATTTAAGCTTCTCTTTCCTTGTAATATCTAAGGAATGTGTTACTACTCGGGATTGTCAGCTCGGGCCAAGGCTGATCCAGAGCCTGCTGAAGTCACTGGAAGTTGGCGATTGCCAAAAACTACCGCTGACTTCAGCGCGTCTTGGAGCAAGCCTTTAACGGGCACAGAATTCCCAGGGAAACGGGGTTTCTTTATTGAAAACCCTTCTCTAACCGCTCCGTAACACTCGGACAGCACCAGCTCTCCGCACACCCGCCGCTCCGGAGGCAGGCGCAGATAAGCGGGAGTGTAGAAGAAGGGCTGCCCTTTTTATCTCATATGGCTCAGCTCAACAGCAATTAGCTTCTGCCTCTGCTTCTGTGGGCCCCCTGCATCCCCCGCTGCAGCAGCCAAACCTGGCTCCGGAGGAGAACTTACCCGGTTGTCTCGGGGAATTGATTTCCCAGCAGGAATATCCACCTCTCACTCACTCACCGGTATTTCATCACCGAGATGCGCAGCTGTTGAAGGGCTGTCCAGATCCTGGTCCAGTCGACTGTCACGTTCGATAGCCCGTCCCTGCGAGCGTTTCGCAACGCGCGTTTCCCAGGTATAGCTGCACTCTGCACTTCCTCTGGTAACCGCTGTGTGGGATCACAAAAGAAAAATAGAAATCCCCTAGTGACTCCAGAATAATTGGCCCAAACCCCGTCTCTTTCCAAGGCAGAGGTTGCCCTGCAGGCTCTGAAGGCAGCTCTTAGTGGGCGCTGCTCCGTGTGATGCCTTCCAGCAGTGCCCGGGCAGCTGGGCTGGAGGAAGGAGGTGTTTTTGCAGGCTCCGCCAGCAGCAGTTTGTTCTGTCCCGCTTGCATCTCCAAAGGGCACCATTAGTAAGGAGCGTGCCTTTTTTAAAGGAATGAACAAATAGGGATGAAATCAAAACCTGCTGCTCTGCTCCGTTTTCCATCTGTGTTTCCTTCTAGAAATCTTGAACTTACGTGTTCTCAAACTTCCTCGCTTTACGAATCTCGTCTTTCAACAGCCATTTCCATCCAGAATTACTAGTGTTTCATGTACCATCTAGGGTGCTTTGCCTAATGTTTTCAAAACCAGCTGCAAAGTATAAATCTCTGGCACCTCATATTTTTAAATTACTGTATCTGCTTCCCTACCAGTTGTACAAAGTGTTTGAAAAAAGCAGCATTTTTTCTGCAGTGGAAAAACATTTTAGTCTCTGCTGAAATCCTCCAGGTTTGTTGATGTTCTGCTCAGCCTTACTGTCTTTTACTATCCTGTGTGATACTTGGATGCCGGCCAAGCACATATAAATTGCTCCCACTCATGCTCTTTCGAGCAGTTTTATGTGCCTTTCACTGCTTTCGAGCAGATATTTGAGGCAGCAGTTTATTCCTGTCACAGTTTTTAGCTAGCTTTCCTTCCTCTTTGTGGAACCTGTTTGCTGCTAAGTTTACGTTGGGTTTGAGGATCCCTGTGGATCCCTGGATCCGGGACCGCCGTGGTGACGTGACGGGTTGCTCCTGCTGCTGGCAGAAGGGTGCAGAGAGCATAAGGTCTCCTTGCCCCGTTTCAGAGCCACTTGCCAGCTGCCAGGAAGGAGGAGAGCACCTAGCACGTTGGCAGGACGAGGGCATGCACGTGTGGCAGAAGGTCGTGGTGTTCGAGAAAGGTGGGCACAACGTAACCACAACAACGAAAACCGACACAGACTCGGGTCTGGTACTAAGTTCTCTGTCCAAACACAGGGTTGTTAGGAGGGCTTTTCACTTTAACCCCCACCTTGGCCTGGGTTTACCCAGGTACGAAGTGACTGTCAAAGCACATACTGAGCTGAGTGTGAAGAGGCCTCTTCTCGTCCAGCGACTCTTCTGCGTCCGATCCATGGCAGTAGCTTTCTGGTGCCCTATGTGGCGGACAGTGAACGCGGGGTGTTTTTGGAGCGGTGGTCGTGACGCCGCTTTCCTCTCCCACTGGTATTCCGTGGCTTGTTGCTGTTTTCTCGAGTGCTGTCGCTGAGCAAACTTTCTCTTTGCAGATTACCCAAATGGACCAGAAGCTGAACCTCATTACGGACCTGCTGCATCATCTGGTTTCCGGTCAGCAGGGCGGTCACGGCAGCATCAGAGCGTCTCAGAGAGGCAACAACGTGAGCGCAGATCTCTTCCTCCCTAATAACGCTCTGCCAACCTATGAGCAGCTGACAGTGCCAAGAAGAAACCAAGACGACATCTCCTGATGCGGTCGGCATCCGGGCTGGGTTCTTCCCATCTTTCTCGTGTAAATGAGACTGAATCCAGAAGGAATGGAGTTCCTCAGCCATCCAAGAAAACCCGAGACTGTTGTATCTATACTGCTACTCTCAAATACCTTCTTCTAAAAGTCGCTCGTAACAGACTGAGGATTGCCAAGCTCTTTCCTACCAGGCTAAACTTGCTGAAGTCTCATGTTGATTTTGTTCAAGAACGAATGATCACATCTCATTATTTCTCGGAAAGACCAAGACAATGTAAAGACAGGCAAAATTGCAAGGATTTAGAGCTCCTTTAATAATAATAATAGCAATAATAATATTCTAATAATACTTGAACTTAGATGGAAAATGTGCATTCTGTTCATGAATCTGCAAATAGCAATATATTTCTACTACTAAGGTTTTTAAAACAAAGTAGGATAACTTATGTTGGCTTTATTGTATAAACATACCACTAACATTCTAGAGAATGACAAACCACATACTGAATGATTTTACTTTTTCTGTTTTATTTTAAGGTTGCTACATAAACAGTTATCAGATAATGACCAGATTTTTTAAATCTGTTTTTCTTCAGGGAAGAACTAATCCTTAATCTAGAACAATGCTATTTATAGTGGAAAGCACTATAGATTTTTTAAGATATCAGTTTTTCATGGGGAGACAATAAAGTATTACATAGAAAAAAAGACGATGCTACTTTCTCGACAGTTGCTGCCAAAGAATTTATATATAAATAGAAAAACACAGTGGTCTGATTGTGCTTGTCCTGAAATAGCTTTTAAAAAGAAGGCTTACTACTTCGTGGCTCTTCTTTGCTTTTTTTCAGCTTACCCTCTCCAAAAGCAGCACGGCGGCACACGTGCGATAGGCAGAAGCGCCTGGACTTGCCGGTCGGGTGCTTGAGCTGGCCGCATGCTCTGCGCGCCCTTCCTTCTCGCTGGAACCGAGGCCCCGATTCGGGAAAGCCTCTCTCATCCAGACAGTGAATATGATGATTGGGATAGCTTCCCGAAAAACAGCTCTGAAAGCTCAGCTCCTTACAAGAGTTATTAGATATGCAAAAGTACCTGCCCTAATTTAGGGGACCTACGATCTACGGAGTTAAGCCACGTTACCCACGTTGCAGTTGCATTAAAAGCAGCAGTGCTTGGCTTAGTGTGATTTCTCACATGCAGTGAGTGAGCAGGATTTGGGCTTTGATTATCAAGGCTGAAGTTGAGGCCACACAATATGACTTCTTGCACTTGTAGCACGCAAGCCCTGAGGGAGGAACGTTCCTACAGCTGGCAGTGACAGGAAGCTGGAGGATTGCAGAGCAGCTGTGTAGCTCAGTGTACTAGTGGGAGCACGTATTGCTAAAATAGAACTGGAGGTTGAAGACACTTTCATCAGGTCTAGTGCTCTGAGCATCGTGTGGCCTGTGCCGCTCAGTGCCCTCGCCACATGATGGTGGCCTGAGGTGCTGGCAGCCCTTGCTAGGACGCTGGCAAGGCCCTAAGTCACCAACCTTTCCACTTGCTAGTCGTGTGTACAAAGCGGCCAGGTTTAAATGCTTGTTTGAAGGAGACCAGGCTAAAACAAAACAAACTGAAGCTATTGGGAAAACTAATGCCCTCACGCTGCATAATTCTGCAGAGCAGTTAATGTCACCAGTCCTTCATGTATATGAGCAGTCTGAAAGACTGACGCTTAAGGAACTGAGATCACAGGCGACCTTTCCATAATGCTGCGTGCATTCCAGTGCTGCTTCGCTTTAAACATTTCATCTATCCCTCTTGGACTGCCGAGAACTGTGTGCTGAGCTTAACGTTGCAGGTTATGTGGAAATTATTCAGTCTTGCTGCTGTACAGTAGGTAAATGCTAAGGGTGTGGAAATCTGCAGACAAAAGCAGGGGGTATGCCTGGGCATTATGTTTTATAGAAATCAAAATTGTGATGATTTTGAACATTTTTTAGAATGAGCTTTGCTATGTAATTTCAGGTTATCAGTCAGCCTGTTAATTTCCTAATAAAATGCAGGACAAGAGTGCAATGTCTTTTGTTCCTTCTAAATCCAACACACACAGAAGAGTGGTTGGCTTTGCTTTTCTTTTTTGCTCTGAGCTCACCATACACTGTTTGGATGCCTTGTTTGCAACGCTGGTCTGGAGGAGCCTTCTCAACTCTTCTCCTGCCTGCTTGCTAGAGAAATAAGAAAATGGGACTTAATTAGCTGGGGTGGCCCTAGGGAAAAAAGTAGACAGATCCATGTATTTGTAGAGGCATTGATCAGATCATCCGTTCCTACCTCTTTCTTCCCATGGTCACCCTTACATTTTCTTTTTGGCAACTGGGTGATTTGATAGCAGTATGGCATAATAAGGATATTTGCAAAAGATAATTTCACGTTAACGTTGATGTATTAGTTTGTCTACAGGTTTTCCCGAATCAGAGTCACCAAAATCCTCCAAATAATCACTGTTCAAGGACCTTGTGACAGGTTGTGTCAAGCTCTGTGACTCCAGGTTGGATCCAGCTGCCCTTTGCAGAAGCCACAGCAGCTCCCAAACCTGCTGCTTCGTACCCACTAACCCACCTTGACGGCCGAAGACTCCGCCTGACAGTAAGTACCTTAAATTTCTCCTCTCGTGAGCGCGTGGTAGGACAGCAGCACAGGGAGATGAGCGTCTGCTCGGTGCCTTTGCAGAGCTCAGGTACCATCTAACGTAAATGATGGAGCAAAAGGCATTCCCAAGGCCAGCGTGATCCCTGCGCCGTCGGCAGCGCGAGGAGCCCCGAGTGCCTGTTGCCAGGCTGACAACTGTAGGATGTTGGTTTTTAGCTTCCCTCCGACACAGACCCGTACAAAAGAAGAACAAAAGTCCAGACATCACTCATTTTCCCCCTTGTATTTTAAAGTAGCCCCGCTTCAGATGGTGTAATGGGCCAGCGCCGCGCTCAAACACTAGCTGAGGCAGAAATAATGTGATGTATTAGTCAGCAGATTAAATAGCCATTTTAGTGCAGCAAGTTGGCGGCTATTGTTGCTAGCAGACACCTCGGTGCTGATTTATCATCCGTTCCGAGGAAGGTGGAAACGTTTCTCGGCTCCCCCACACCCGCTGAGCTGGAAGGGTTTGGGCAAGAAACAAATTGCTTCTTGCAGTGTGAAGGGTAAAATACGGGGAGATTTCTTTCTTCTTTTTTTTTCCTGGAGGCTTAAAGGGGAAAAGGTAAAGCCAGTTTTGAGTTAATCCTGGTGTCCCCTGCTGAGGGGGGAAGGGTTGATCTTGTTTTGCTGATGGGGAAGAGGAGAGGCTGGGGAAAAGGAGATGAAGGGTCTGATGTGACTCTCACTGGTGTCCTGCCCCTGCACAAATGTCCTTGTGAGCTTCATTCCTGCTGCCCTGAGTGGACTCAGTGCTGCTCAGTCCATGCAGGTCAACGTAAGTCTTTGCAAGTTGAAAATCTGTGTTAGAGAAGGCTCTCCTTGGGTTTGAAGGACGCTGGAGTGAGTCGTGTGTGCAGCATTGCTTTCCTCTTGGTGACAAGGATGTCTAAATTTGCAAGTTTCTTGTTTCCCTTTCCTGTTTGCAAACTGTTGGCTTGCCCTGCCATCACTCCCGCCTTCAGGTTCTGACACTTAGAAGTATTTCTTGTACTCCAGTTACAGTACAGGTAACTATGCTTGAACATAGGCAGGAATCTGTTTCTGGACAAAAACAAATACGTTTTGTAGGACCTAAAATTTCATTTAAGTGAGCTTATAAAAGCTCTTGTGTCTCAGGCCACATGATCTGTGGCAGCTCTCATAAGGAAGCGAAAGGAAGCAAGATCAGAAAGTACACAAGGGAACACTGTTGGTACAAGTGCAACGTGCAGCCTCTTGCACTGTTGTTCAGGGATATTTAAGTGAGTCCCATGACGTGTTAGGTCGCAAGCAGTAACAAAGAAGTTTCCTTGCCTGTAGACCAGCTAGCGACAGTCACTGGAAAAATGGAATCGGCCTCTGCGAGCGCTTCGGCACCTCTCGCATCACCCGAGCGACAGCGGCTTCAGAGCCCGTGTCGCAAAACGGTTGGCGTCATCTGGGCACGGCAGCGGTGCCAGAGGCGGCCCAGCCCCGAGCAGTCCCGTTGTCCACGGCAGGCACAAAGTCCACACAGCTCCCCCATGGGCTGCTGGCCGCTGCCTCCGGGGAGAGCCTCCCGGCCTGTCGTGAGCCGTTATGCTCCCTGCCTGTGGGCTGGCGCCTTGGAGGGAGCGGTGGATAAAGCCGGTCTTGAAATCATCTCGAGCTGCGTTTTCTTCAGAGCTCGCCTCGCGCTGGCGAGCTGCCCAGGGATTTAGACTCGGCTAATCCCGCCTTGGCTCTCCGTGGCAGACACCCCTGGAACAAAGGGAATAAAGCGTCCACGACCCTGTCAAGGCCCTGCTAAATCACTCGGCCAGGTGCAGCAAGTGGGAGACTCTGTCCTCCACGGGCGCGCCCGGCACCCGGAGAGGCAGCGCTCCAAAAGGGGCTGGTTTAGGGAGGCCCTTGCCGTAACTCACCGCGCTCCCGGGTGTCGGGATCCGAGCATGGAGTCCTGCGCATTCCGTACAGAACCAGCTGTACTGAACCACCTGGCTGCCCTGTCCTGTTCCCGTTAGTTCGCCGTGCCGCTGTTTGCCCCACGGAGTCACCAAGGGACTCTTTTGGACGCTGTTTTTTTCGGGTTGTCCTCTGGAAATATGCCCAGCCATCACGGGGATTTTCTCCCAGATTAATAACACTGGTCCTTTCTGTTAACTGTACTGAAGCCATTTTTAAGGTATTTTTACTGACATTGCTGTTTTTAATACCTATTATTATTCTCATCCATGTAAGCCAGAATTTACTTGGATATCCATTGGCTCTATGTGAAAGGTGTGTTTGGGAGGAGGAGTAGACACTAACAAGCTTGCTGAAAAAAAAGAGAAAAGCATCCAAAGGGGAAAAATAAGTATAACTTTCAGTCCTGCTGCGTGTTATACCCATGGGAGTGTACTGAGTATGAATCCCTAAAGGTTAATCCGTTAGATGCGGTTGGTACGAGCGCTACCAAAGCAATGCTGCCTGGAAGCAGACGTGAACTATTTGGGTTCTAAGCAGCTTGGGAGATGGTGAGAGCGTAATTGGTGTTAATCATCGCTTAAGAATTGCAGGTCTTGATGGTCACCTGCGCAGGTTATCGAGCTGCCTGTAAGGAAAACCTACATTTAAAATGTGACTCTGAGTTTACTCCATTTGCATTTTTGGCCCCAATTCTGCATGTCGCTTTTCTGCTCTGCTTCCATCCCTTTTACTTGATCTCTCTATGGATTTTCTTTCCGGTGTTCATTCAGACATGTGTTCTGCCTCGGGTTCAGGTGCATGTGGGCTTCAGCGTGCCCTGCAGATCGCTTACAGCCAGCCTCTGGCAGCAGTTACTGAAACAAAAAACAAAGACCGATCTTGGTGTTTGCAGGAGAGTTTTGCAAGCCCTAACCTCGTTCAGCCGTGCTGTGTCTTTCCAAATGGAAATGTGAGAACACAAGCCTGCTCCAACCGGCCCCTTCTCTGCACGTGCTGCGAGAGCTGCAGCGCGCAGCGGAGCAACATGTGGTGTTCACCTGCAGCCCCCGTACAACGGATTTTAGTTGCACGTTTACTGAAAGGGTCTCGAGTGTCTGCCTGACATTTCAGTGGGCAGTCAAGCCTTTTCTTTGCTGCTTCCCCTGTGGTAGGGGCGAGGAGGTGCTGGCTGGGGGCAGTGGGAAGCGGTGAGCGTGGTGCTGCAAGGACACAGAGCGGGGAGCCGCTGCCCGAGCCCTCTCTGCAGGCGTTTCACTTGTCTTTGGGTCCTCGTGCTCTTGCAGGTTCGCGCAGGGCTCGATGCCGGTGGCGCTGCCCTCCCGTTGCCTTGGGTGGGACTTGGTTGTCTTCTGCCCAGGCTCTTGGAGCTGCCCTTAGCCACGGCAGGCCCCGCTCTCTGGCGCAGGCTCCTGTTTCCTTCCTAGGTCAGGCACCAAGCTGGGGTTTTTGTTTCCCGGTGCCCTCCTCGCCCCTCCTGCCCCGCCATGAGCCACGGAACAATTCCCGGAAAGGACGGGGCCTTTCCGCGCCGGGCAGAGGCAGCGGCCCGTGGCACGGGCAGGGTGAGCAGCACCGCAGGCGAAGGCAGATCTCCATGGCGTTCAGGATGGCGGGTGCTCGGTGCCGTTCTGAGCGGGGTTGTGTGTAAGGGACGGACGCCCGAGCAGGGAAGCCCGACTGCTCCTCCGGGCACGCGGGCGACTCACCTGGTGCAAAACCCGGACAAAGCAATGGACCCGGCGGCCGCGCTGAGGGTTTTCCTCCGCCCCGAGCGGGGAAGCACCGCAATGTTGTCCCCCACCCTCCTCTTTTCTTGGAAGGAGAAGGAGGCAGGATAAAAAGCAAAGGGCGCGGGAGGCGTGCGGCGGGCCGGGGAAACAGATGGTGCCCCGCGCGGCCTCCCGACGGCAGCGGCGGCGCGCATTCCTTCACTCCGCCCGCTCGGATAACTGAGTCGTACAGCACACGACCATCTGGTGTATGACACGTCTTGTGTCCCCCACACAAAGCCCCCGCAAACCTCTTCAGGGGAGAGGTTAGTTTCTAGGGAAACAGCGGCATGTGCAGCCCTGGCCCTGATTGAGATTCAGGCCTCCTCGCTTGTCCCCATTCTTCTCCCGCCTATTGTTGTCACTTGGGCTTTTGCTGCTTGGTTACTCCGAGACTGACAATATCCATGAGTATTTTGTCCCCCCGGCCCGGGAGCTATTGTCCCCAAATTTTGTTTCATTATTTATGTTTTCAATCGCCCCGTGGTTGACTGCAGCATCTGCTGTAGAGCAGTAAGGCGAGTGCCCGTCCGGGGCCGCACGCCTGCCTGGGACGTGGCTCTACGCGAGCCGGGTCGTGGCTGGACGGGCCTTTGCCGAAGCCAGGGCGGCCCCCCAGCACCGAGTGCCTCTGACCGCTCCACAGCATCACAGAATGGCTGAGGTTGGAAGGGACCTCTCGAGATCATCTAGTCCAACCCACTGCTCCAGTCCGGACACCTAGAGCACAGGGAAGCTTCCCTGCTTCACTTTCCCCAGCTTGCTCATATCTTTTCTCCTGCACCAAGAAGCTCAAAACTCCCATAGATAATAAGTTGTAAGAGAAGTAGGTCTGCACTTGCACAGCAGGTCTCTGGATTTTCCCTCACAGGACTATTTTGAAAAAAATATATATGTATTTTCACTTTCCTTTTGGATCTTTAGATTTTAGTTATTCCTTCTAATTGATGCTGTGCCCCATAGTATTTTAGAAGCTTGTCTGAAGGTGATGGAGTTGCCTCGGTGCCATGTTGATGCAGAATCGCACATGTTTTGTTTGGTGGGTGGCTGTGGGGTTTTGCACAGATTTCCTGTAAGGCGTTGTGATCCCTGAGCGTTCTTCACGTGCGTTGTGGGGTCAGGACGTCCGCAGAGGAGGAGGAGATACAGCCGTATCCCTGGACATGCCAGCTGGCTACTGTACCTGAAGGCAGCAAACAGAGGAGCTGGGCTACCGTGGCTGTCCGTCCACACCTACAACAGCACCAAGTGTGTTCCAAATTATTTTTAAAGCCTTTAGGACAGGCAAATAGAGGAAACACAGACGAATTAGACACAACTGGGCAGCAGAATCAGAGCGAGCCTCTCTGCATGTCTTTGAAGAAAAATGCAATTGCCCCTGTGCTTTCCTTCTTCTCACTGACCGCAGGTAGTACTGATGAGGGAGCAAGATGCACCTTGCTTTTCTTTCCTGGGTGATATCAGGAAGAATCCCCTCTCCTGTGTTGATCAAAGGCATTTTAATAACTGTCAAGTAGGCAGAAGCTTCATCATCTGTGAGAAAGAGGAGAGTGTGTGTGCATAGTGTGGCCATGCAGCCTCCCCTACCAGAGAAGGACATTTATTTATTAATACATGCAGGATTTTGCTGATCTGCAGTGAGAGGAGTAGGCAAGCAAACGGGCACAAGCATGAGCGATTAGCACAGTACAGGAAGGAATTGCAGGAACTCTCTAGAGGAAGCTCTCACCTAGAGACTCAGCCCAGAAGAGCTTAACCAGCGGAGACGTTCCTGTTTGTCTTGTGGAGAAGGAGATCAGACGTTTGCTTGAATCTGATAACTCCCGAATGCGGAGGGTGGACTGGGCGAGTGGTGTGTCTAGCATTAGAAATCTAACTGAAGGGGGCCAGCCAGCGGTTCAGCAGTAGTGTGTGGTGAGGCATGTGAGCTGGAGCGTGTTTCTAATGGACTCGTCTTCACAAGGGACAGTTCTGACTGCAAGAGCAGGTTACCAGAAGCTAAAGGCAGAGTAATATGCGTCCTGGATGCCTGATGTGGTGCACAACCAAGCAGCAAATGCTGCTGCAAATGTGAAGGACGCGTCAGTGCTCTCTTGGTCAATATTGGAAGAGACTCATAATTAGCTTGTGGAGAAAGCTGAGTCCTTCACCTTCTCTGGCATCAGAGCACTGCCCAGGCATTAACTCACAGCATCCCTGCGAATGAGGAGGGAATAACCATCTTCCTTGTTTTACAGAAAGGAAGGATAAGCCAAAGCAGATACCACGACCACCTGTAGCAAGACACTTTCATGCCCTATACGAGGGCCGCGCTTGACCATACGATTATCCATTCATCCGGACTGCTGAGACTCGGATGACGGCCACCAGTTGTTTGTAACACCTGCTTCTATTGCGAGCACAGCAAGTAGCTGCTCAGTAAGGAGATTTCCCTTTGGAAGGGATCACTGAACAGTCAGAAAGGCAAATTAAATTAGGGAGCATAAAGCAGAAGGCCCTGAGCAGAAGGCAAGAGAATATAATGATGTTCATGTGTGAATCAGACCACTAGCTAAAAAGTCGTATGTACTGATTTTTTTTAGGAATGTTCAAGTAATTTTTATACTGAAAACGATGGCAGCACAATCTGTTTAAAGGCAAAGGAAAAGACGACAAACAGTAGAAAACGAGCAGGGCCATGAGACAATGCAATTTGCATCTAAATTCACTCTAGAGATAAGAACGCGCTGAGAGAAAAACAAGAGTATTGCCAGTTCACGAGACGTACTTTTTGATATCATTGTGGGAACCAAATGAATTGCAAAACATCTGCAAGGTCCGAGGTGTCAATTATGCCTTTATGTACGTGGAGGAAATGTCACATGATTGAGGCAGTCATTGGACATGGTCAATTGTACGTTTTTATCCACTGCCTGGCCTTAAAGCCTCGCTCAACAGTCACTTCAGACAAAGGGACTGTCACGGAGAGAGATGGATCAGTTTGGCCACTCACAGAAGGGGCTGCGAACCGTCGTCCCCGGCCTCGGGCAGCGCTGCCGTTTTGTTTGCGCCTGGCCCGGGTGACCGGGGCTTCTGGAGGTCTGTGTGGAGACTTGTGCCTCTGGAAGGAGCCGCGCGGAGAGCACGGCTGCACAAAGCCCACGTATCAGCTGGCGTTTTCGAGTGTGTTCGTGTAACGGGGTGACTTTCGGAAGGTGTTTTTTGACCAGATCTTTGTCTCTTAATTGGATTTCTGCTCTGTCTTGCTAGCAACAAGCTTTTTAAAAACTGCCATCTTTGCAGAATCATCTTAGAATATTCAGGTTGTGCATCTCTCAGGGCTTGTAGGAGCTGCCAAACCAAAGGAATGGTTTCGAAAGACCCATATGTCTAAGTGCATATGGCAAATATCTTTATTTTAATGGCTTGCGTGTTACAGTTTATATTAAGCACTTCAGCAAGTCCCAACAATATCCTTTCCGGATTTGCAAACTCGCGTTACCTCTCAAGGAAACGTTTAAACCCAGCAACATTTGTACTGTCTAATTGACGTGCCTTTCACTGCAGTCAACATCTGCAGCGAAACGAGCCGGCAGTCTGTGAAGCTGCACGGCAGCAGCCCTGGCACCGCTTCCAGCCGCATGCCGGTCTCCAGAGTTTCCCCTCGCTTTCATTGCTCTCTTGCAGATGCCTGCCCTGCTCCAGGCTGCGTTTTTCGATGCTTCGGAGCCCGTATGGCCACGGTCAGAACCCGCGTGCGATGCTGCTGGGCAGCAGGGGGACTCTGAGTGAGATCTTTGCAGCAGTTAATTCAGGATATTTCTACAGAGCCATCGGAGAAAGCTCCAAAATTTGATAATTTCTCTGTACCCCCATTTCTAGTTACTTGGAACGAAGCTCCAGCAGGCTGAATTACCTAAGCCTTGTCACCTCCACAGCTGCAACCTACAGCCTCTTGCTCTGCAATTACATAGAGTCTCGTGCAGACTGTTGGCATGGGCGAGTGCTCTTGGCCTTGGATCAGCTCCCCGCACACCAAGGGAGGCTTGGATTGGGCTTGCAGTCGTTATTATGTTTAATTATTATATGACTGCATCGCTGTGGATGATCTTGTAAAGTCTGACATCTGCTTGGTAGCGGGTGGATGTGTCTGGATATGCTCAGCGCCGGCATCCCACCAGATTGGATCCCGTACGCAAGATGTGAGCTGGACTGAGCAGGAAAGTGAACAGAAAACAGGCAAAAAGGTGAGGTAGGGAGAGGAAAGTCTTTGATAAAGAGTAATTCCCTTTATTCTGTCGCTGGAATCCAGTATTGCTGCTGGGATTGTTGGTTGTCCAAGAGCATCCTTCAGGTTTCCATTTCCTCACTAGATGTTGAGTGGTGTCCAGCACTGACTGGTGCACCCGTCCTACTGCTCGTACCGACCCCTGGCATTTCTCAGCAGCACCAGGAATGCAGTATAGTACCAGCATGCCCTATTTTGAGGCTAACCAAAACCCAGGATTAGCCAACCACTGTTTGGGTTTGTTTTGGTCTTTAATTTCCAGCTCTAATTCACTAAAATCCTCTTGCAAAATCTTGTTTCTGCCAAAGGGAAAAAAAAAAATCCAGGAAGCCTGTCAAGGAGTTCAAGACCAACTTGTCATAGACTAAATGGGGCCTTGATTACAGCATGTCCGGTGTGGAAAAAGAGCCAGGCCAGGGCACTCAGTTAAAAATAACCTAATACTGAAGCAGAAATACGGGGCACAGCCTTCTAGGTGTAGGATCCAACCAAAGAGACAGCAAATGAGCGGCAAGTGAGATGCGCAGAACAAGTGTCTTCAGCTCTGTCAACTTCAAAGTGTGCAGCCAAACCTGGAAATTATACCATACATTGAAGACAAAACCAGTTCTGTATTGTGGAAGCCTTCGTCTTGAGTTAGCTGAGACTTTTCTGTTTAATGTAGATATGTTTACTAATGAAGCTTCAGATACATTTTTCAGCAGATTTTATCCACACAAGTTAATGCCCTTGACGAGATGGCTGCGGTCCTCCTCCTCCAGCCACCCACTTTGGGCCTTCTCCTCTATTTGCTCACCAAACATTTCCTGCCTTGTGAACCAAAGGTCTAGGGATGAAATGTATGGCTGCACATGCACACGTGGAGAGGTAGTTCTGCCACGTCTGTCTAAAACACCAGCCAAGAGGCTGAATTAAATGAATATAGAAAAAAATGTAGAATAGAGATTAAGTAAGTTTGTGCTTTTGTATCTGTGCTTGTGGCTAGTTAGCATAAGCAACAAGTTATGTGAAAGTCACCCATATAACTAAAGAAGAAAGGAGGCTGAAAAGGGATGGAACTTACTCTATTTTGGAGCAAAACTTAGTCTATTGACCAAAAGGAAGGAAATTTTAAAGTTGTTGGATAAACCTACAAAACAAGTAAGGGGAGGCCCATGCCGAGCACTGAGTACAGGTATTCCAGAAAGGATGAAGTGCTCTTCCTTAGTCCAAGAGGAATGGGAAGGAGCTTCTTGAAGTGAACGTAAGTACACAAAAGCAATAGAGATGGAGTAAGCCATTCCTGGAAGCCGTTTTTTCTCCGAATTTTGGGGCAGCAGTTTCCGCGTGGCCAATGAAGCTTGTGCAAGTAGGAGTTCTGCAAAAAAGAAAATGAAGTTCGATACAGGATAAAATCCAGCAGCCCACGAGAGGCTGGGGAACTCCCTAGTGACAGTAAATGAATCAGGTTCTAGCCTGTAAAAATCTGTCTGTAGAAAAAAGAGTCATTTCCAGGAGCGATCAGATTTGTTGTCCGTCACCTGCTCTCTTGCAAACGGGCAGTGCCACACGCTAAAGAAAAGCCATTTAAAAAAATAATGTGGTCTGTAGCTAGAGAATAAGCTGCCTATAAGAATTTCTCATTTCTATGATGGCTTACGTGCTTTTACACAGTTATAAGGAACTTCTGTCTATTAACCTATGACTTAAAATAGAGGTGTCCAGTCCCTCAGGAAAAGAAAAAGCGCAAGAAGGTGGAGGATGGACTAATGCTGTTTGGAGTAGATGGCTCTTCAGCGGAAGTTGCTGAGTAACCAAGTGACAGGGAGGGGGTTCAAAACCAGTTGCAATCGGGAAGATTCAGATTTATCAGGATGCTTTGCACTTTAAAGTGCAGAAAGATGTGGGTTTGGATAGAGCACCGCTCCTCTTCGTCCTGTGCACAGGGCGATGCAGCTGGAGTGATGCTCCTTTCAGCAGCCTTATAGTTGTTTTTCTCCGTGAAAAGCCTTTGCTTACCTTATTTTATAAAGGCACAAATAAAACAGCCTTTTTGTGACATGCTTTAGACTGCTTGGCCCTCAGTGTAGTGAAACTTGTTGTCTCCTAGCAGGCATACTGAGAGAAGGCCAGGTACTTGACTGTGTAGTCATCATACGTGGCTATATGATCGTCACCTCCTCCTCTGGACTTGTTCTGGGAGTTTTGGTGCTCCTCTCACCTTTATCCTGCGCTGAAGGATATGACAGAAGGCGACCGGACACTTCAGTGCCGGTAGGATAACACACAGTCAGCAGTTTTGTTACCTCTTTCAATTACTAAATTTTTAAAATAATGTGTTTGATACTATTTAGCGGTAGGTTTTGCTCTGGGAACAACTCTGCCACCTTTCTTTAGCCAAATTACCTTTACACTAGCTCTCATTGATGAAACATTGCCTAACATGACACTTGCAGTATCTCTCCAAAAGTCAGAATTGAAATGCTTTAATTTTTATCACTTCCCGTTGTTTCTGAATAAGCTGTAACTTCATTTTAAAGTCACTTTAGATGTTTTCTTTGTGTAAGGAGAAAGAAACAGTGTACAGTGATATTAAGAAGATCCTCAGTGTCATTCGTGATGTTCCCTTCCTAATCACTGTGGATTTAAACTGGGCACCTACCCTGGGACAGATTCAGATACTTCGCTGCTCTGTGATTTTTATTGTAGTTGCAGCAGCCAAAGTGGAGGTTTGGCTGGAGGGTGGCTGGTCCACTAGCGTGGACGGGACCCTGGTGCCCGGCCATGCTGCAGGCGGGCAGAGCGCTGCCTGGCCCTTTTGAAGGGTTATGATTGTTGTTGTTATTGTTGGTGTTGGTATTTGTGAAGCCGCATGCGTGCTGGGGCCGCCGTGGTCCCCACTGGCCCTGGGGCCATGGGCCAGCCGCTGCCACCACGAGGCCAGCAGTGGGAGCGCCCAGGGCAGCGCGGGCAGCGCGCGCAGGGCACCCTAATTCAACAATTAGATTAAACATAATCTAATTGCACCCCTCTGGAACATGCCTGAACACTTCTGCTCTTGCTGTTATCCAGGCCAATCAAGTATCTTTGTTGGAAAACCTCCAGCTTTTGTTTCCTTTCAGTGCAGAAGACACTTGGGGACCATCTCCAACCAGCTCCTCCACCTGATTTACCTTCCAAAGATCCCGCTGTTTAATTGGACATAGGAATCCATCCTTCTATTTGCAGTATTTTCAAGACACCCAACTTACTGCAGGCCATGGCACAAACTGGCACCTTACCTAAGAAAGAGGAAGGTTTAAAACAGCTCAGACAGCCTGTTTTCCTTTCTCTCTTTCTTTCTGAGGGCCAGGGGGCCATGGGCTTGCTCAGTAGCCCTTCAAAAATCTCTCTTCGAGTCACTCTGTGTTTTGCCCAGTGTCTTCAGAGCCCTTTCACACCCCGAAATCTTAATTTTCAGGCATCCCGGTGCATCCTCTACCTGTTCCATGTAGGTGTATCCGTATGTAGAGTGAACCTATCGCACAGAGAGCGGCATGGGCTTCATGTAGGAACGCGGCCCACGCTGCAGATCATTTGCAGCATGGTGCCCGCCACGCACGGTGCCCGCGGCCACCCGTGCCTCGAACGCTGCACAGAAAAGCGCTGGGAAAGGGCGAGGCGAAGGAGAAGGGAATAGGGAAGCAGGCGCGAGCTTCTGCTGGGGCGTCTCGGGCCATCTGCCGCCGCCCCGGCACAATGCGGGGCGCCTCTCAAAGGCGACACGTTTTAATGAAGTGCGCACAAAGCCGCGCGCTGCAAATACACTCCACACAGAAGCAGGGCTCGAGGAGCCGCTTGCGGCGCCGCCGGCATTGCCTGGCCCTCCGAGGGCGGCATCAGCGCGCCCCGTTTTGGGGGGCGCCGCGGGGATTCGCCGCCCCGCGCGGCCGGGGGCAGCGAGCGGGGCGCTGCCGGCGGCGGCCGAGCCACGAGTCTGCTGTCACTCAGCCTTCTGCCCGGCTGCTCCCGGTGAAAAGAGCCGCCCCGGGGACGGCAACACATGAATACGGGCCGCAAACAAACCGCGGGGAAGCGCTACCTGGGGGGCTGCGCGCGCCGCCCCGCTCACCTGCCGCGCGCCGCGGGGAGGCCGGCGCGCGGGCACACGCGCCCACCACCACTGCGTGCCCTTCCCTGCACCAAACAAACCACCCGGGCCCGGAGCTCTGCTCGGCCTCCAAAACCTGCAGGCTTCCTCCAGCTCGAAGGCCGAGGGAGGAGGGAAAGGGCCTGGGACAGCCCAGCGCCTCCCCAGCCTCCTCTTGCCACATCTGGAGGCTGATGCAGCGCCCGGTGCGGGGTGTTTTCCCACTTTCCTCTTGTGTTGTGATGTGGGTTGGGGCCTTCAGAGGCTCCCTATGTTCCCGCAGGCATCTCCCGCGCTCGCCGGCACGGACAGGGCCGGCTCGGGGCGGCGGGGACGGCACTTGCCGCTATTATGCGCCTATTACGGAGGGCCAGGGGGAGGCCAGGGCAGGCCGGAGCGGTGGCGGGCTCCGGCCGCCCCCCCGCCCCACGGCAGACAATTTTGATGAGTGGGTTTTTGTCCGGATGGTTTGTAACGGTGCCTGTTTTGGGGTGTCCCGGGGGGTCCGGGAAGCTTTAATTCGCTCACAAAGGCTCATTTGCAGGTCAATGCCATGGCACACTCGCCTCTCCCCTTTGCCTAAATCTCCTTTTGTTCCCCATCGCCTGCTCCTCATGCCAGATGGCCGCAGAAAATGCTAATTTCTCTCTCTCGGGCGCTCGCTCGCTCTCCTTTCCACCCCCCCCCTTTTTTTTTTTTGCATTTAATTGCAGCCCTTTTGCAGATGGGGGCCGCGCGGAGTGTGCGCCGCGTTGAGGCCAGCGTTGCCTTTGGCTTGCCGGGCACGTTTCTCAAAGTCCGGTGCGAGTCAGGCAGGGATTAGGCTGACAGGGAAGTGATCAGATTAAACCCCGCGCACTGCCGGCCCCGCGAGGCTGCCCCGCTCGGGGGGGCGAAGCGAAGCCATCGGGTCCCGCACCGTGGGCCTCGCCGGAGCGAGGGGCTGCCGACGTGCTCCTTTGGGGAGCAAATTAGCTGACTACTTTTCTTGAGCCGCCCAGGCTATTGGGCGTCGTTAAAGGCAGCCTGGAAGCAGCCGCCCGCGGCATGTGGCGGTGCTCGGGTGGCTTTTTTCCCTTGGTAAATTCGGCCTTCATTGTTGGTGGGTTTGGGTTATGTTGGGTCTGTGCGCGTTTGCCTAATAGGTCGCTGATCCTAAAGGATCCCGCTTGCCCGGGAGAACTTGGGCAACCCTTTGCCCGTTGACTTGCCCACGTGGAAAGCAATCCGGCCACACTGAAAGGCGAGTGGGGCGGCGGGGGGAGAAAACCCTCCCCAAAACACGTGTGTTGAAGACGTCGCCATCCTCGGCCTGCGCCGCCGCAGCAGAGGGGTTTTGATCCTCAGATTTGTAACCTTGTAGGCATAATAACGCCGTTTCTCTCGTGTTAGCAGGTGTCCTGTCTGGGAGCTGCCGCCTCAGCCTCCAGCAGAGCCGTGAATTAGAAAATTGTCTGTCTTTCCTGAACCGTGAAGTGCTGCTCTTAAATAAAGGCCAGGTCAGATGTTAAAGGGACATTCTTGTCTCGTGGAGCCGAAATAATCCGCGGGTGCACGGAGGAGCACGGGCAGCTCCTCGCCGAGCGGGCGGCCCGCGGCCTTGCCCGGCTCCGGCCACGGCCCGGGCAGCGCCAGGAGGCCGGGAAGCGCCGGGACGTGGCTCCGGCTCTGCCCCCTTGTGTCCACGCACCACCGTGGATAAGACCTTCTCCCTACCCATGGCCGCGCCCGGGTTCTCCCCAGCACTGGCTTAGTTTGTATGTATATAATGTATATACACGCCCATCCATATACAGCTGTAGTTCAGACACATGTATGTGGCTTGCCATCTCCAGAGCTCTTGCAGCATTAGCTCGTGCATCGAGCCGCGTAGACAGCTCCGTCCTAGGGTTGATGCAGGCTACAGCGAGCTGCGTTCTTGCAGCTACTGTGAGGGGCAAGCTGGTCCTTGGGGATGCCTGACATTTCTGAACCCCTTCCAAAAATGGTTCTCGGCATTGACTGCAAGGTGGGATTGGGGCTTTCCCTCCAGGTGGGTTGGCATTAGGGTTGGCATTAGCCTCCCTTCGGTGCTGCCCGCCCGTGCCCAGGAGCGCTTTAAATCCCGCTGACAATGATGGAGCCCTAGTTAACTATTTCAGGAGCTTCTTTCCGTGCTTCTCCCGATGCGTGCGCTGCCGAGACATCTGTCCTCCCTGCTAATAAAGTAGCCGAGATTTAAAATGAACTTCATCGCATTGCTTGGAAACTATGGGCACATATGCTTCATAATTAGCTGGATATCTCTTATAGTGAAATGATTTTTTTTCTACTGCCCCCCTTGCTCTCTGTCGCCCATTCGCATCAATAATAGAAGCAAACAAAGTTCCAATTGTTCCCTGTTGCGGGACATTATGTGCCTGAATAAATGGATGTTGGCTGTGTCTACATGGATTTGCCATATGGCTACAAAGGCCCGAAGAATAGGGGCAGTGTGCTTTGTGCTGGGGCGCCGGGGGCCGCGGGCCCGCGCGCCGGGGCCCCGCACACCTTCCTGCGGCGCTCCGCGGCACGGGCGCTGCCGGCGGCGGGCGGGCACCCCTGGAGCGGCCGTGGCTGGGCATGCGGCACCGGCTCCGTGCCGCCGGGGGCTGCCGCCGGCACAATGGGGCTCCCCAAAGGCACCTGCTCCCGTGAAAGCCGCAGCAAAGCCCATAAACGCGGAGGATCCAGCTGCCGCACCGCGCCCATTGTTGCCTTTCATGAGGGCGAGGGGAAAAGCTCTTTTCCCTTTTCAAAGAGGGGGGAAGTCGTATTGAAGCCGCGGGCGCGCCACATAAGCCCGCCACGATGAAGCGATCATGGCGCAGAGGCAGTCGATGCGAGAGGTGGCTCTGGCTCCTGGTGCAACAGCGTGGTGCAGGGGCCACGCACGTGCCGGCGTCCCCAGGGCACCACCACCCAACCAAGGCTTCGAGGGGATGAATCCCGAAGGGGTGGCACTGAAACACCGCGTTTGATTCATTGTGGGGCTTGCTGTAGCTGCTGCAGGGTGGTGGCGCCGGCCGCCCTTCCCCTACAGCTTCCCCAGCCCTCCTGGCCTGCGGATCAACCCCTTGCACCGGACAAGGGTTTTCCTGCAGGAGTGACTCCAGCAGCCAAGGCAGCATTGAGAGGGGACCCTGCCTGCTTCCCACTTGTGCATCCCAGGCACAGCCCACCGGGAGCAGTGGGAGAGGGGTCCAACAGCACACAGCACCACTGCGGGTGGGAGGTGCTGAGGAGGGCGGGAAACAGAGGGAGAAAATAGTGGAGAAGGCAGCACCTTTGCCCAGTGCTTTGTGCTAATTCTGGGAATAGTAATATTTTTAGGGGAAAAGTAGTGTTTTCCCTAAAAAGGCATGACAACAGTGCATGGCACCAGGGGGCTGTGCATATGGAGCTTATATATATAATATGTGTGTGAATTCACTTATGTAAGAGATAATTGGTTGAGCAGCACTCAGTCCCTGCTCCCTGGGAGACTGTGTAGAGCTGCAAAGGGAGGACACACAGGATGAGAAGGGCAGGTGGGGCCCCCAGTGTCCCCAGCACGAGGTGGCACCTGCAAGCCCCACATAAGGCACACACAAAGCAGCAGCACAGAGGTTTCTTTTTTATTATTTTTATTTTATTAACACAATTATCATCATTTGGAGTTGTGGCATTCTTTGCAATGGCAGTGGTACAGACCGGCTCAGGACCCATTAAAACAGATTTGTCTTCAAGTAAAAGCATTTTTTTTAAACTTTGAGTCATAGCTACATCTTGTGATGGTAAGGACAAGAGGAAAAAAAAAATCCCACTATAAAAATAAATTTACACTTTGTAAATAACAAAAGCAAATATAGTGCCCTTTGGCTTAACCAAAAAAAAACAACAAAAGAGACTATTGGATGTCAAAGTTATCCACATTTCGGACATAAATAGAAAAATATAAGTTAGTATAGCTCTTAAAACAGTCTCTGTACAAACATACACTCGGGTTCTCGCCGCGTTTTCCTCCTCCCGGTTCCGCTCTGGTTCCGCCCGGCGGGGTCGGAGCGTTCCGCGCTGAGGCGCCTCCTCCGGGGCCCCGCGCTCCCGGTCCCGCTCCGCTCCCCGCGGCGCCGCC
>PTEX01000043.1:1432379-1609686 GCA_003342815.1 Eudromia elegans
GGCGGGGGCTGCCGCCGGTGCTGCCGCCTCGGGAGCGCGGGCTGCGGCGGGGAGAGCAGCGCGGTCCCTCGGGTGTTCCTCCTTTCCCTCGGCTTTGTTTTCCGCCCGGCCCCGGGGGGTCTCCGGGAGAGGCTGGAGCATCCCCTGGTGGGGAGGGGAACGCGTGCTAGGGAAACGGGACCGTTTCTGTGAGTTCTGTGAGCTTTTTTTTTTTTTTTTTAATGACGCTGCTGCAAAACAAAGCGAGGCGCTGGGCGGTTTCGAAACAAGCCGAGGGCTGTTTTTAAAATGGTCCCTGTGTCAGCTGCGTGGAAGCAGTCAGACCCCAAGGAGGAGTGTGGAGAAACCGCAGCGCTTCCCTCGCCGGGCTTCGAACGTGCTGCAACATGCGCCTGTGCCACTGTGGGCAACTGTGCAACTGTGTGCGCCTGTGCCACAGCACACACCAGTGCCACAACGCACACCGGTGCCATGACACACACCAGTGCCATGACACACACTAGTGCCATGACACACCCTGGTGTCATGACACACACCGGTGTCATGACGCCCGCTGCCCGGCGGCCAGCTCGGCCCTCGTGCACCGGGACCAGCCGTCCACGCGCTGCCACCCCGCAGCTCCCCCCGGCCCTGCCTGCTCTTGCCTGGGGACCTGGGGAGCAGCCCGTGGCCCAGCACGGCACTGACGCTGGGAGCAGGGCACAGCCCTGTCCTTGCCACAGGGAGCAGGGCAGAGGGGCCTGGCGGCAGGGCAGGGATGCAGCTTGCCGGACCACGGAGCAGAGGGTGGCCATGGGCAGCTCCTGATGGGTGCCACTGCCGCCATCTCTGTGTGTGTGTGAGGCCTCCCCTTCCTACCATCCCTCCCTGGGCCCAAACAAGCCCTTTCCCTCCGTTTCCATCCCATCCGGGGGCTGCTCCCCTCAGGTGCTGGCCCTGGCGCCTCCGGCCACCATGGACGCGAGTGGAGCTGCATGCTGCCGAGGAGAGCGGCGCGGAGCCACGGGGAGCGCCATGGAGCCGCGGGGCCTCTGCTCACCCCGCGCAGCTGAGGTGGCCTCCACAGGGCGTGTGGGCCGGTGGCCTATCCAGAGCGCTCCACAGCGTGATGAGTGTTTTGGGTGGCGGTGTACTTGGGTGTTTGGGTGGCGGGTGGGGTTTTGGGTATTACCTTTGCCTTTGTCCTGATCTGTTCCTTCGGGAATGGTTTCCAGGGCATCCCTGGTTTCTGTATATGTGCAGCCCAGAAGTTGGAGCAGGGGGAGGCAAAGGGCTGTTACCCACCGCTATTTTCCGTTTCAGCTTTCTCAAGTAAACAGACTTTGTTTTGCTGAAAGCCTTGCTCGAGCCTGGAAGGAGGTTGGCACGTCCTGTTCTGTTAAAACAGGCGTTAAACCCCCTTCTCTTCGGGATGTGGCAAGAGCAGAGCAGTGGCCAGGCCACATCCCCGTCCCTGCTCCTGGCTGCGCATTCCTGCTCCCTCCTGGTGCTGGCAGGACCGTGCATTGCGTTTTGAGAGGGTCCGGCTTACAAAAACCAGCAACAAGCATTTGTGCTGCAAGCAGGGCAGCCGGTGGCACGGTTTTGCCTCCACTTTAGACCCACCCCGGAGCCCTGTTTGCTGCGAGGCAGCCGGGCTGAAGATGAAATGTACTTTTTTTTTTTTTGGCTTTTTCCCCTTTCCTGGCACGGCGGAGCAGCAGGAATGCGCCGCTCGGGGGGAGCTCGCGGCGGTGCCGGGCAGGCCCGTGCCAGCCGCGGCCAAGACCTGCCACCACCAGCGCAGCCTCCACCACCAGCGCAGCCTCCACCACTAGCGCAGCCTCCGCCACCAGCGCAGCCTCCGCCACCAGCGCAGCCTCCGTCAGCGCCTGCACGCCCATCCCAGCAGCCCCAAGCGCCTGAGTGCCGCCTGCAGCCCCACAGGAGGCGTGGGGTGCCTGCAGGGTCACTGAGCCCCGCTGAAGGGCTTGGGGAGCTGTGGAGGCTCCGGAGCCGTGGGTGACGATGCCTTGTGTGCGTGGGGCAAGGGTGCCCTCTAATGTTGGCCTCCGTCGCGAGCTCGGGAGAGGAGGAGGGTTGCGGTGAAGGTTGGTGGGTTCCTGCTCGCTGTCCATGTGCGGACAGCGGATCTCACCCGGCTCGGAGGCCCGGGATGTGGTGGCATTGGGATGTAGCTCCGGGGGATGTCTGCCTGCCTTGGGCACTCTGGGATGTGGTGTGGGAGGTGCTGGTGCCTTCACTCTATTCCATGAGGATTAGGGTCCGGGAGCAGATTTGCAGCTACAGAGCTTGGTCTTTCTGCCTGCTCCCAGCACTGCTCCCCTCCCCAGGGCAGGGAGCGGAGCAGGACCACACTACGGGATGCAGTTCCTCCTTCCCTCCTTCTCTGGGTTGGAAACCCTGGGGCTTTCCCCCGCTTTGCCTCCGTGGGCTACGGAGATACACGGTGACGCAGCGAGGTGAGATAATCCCAGCTCCCTCCCCACCCCCTGGCCTCTTGTTTCTGCTCTTTAATTAATTTATCTTCTCGCCTGCAGCTTGAGGTTGCCTTTCAGCATGGTGGATTTCTGTGAAGGCGTCGCCCTAAAACTGTGTCTGCTCTTAATCTTGGGAAGCGATCTCTGTGCAATCTCCTGGCTAGAGCCGCAGCGTTAATTTTACTGCGAGCCTCACGTGAAGACCCAACTTGACATGGTTCAAGCAGCTCCCTCCCCAGGTGCTAAGGCCCAAGCGGAGTTGGATTAAGCAATTCAAGTTTAAATACTACAGCAAAATTCCTAGTGTGATGGGGGTAGGATTCTCATATGGGGGCCAAATAATTCAGATTTTGCAGCCCTTCTCAAAGTATCAGTGAACCAGCCGGGCAAAGGTATTTGTGAGTGAAATATAAAACAGGTGGAATCATTTGAAGCTAGTGAGGGCCAGGTGTTAGTCCGTTGAGATCTGGAAGTGATTCCATTGGGAAAGCTTCTCTGGAGGTGCTATGTTTATGGGGCTTGGCTGGTTTCTAGATGAGAGGTGCCTGCCCCTCTAGGAGGACAGAGCGGTTCCCTTAGCTGTCAGGCTGCCTCGCTGACCGTTGCTTTTCCCCTTTGTGCAGCCTTGCTGCTAAGCGAGGCCTCTGTCCTGCTCACCGCTGGGGGCCAGACGCAAACGGTGCTGAGGAGCCTCTGTGTGAAGTGGGGCTCCCTCAGGACCTGCTTCAGGTAACAGACCCTGCGGGGAGGGGGCTTCTGAACCTTTCTGCTTCTTATCTTAGGGTCCCTCTATGTCATAGGAGAAAACATCTGCTTAACTAAAATGTCATGTGAAACGAGGTAAGTCGTGGCGGCTGCTTGAAGGTGGGAACACTGGTCTAGGCTGTGCTCCACTTGTACTGTGTGTACCTTAAAAAGCGTCCCCGGCCTCCTGGGAGGTTCCCGCTTCTGCCCTGGATGGCCTGCAGCGGGTCCCATGCTGCAGTCTTGCTGCTGAAGTGCCCGGGGCAGGTCCAGCCCTGGCAAAATGGGTTGGATTACGTTTTCTGTCTCGTTTAGTTGCGGCCTGCGCTGCTGCTGTAAGTCTGCTTGGCAGAGCAAATATGCCTAAGGTCTGGTGTGAGGAGCTTTAGAAGCTCCTCTGACAGTGCTGCCAGCTCGAATATTTGCTCCGACTGTGTGCCGATTCCCTGCAAGACTTGGGCTGAAATAAAGCAGTATTTGCACAGAGAGAGAAAAACACAGATGTCATGCAAGGCTTTGTAAGGCGCTTGGATCCCTGGTGTACCTAAAGATGTCCAGGTTTCCCCAGCTGCTTCCCAAGGTGCTGGGAACCCGCCCTGTGTAACAATAATAGCAATAATAACAATAACAGTGCTGTAAGTGTACTCGGTGCAGCCCCGATTGCTCGCGGTTCCCATGCAAGTCATAGTGGCTTCGGCACCGTGTTAGCGCTGAGCAGCAGCTGGTGCGTTGCGGGCGCTGCTGCCGCTCCAGGAGGTGGCCGCGTGGCACCGCTCGAGCGCAGCGCTGCCCCCCGAGGAGGGTGCGACGCGACCCACCGCCCCTGTGCGCGCGCGGCAGATTTGTCACATCCAGCTCGTTCTGGGGCTGTAAACCTCGGGTGTTCCATTCTCCGGGTGTACCTGGAGCCAGGGCTTCGTCCCTGGCCTGGCAACAAACCTCTGCAGCTTGGGCACCACAGCCCTGCCCAGTGCCCCTACTGGAAGGGGCTTCCTGACCCCTTTTCAGGCTGGTTTTCGCCATGGAGCCCTGTGGGGCCGTAGCCTCCGTACACACCCTCGGATGCGCCAGCACAGCCCTTGTGCTGCAGCTCCGGCCCTTCCCGAGGTTTTCCTTCCTGACGGGAGCAATTCCGGTGGCTGGGCTGGAACGAAGCCCTGGGAAGGCCGGACAGTGTCTGCCCCGGGGAGGTCATAGTGAATTCAGCGGGACCGCGTAGGAAGCACTGAGCTCTCCCGTGTTATTCTTGGTGCAGCTCTGCTGAATTCAGGCCATGGTGTTTTTCCCAAACCCACAGTCTCTACCCCCTATTGTGTATTTTGATGTCAAGTGCTAGCATTCAGAAACGTTCTCCTCTGGTTTAATTTATCCCAAATATTAGAAAGGAGATACGGTCCTGTGGTTAAGCAGCTGCACTGGAGTCCATCAGGTGATCCAGGCTGATGCCAGGCCCTTCCCCTGGCTTCCTCCCTGATTTGGGGCAAGTCTTCAAGTCCTTCTGCCTAGTTGTGTCCTCCTGATAAGATGAGCAGGATCTGCTTCATTTCCCTGTCTGAATCTCCAGCTTTTATTGTGTTTGCAGGGCACCAGATGGGGCCTCGGTCTTAGATGAAGCTCTTGGGCTTTACCTTTAAAAAGTTAATAACAACCAGGCATATTTCAGATAAAATGTGATTTGCAGTTTAATATGCTAAGTAACAACAACAACAAAAAATTACCCAAAGAATGAACAATAGTCATTCCATTTCGCAAAATAATTTGCCAAGCAGAATGAGTGCACCGACATTTTTTATAAAAACAAATTATAAATAATTGCTTTTTGCAATTTAATACGCACACAGAAAGAGCCAAAGGAGTTCTGCAGCCACCAGGAATCTGATTTCATTGCCGATTTGGACTGTCTCTAGTTTTCATGAAAATCCCCGAAGACTGTATTATTTTGTAAACTAAACATGCCTTTTTTTTCCCTCTATTTCAGGCCATGTGGATTCTTTTTCCATTCATTAGAGAGGAGCCTTTTTTTCCCCCTCCTCCCTAACCCCCCATGCCCCGAACACAATTAGACAAAAGAATAAATCAGTCAACAAACATAGGACATAATTTTGGCACTAGCAGCCTGTATATGCTCCTATTTGCTTAACCATATAAATCTTTCACCAGACTACAAATGAGGCCATTTCACTCCATGCCGGAGCAGGGGGAAGGGAGTTTGCTTTAAGTGTTGAGTATGGAGAGCTCAGTAAGTCTTTACACTTTTTAATATTCTCAGGTTTCCCGCTCTGATTTTTTCCAGAAATCGCCAGATAAGCAGGCCTTAGTAAAGATACACCAGGGAAGGCAACTATAAATACTTCCACAATGCTGAGAGCAAGTGTCAGGACTTAATGCATAACCTAATTGTCTGATAGGCAGTTTAATTGCAGGACGTTTATCTCCTCACTTGCTTTTACCGTGGTCCTCTGGTTTATCAGTCCTTTACAACTTATCTATCCCCTTCAAGAGAATGCATTTCCTATGTGCCATAACTGGCTAATTCCTCCCCATTTTTTAGGTTGATTTTTTAAAAGTATGTCTCATCAGAGGGTGAAAGCTACCAGGGATGTGTCTATAACTGGTGCAGAAGGTGCCCTTAGGTAAAATGCAGTGCAGGCCCATGCTGTCCATCACTATGATGCATTTCACTGCACAGGTCAAGTGGGGTCTAGCTGGATGTGTCACTGGCCACAACAGCAGCATGCGGTAGCCCTTTCCCTGCTTTGTATCCCTACCACAACACAGGTGGCTTTGGCACCAGCTTTAGGCCTCTGCTTCTCTGTATTTTGTCTTTTGCCCTAAGAAAAATGGAAATTAAAACTAACATTTTGCTCCAAGTCTTCTGTCAATGCCGATGAAAAGGAGGTGAGCCTTGGTGGGAGCACAGGGATGGATTGTGGTAGACACTGGTCATTCACTTGGTCATTCACTTTAGGTCACTTTACCATTCGCTTTACCTCTCTCTTCAATGTTGATAATTTGTACACGGTGCAAACGGAGAGGGTTTGTCTGAGAGTGCTGCTGCTGGGTTGCAGGAGATCCAAAGGGCAAAAAATACATTTACTTGTTTTACACTTAAATGATCTACATGGTTAGCACTGATTCCTTGCTCAACTAGGGTATTCTCAAGGTACCTTCCCTGAGTCAGCCCTAAGCTGCGGTGAGCGGGATTAGTAGCCGGGTGTAGCATGAGCCCTTTGGTTCGTAAAGTTCCCTCTAGCTACTCACACTCTTAATAGGTTTATGAGCAGTTGTTTCTTCGCAGCTGCTGGTGATACGGTGCCAACGCCTGGTGAAAGGGTGAGCCTTCAACCTTGCCCTCCTTCGCTGGGAGGCGAAGCCTGGCAGGCTTCGTTGAATCAGGAGGCTCTGCAGCTATGGGTATTGCGTACACACCTGTAAACCATGGTCCTTACCCCAGAGAGCTCAGAGCAACCTCTCCCTGTGCTTGGTTAAAACCTTGGTGATCCTGATGACCACCTTCTTTTGTCAGGAATAAGGCAAGCCATATAACGGGCCACTCAAGGAGGAGCGCGGCCAGTGGGTCTGGGGATGTTCTCATTCCCCTCTGCTCAGCGCTGGTGATGCTGCCTCAGTGTGGGGAACCCCCGTGCAAGAGGGCTATGGACCAGCCTGAGAGGACCCTGTGCAGGATGGCGAAGGTGCTCAAGAGCACGTGCACGTGAGGGAGGTGGAGGCTGCTCTTGGTGCTGATATCACAAGGGACTTCACATCCAGGTACTTAGCTGGCCAGTCTCCTTCCTGGGAGATATTCAGAGCTTGTCTAGAAAAATTATCATCACCAAGCTGATGTGGTGCTGATAACCTTGCTCAAGCAGCAGGCTGCCTGAGAGATCTCCAGAGGTCCCTCCCCACCAGCAGTCCTGTGGACCTCTGAAGTCTGTGAGCTGGAATCTGGTTTTGTTTCCTCTTTAAAAAAAAAATATAGAAAACACTCAACCAAACATCCAGACTTCAGCAAGTAAACAAACAGAGCCCCAGGCAAACAAAATGCAAGAAGACAAATGGGTTTTGTTTGGTTTAATTCCCCAATTTGTAGCCAGCCTAGTTTGTGAGGCTGTAACAATTTTTTTTCCTCCTCTTCCCCTGTGTTTTGGCTTTGGCTGGTAGTCTGGGGTCTGAGTGGAGACACATGTGAGCGTTTGCTAGCTTAGATCCTGTAAAACTGCAGCACCTGGCATGGGGAGGAAGGAAAGAATTGGATCAACTAAAGATCCTGGCTAGAACACATGTAACTGATCCTAAGACTTAGGCTTGGTCTAATGCCTGCATAAATCTATTACAGGTAGGGTGAGTTAATAAGTTAAGACTTATTGTCCACCTTCAAAACTAAAAGTGCCTTTCATGAAGAGCCAAAATACCCATCTCGTGTGAGCCACCAGTAACGAAGAAGTGAAGGGGTTAACGAGTTGTGTTCACGTGATCCTGCTTGGAGCGAAGTCCGATGTTGGCCCTACAGGGATCCCCAGGCTGGTCTCCACTGTGATGGTCCTTGGAGCAAGCAGCCTGCCTGGGACAAGGCTGAGGAACCAGGTCCCTGGTCCAGTGCACGGTTGCCTGTGACCCAGTGTGACAAGTAACCAAGGAGGAAAGGAGCAGTAGCCCCGGCACGCTGACTCAGCACATTCCCGCTGTTAAGCTTTGGATGGTAAACACCGCTCGGCACTTCCCCGGCGTGGCGTTGCCGGCCACACGGCACCTGCAGGCAGTCTCCCAGCCCGGGCACGCCATGAGCACCATGGGAGAGCCCGCCGGCCCGGCGAGCCAGGGGGCCACGAAGCGGCGGGTGGTCCTGGTCACCTACCTGGTCACGACGCTAGACCTGGTCTTCTTGTTCATGCAGCTGGGAGTCTTGCCGGTGAGTAGGGCTTGCCCGGCCCCGCTGCAGCCGTGGTGTTTGCTCAGTGACTGTCTTCACAGCAAGCCCTTGCAGGAGCCGGCAGCCGAGGCGATGCAGGAGCACCCTGAAATCCTGGGAGTGCCCCTGCTCGGTGGGGCAGGGCTGAACAGGGAGACACGGAGCAAAGCGGAGGCCAGGTGGCTGGGCACTCAAAGCAAAGCACGAACATCTTCCACATCTTCCTCCCCAGCCACCAAAGCCAATGGTCCAAACGCAGGTTGCTGAGTTGCAGCAAATGCAGATATGGGTGCTACCTCTGTAGGTGCCCTGTGTTTTGTATGTCTCCCTTCTTTTTTCCCTTACACAAGCACCCAAGGCAAGCAGCAGGTGAGACCACGCAGAGCAGACTTGCTCTTGGCTTTGTCCAAGGGCCTGTTGCAGACTGCTCAAGTTGAGCAACGGAGACTGAGGGAGGCAAGCAGCTTTGGAAAGCGCATCTTCATCTACTGCATTCCTGCGCTTTGCCCAGCAGGACCAAGCAGAGCCAGGAAAGCTGCTGGACGTGGGTGCAGGGCACCCATCAGGAAGGCGGGCTGGCTTGGGAACCCCTCTGTGCCTTCAGTGATGGTTTATACTGCATGTGCTGTGGCTCGAAGGAAGCGAGGGATTAGACTGTGGTCCTCTACATGCAAACATTAGGCTCTTTATTCAGAAATAGAACGTATTTCATTCCCCAGTCCTAACATTTTTTGTTTTGTTTCATTTGTTTTCAGTACTTGGCAAAGAGCCTGGGCTTGGACTCGGTTGGGTTTGGCTACCTCCAGACAACCTTTGGTGTCCTTCAGCTCGTAGGAGGTCCTGTTTTTGGAAGGTGAGTGAGAACGATTCTCATGACCCTTTTAACTGCTGAATAAAGCCAGGCGGTCTCACATTTTAATAAAAATGCTTTATTTGTAGTTCATGCTCCTGTTGAAATGTTTGAAGATTTCATAAATGGACAAAGGGAAAATAAATACTGCAATTACAAATGCTGCAGCGTAGAAGCAGCCTTTATATTAACGCAGCAACACTTTAATGACAAACCTTTGAGGGTAACAATATACTCGGGTCCTCAGAGCTAGAGTTCTGATGATTTAATCTTGCAGACATTTTATAGCTGTGTGCAAGCTTAGAAATGTCATGTGACTGTGAAACCTTTAAGAAAGAGAGTGCTTATTTATTAATATTAAGTAGAGCAATTGGTAAAAAGGAGGAGGATCATGTTATTTCTACCGCTGAATCTTGCCTCATCGAGGCCAGTGTGGTTAAACACAAAGCTGGAATTTCTTTAGGTTTTATGTGAATATCAGGGAGTGCTGTATCTACAAGATAATCTACAAAAATTTAGATTTAGAACATAGGTTCTAGCAGATCTTCTGGCATGTGGAACATAGTACTTTGGGGACCTGATCTCCCAAAGCATTTAGGTGATACCACAGAGCACATTTTTAAATTGATAATTGTAACTATAAAAATTTCTTTAGAACATCTTGGAAGAAAATATGTTCCTAATTTCAAGAACTGAGAAGGTGTAGCTGACCCACTTTGATTTTTCTGTTATGCAGAACTGTAGAGTGGTATTTCTGGTCTGGGCCCAATTTCAGTACCATCTGCACTCCTGATTTTTATCCATGCGTGTTATTCCCTAATGCCCATAAGAGATATTAGATGAGAACAGAGAAATGTCATACAGAAATCCATTTAGGACTGAAGGTACATATTGCCATATAGAAACCAATCTTTGCAATGCAGAAATGAAAAGACTTTTTAAGTATTTGCAAATGTTTTGTCCTCTGCACAGATTTGAAAGAAAAGGGGGAGCAATAAGAAATGGAAATGTGGAAGTAACTTACGTCAGTTTTTCTTATTCATCTCGACTGACGTTGCTGAACAGCCATGAGAAGATGACGCACTGGAATTACTCTTTAGAACAAAATCTAAAGAGCCCCGAGCTATCTAGTGAATCGAGGTCCTTAGGTTACAAACAGCCAGCATAAACTTCCGTGGCTCTGATGTAAACTGCAAAGCTTTGACCCATTCCTCTTCCTCAACACAAGCCGCTTGCGTTACTTGTGCTTGGATTTGTTTGCAGACTCGTCTTCTATGCAAGGAGCCGTTTATCCACCAACTGCAATATAAAACTTCAATAAAATGAAGAAAGGAGGAATTGGAGTGAAAAGCTTTTCTAGGGCCTATCTTATGGTAATCTTAGTCCCAGCTGCTAAGGCAGTTTCTGTGGTGCTCTTGGATTTTGTCCAAATTAGTGTTTTAAAATTTCCTGTAAAGCCGATGCATTTAAACCAGGGAGCTGAACAAAACCCGATGCAAAAACAAAGCCTGATTTGGCTGTTTCTTTTTTTTCTGCATCAAAGGGAAGCAAATTTGAACCACTATTGCAAAGTCTGTATTGACCCTAAACATAAAACTTTCTCTTTATTTTCTTTAATTGAAACTGAGTGAGAACTGTTATTCCGAACGTGCTCTGGAAAGGAATTGGAGTAATTTCCATCACTGTTGGACCTGAACAGCAACATTAGCTAGCCTGATGCCTTGGTCTGAACCAACTCTGTGTAAAATTTGGGGGCAAGAGGCACGCTGAAGTTGTAATGTTTAGTGAGTTTCTTGCACTTCAGCTGGGCTACTCTACCTGCCTCTGATAAAACACAGTTATTTGCTCAAACACCAGCGGGAGCGATTCGAGCAACGCAGTGAAGTGCTCGTGCTAATGAGGGGTTTGGACCTCAGCTAAGCGGTGGTGGCTGCCGTGATAAATGCGTGTGGCTTGGGTAGTTGTGCATTGGACTTAAAACGCCTTACCTAGTCCCACTTGCACGCTTTCTATACCAGGTTTGCTGACCGGTTCGGTGCCCGAGCTGCCTTGATACTCTCCTGCGCATCCGGAAGTGCCTTCTTCCTGCTGGTGTCCATCTCCACCAGCATCCCTCTCCTCTTCCTCTCCCGGCTGCCCTCGGTGTTCATGCATGGGATGCCAGGTAAGGCTGACGAGGCTGAAGGCCCTCCCAAATTGCTGTTATTGCCCAACTCAGCTCTGCTTGCTCACCTTGCTCAGAAGGAGCAGCCCCAGCAGCAAGCAGTAGGAGGAATGTGTTGGTGGCTACCAGGGGTCGAGTGAGAGCATTAGACAGCACGTATTTTGGCTAGAGAAATCAACGCTTATCACAGTTCCTGTCACCTAAAAACATAGAATCATTACGGTTGCAAAAGCCCTTCAAGATGACCAAGCGCAACCACAAACCCATCACCACTGGGCCCTAACACTCAGCTTCTGTGGCAAGTGTTTTCACTGGGTGTTTTTCCTTGCAGGTGCTCAGAAGGTTATCACAGACCTCACTACTCCTTCCGAACGTGCCGGTGCTTTGGGGAAGTTGGGCCTTTGCTTCGGAATAGGAATTATCATTGGTTCTGCACTGGGAGGCGTCCTCTCCACCAAATTTGGGTGAGCGATTGAGTTGCCTGGTTTTGGCCTCGTTGCAAACACCGAGGGAAGTGTTACAGAGTATTTTGAGTGCTTAGTTTTGTTTTTCCCAACTTGTGATGGCATCTTATTCTTTGAATGATGTCTTAAACTGTGTGAGAGCTGCATTCTTGTGCTGAAGCAGGACCTGGTATGAACCAGAGTATCCAAAAGATTTCTCTAACTTCTGCTAGGAGATTTACAATGTTTTTAGCAGAAGGAGTCAATAGGGCAAAGAACATTCCCAAACTGCTTCCTACTACTGTAGCCAACTCTATGTTCTGTTGGGTCAGAAGGAGAGAAAGGGTAATGTTATAACAACGTTGAATAACTTGGTTTTAGACTCTTTGGTGATTGTAAAGGGTCATACTAGAATTTAATACTTTTTCATAATCCTAAGAAGAACTGCTTGCATTATTTTAAAGGAAGATAAGTGTACATTTCTGTCTAGGCTCCCTACCACATATCTGTTGTTTAGAAATAGTCTTGTATGGTTGAGAATTGGGAATCTCACGGAGTGCAAAGCCCGTGGAAAAATCAGAGTGCTTGGAGGGATGCTCAGTACACCTCGAAAGCTGAGGAAAGAGGAAAGAAAGTTCGGGATAGTGGGGTGGAGATGTGAGGCTGAGCCCTGCCAAAGCAAGGGTTGGGGACTGCCACATTCACCTGTGAGCGCTGCCTTTGCCACTTCTAGTACGGCGCATTGGCTGCTCTCAGTTTTTCTAATGTGCTGCAAAAGAATAATTTGAAGCGTTCATTTTGCTCTGCTTTTTTTTCTTCTTTTTTCTTCTCTTCTCTCCTTTTTTCCTTTTTCCTTTTTCTTTTTCCTTTTTTTCTTTTTTCTTTTTTTTTTTCCTTTTTTCCTTTCTTTCTTAATGGACTTTTGCTTCTGCAAGTTGAGATTGGTGTAGAAATCACTTCTCTTCCAACGCTTGTGAGCCTTACACTGTTTTTGTAGGGCGGGCGGGAGGCTGCAGATAATCAGGGGAGCCTCTGGATTTGGGGAGTTCTGCTCCTCCCGGAGGAACCGGGTGTCACGGACCCGGTTTCGTGCCCGCTAGATGTCCCCACAGGTCTGCCTGAAGCGCGCCGCGCTGTGTCCCGCTCAGCCAGGGTTGTGCCTTGTGCAGCAGCTCCGGGAAGCTTAGCGGAACATCCCTGGCTCCAGTAGCTATTTCTGATTTCAGGCTATGGTCCTTTCCCTTTCTCACATGTGCCATTAAAATCGGGGTTGTAAATAATACCAATTTGGAGGTTTTTATGTCTCTTCTCACGAGTGTTGCTTTCCATCCCCATTGCTAGTTGCTTGCCTTCAGTGCACGGCAGCTGGTTGAAGGTCAAGATTACTGTTGCCTTAATCTTTGGTTATGTGCCCCTATTTAAACATCTCCATTGCCATTTTGCCAAAGGAGGAGTTTTTTGCTTCCGTCTTTCTGTCGGTAGGATCGTGGTTAGGCAGACTTGCACCCACTGAAGATCAAGCACAAGCCAATCAACACAATCTGTAAGTGGCTTTGAGGGGTTTGGAGAGGGAGTTTTGGTATCAGTCAGTTGGATTATAGCAATGCTCACTACTCCCCATACAGCTTCCTAGAAAAAAAAATGTTGGAAAAATGCTGGAAAGAGGATTTAGTGTTTGGTTATAGACTCTTGCATCAATGCTGTGGGTTGAGGGTGAAAGCTTAAGGCTAGGGTCCTTCCTCAAAAGTGGAGAGGGGAGTGTAGGCAGCCAAACTACAAAGGCTTCCCCCTTTCCTCTACGGGCCTTGATTAATTGCACTTGGCTGCGTTTCCCCTTTCTTCCTCCCTTCCCAGCGGGACACGCAGGCGCTTTGCTGCGTGACCCAAGTTTGTTTGCTTTTACGCATGGGGGAGAGGTTTCTTCATTTTAGTGACTCAGCTGTAGGCTTCAACGTCTTGGAGCAATTATTCCTGAGAACTTGGGGGTTTCCTGGCCAAGCCCCTTTGGTCTCTTTTTTAACATTATTACGGCAGGGTTTGGGGATGGTTTTTACTTTCTTTTTCTTTTGGCTGTGCTATTATCCCTCTTCCTCAAGGGAAGTTTGTTTGTCTGAACTAGGGAATTACACTATTTTCCCCCCTCTCTCTCCTTCAATAAACCGTTTGAGCAATGTCCTCTGGCAGGGAATTTCTCAGGCGGCGGAATGGGAAGGCTGTGGGCGTTGGGAGGGCTGGGCAGGCGCAGGGCGCGGGGCGCAGGGTAGCGCTCCCGCTCTGCACAAAGCCAGGCATTCTGTGTCCGGGAACCGCCGCTGCCCCCTGCCAGCACCGAGCCGCCTTCCCGGCCGGACCGGCGTCCGGGAGCCGGGCAGCGGCCTCGGTGACGCCAGCACAGGCGTCCCTTTGTCCTCCCGCCCGGTGGCTCCGCAGGGCAACGCGGTGCCCGCCCGCCCGGGAGCTGCTGCGGAGGTGTCCGTGTCCATGGTGGGCGCTCCGCGGTGGCGTTGGTGGGGATGGGAGAACAGGCTCTTTGTCAGGAAGCCACTGGGTTAGGGAAGCGGACCAGGAGCGCTAGGAGAGAAATCAGCCTTTTTTTTTTTTTTTTTTTTTTTCTGTGGCGTTTGGTTGTGGCCTTTCATAAAAAATAACAGGATGAAGAAGGTGGAAGCTGTGTCTCGTTCGCTTTGATCTTGTTTTTTTGAAAGCCGCCATCCCCATGGTTAGGTCTGTAGTTCTCTGTGGTGTCCCCCATCCCTGCCCAGCTTGTCAGAGTAAAGCTTGGGTCCATGCCAGGCTGTTCCTCTCCTCCATCCCCAGCCTCTGAACTTCCAGCTCTGCTGACTCGTGTAACCTGGTCTTGAACCCAGGGAGCGCCTCGGCACGCGTTGGGTGGAGCTCCTGCTCATCTCGGGCATCTCCACCGTAGACAGCAGCACCTGGGCGTGCTGTTCAAGCTGCGCATGCTTCGTGCACAGGTATGGGCTCCTCTGCAGCATGATGCGTCTCCTGAAACGCATCTATAAAATAGCTTTAGGGAAACGTTTTTGCTTCTCCAAGTTCGTTTTTCTCTCTGACTGCAGAGGACCTTGGCTAAGAGTGGCCAGAGCATTGGTAGCTGCTGCCTTAGAGTTCCTGTGGGGTTCAGTGGAACAAATTCCACTCCTTAGGCCTCCATGGGAGAGCCCTTTGCTGCTGAAGTCCTGCTGGAAGCCCTGGGAGTCTGGGACACCGATCCCGTGTTCGCAGCTGCGCTCCTGGCACGTGCTGCACCGTGAAAGTGCACCACGTCATCAGGACGCAAGTGCTGAGCCGCGGTTTATCCCAAGCGTGCGGCCATCATGGGGCAGACCGGCCCGCAGCAGGCTCCTCAGCTCACCCTTCCTGCCCCGGCCCCCTGGCTGGGAAAGACCTGAGCTCCCACCTCTTTTGGGCTGCCAATTCTGGAGCTGAGCCCACTCAAGGGCAAGGGGGCCCCCCAGGCCTCTTGCCCACCTCCCTCCTGTGCCCTGGGTGAAGCGAGCGGTGGGCGAGCGTGCGCCTGCCCATGGGCAGAGCCGCTGTTTCGGAGGCTGCCTCTGCTGCAAAAAGTTACGTTCCAAAGCAAACAAACAAACAAACCTCCCAAATCTTATGGAAAGGCCCAGAGCACTTCGGTCTGGTCTCCCCGGTGGAAGCAGCATGGGGGAGCAGTCCTTGGGCCTCGCTGTGCAGGTTGCACAATAGCGCAGTGTCTGCGCGTGACTCACTAGCGCTTCCTCTGCTCTTCCCACTCCGGGAATGTTTCATGACCGGACAGCAACTCCGGCAATGTCCCTGGGGACCAAAACCAGGGGAAGTACTGTTTTTGTTGTTAATACAGAATGGAAAGCACAGAGTGGTCTGTGGTTAAGTCCCTGAGCTGGGATTTGGGTCTTGGCCGTGTCCCGGTTTTCCTGTGATCCAATTCAGCCATCTCATTCCCCTGCACTTTTGTTCCTCGTGCATGGGAAGGGGCAATGAGGCAGTTTTTCCCCACCCATCCCTCCATCCATCTGTGCTGTCGCTGTCTCGAGCACACTGGCTTTGGGATGCAGCCTGTCACAAGGTGTGTGCATGCAAATGCCCGTTGCCTCGGGGCAGCGTTCCAGTTTTTCCTGGGCTTACCCTCTTTTCTTGCCTCTGGTGTCCTGGGCAGGTAGCAGGCTGGCGAGCGGAGCTTGTGCCCATTTGTCAAGGGTGGAGAGTGTTTTTGATTATTTTATTTAATGCTTTATCAGAAGCAGATGCTAGCGCATGACCAGGTGCTCTCTCCCGTAGATTAAACGGGCCGTGCTGGCGTTTGATTTTGATCCGCTTCTGCAAACGAGCCCAGCCTTGTGGTGGGAGTCTGGTGAGCTCGGGGCAGGAAGGATGTGGTTCTTGCGTGGGAAGGAATATCAGACAAGGTAGGGAGGAAGGACTGGGATGAATGGGAACGTGCAGCTTTGTGGGCATGTGGATTGGGAAGGGGGGGCCACTTTGGGGCAGTGGCCTCTGGCTCAGGGATCTGGGCTTGGCACTTTTAGATTTACTGGGGGCCTCTGGAACAACTAAATTGATGCATCAAGGCACTTTTGGCTGGAAGGAAACAGGGCAGGATTCCCGAAGCAGGAGCAGTGGTGATCACAGCAGTTGCTCAGGCCATCACTTGGCTGGTGGTGCTCCAGCATGCCTGCTGGCTGAGAGCAGCTTCCCACTGCAGGCCACCTGCAGCTCAGGGACATCATGACAGGCCCTGTAGGCCCTCATGCCGTCTTGGGTATAGCTGAAGGCACAGAGCTTGGTGGACACAAAACGGGGCAGCTGGCAGGGCTGAAGGGAACGTCGTGACCGTGATGGCACCTCTCAAGGTTCGCCTCCTCTCAGCTCCACAGACCTTAACGCCACCTACTTTCATGCAGCTCCCACAGCACGCCCCATGTCCCCGAAACCATCATCCACCAGCTTTCCCCCATACCACAGCACAGCAGCTTTGGAGGGGCTGCCCTTTCCAGCCGCCCTTTGGGGATGGCTGATGTGGTTTTTCAGCCATAGGAATTCAGTACTCTGGGAAATCTGGCTTGTTTAAGGTAGTTTGAGTTCAAGGTCTAGTATCTCTGAATAGTTCTGAGTATCTGGGGCAGCATCTGGTTTTGTTTGTTTGTTGTTGCAGTTACTCTTGCTTCAGTTTTAATTTATTTTCCTTAGTGGAGAGGAGATGATATATCTAGCCATTTGTGGGCTGTGTGCACTATTAACTTTCTCAGCCCCACTCAATATTCCTTTATTCCGTGGTTACCCTAGGCTGAAACTTTTGGACTAATTACTCCTTGACAAAACTTCATGCGAGTCCTTTTGAAATCTGCACCGTCTCTGCTTGCGTAAGATTTGATTCCCTCCCGTTCTTAGCCTAGGGTGCATGATCTAAGACTTATTCAAGTCATTGGAAGGGTTTCCTTTGAGCTTTGCTTTACATCAAGCTCTAGGTAAAGAAATTTGTAGAGGAAGGATGAAACGTCCATAAATCTACACAGATATTTCTGGGTGTTTTTGAAGAGCAAATAGAAATCCCCTTAGACCTGCCACTTGGGAGACATTTGAGAAATGCTTACAGGAGACCAGGGTTTTAAATACAGTGGTTGGCCTTTAAAAGGTGACATTAAACACACTTAATGGTTATTAAAGCTGAGAAAAGTAAAAGCCTCATGTTTCAAATGCTGCAGCCCACTTCCTACAGAAACTTGGAAAAGCTCATTCCTAATCCTGAACTGTATAACAGATTATCTGTATCCTAAATAGCTCACATTTCTCCCCCATAAGAAATCTGCTTTAGACTGGGTAGGCCCCGGGGATGTTAGACAAGGGATGGATCTATTCTGCTAGCCAATATTTTCCAGTGTCGTTCTGGATGTGTCCCAGTCTTCCAGGAATTACTTTTCCTGATAGAAGGAGACCCACTTTTGGATAGACCTGTCGAAAGTTGGAGAAGAAATTTTGAAATCCTTGTTGAAGCCCTCTTTTAATGTAATTGAGGGAGTCTGCAGGAACATGTAATCTGTTTACCCAGCGGTGGTTAGTGACACCAGCCTCATGCCTCACACGCCCACGTGTGTTTCCAGTGCGTGCCATTACACGGTCGCGGGCAGCTCCCTGCTCAGTTGTCATCTGCCACCCTTCCAGAAGTTGCATCAGCTTGGTTTCGCCGTGGTGCCGTGCGGCAAGGGTGGCAAGGGCCTTTCTCAGAGGGAGTCTTCTGGCTCCTGAGGGACTCGCCGAGCTTCTCCCATGTTTGTGTAATTTATTTTACTGGGGGTTTTTTTGTATTTTTTTTTTTAACTTTTGCACCATTCACTGCAAGCAAACCCCCATTTGCCCTTGCCCAGCCACACAAGCTCAAGCCACGCGGTGCTTGTGAGAGGCCAGATGCCCAGGTACCTGCAACAGCAAAGGGAAGGCAATAAGGAACCGCTGTCACTAACAGCCAAGGTCAGGTGGTATAAAAACACCTGCTCAAGGACTAGCAAGAGTTGCCCGGCATGGAGATAGTACCTGGAGTACCTGCCCTGGCAGAGGGGCACGAGGGCGGCCCTGGCGCCGGGCGGAGGCGGCAGGGCAGGAGCAGCAAGGCCCAGGAATGCGAACGACACGCCATAAAGCGGCAACGGAGCAATCTGATGGCAAACCTGGGCTCTTCTTACTGTGGGCCGTGAGGTATTTTTGGACTTTGGAAGTGAGCCACCCGCGAGTAAATATTTGGTCGGCTCTGCAAGCTGTCTGAAACGCGTGACGTGCCCGTGGCAGGGGTAGCTGCTCAGTAATGAGACCGGCTTTCGTTTGCCAAATGTGACTGCCACTGATAAAACACAAGATCAGAGGAGGCATAAAGATGTGGGTGGACATAGCAGTCAATGATGTCCTCTCCTCATTCCCAGGCGTTTGGATTGCCGATGGGAGGAGAGCCGCCTGCCGCCCTGCGAAGGGTTTGGGCAGGGCGAGGGGAGTCGATCCTCGCGTGTCTGGTCCTGGAGGAGTGGGGCTTTCCAAGCAGACCCCACTGCTGGGCACGTGGCCCATACCCAAGCGTCCCTTGACTGCTCAGCCTGTGGGCCTGAGTGTGAGTGACTCTAGGTGGGGAGTGGGTGATACTCGCTCATGAGGGCAGGTCCAGCGCCAGGTGATGGACATGCCCCATGGCGTGTAGAGGGACGAGCACTGGGCAGACACCACCATCCAGCGCTTTGAGTTCAAATGAGGCGAATGCTTGGGAAAGAAAGCAACCTGCTTTGCAGCCGGGGCGTCATTACGTTGATCCAGCAGGCTCTGCTGAGACAGAAGGGGCTACCAGAGGAGCCCCACCTGGTGCTGAGCGGAGGGACAGGAGGTGGCAGCAGCAGCAGCAGCGAGCTCCAGCTTGGCAAACCCCGGCAGAGCGGCGCGTCTCGGAGCCCGGCTGTGCGAAGCCCGCGAGCCAGGCTGCATGCCGCTCCAGTCCGGAGCCCGGGGTTCAGCTCAGCCAGCTACAAAACGTACATCTGGGTTCAGGTTTCCATTCTGCTCCTCAGGGCTGTTCCAGGTGTTCAAATATAAGCATTTGGCCCGGGCCCATCTCTAATTATACATATTCTTTAAAAGTATTTTCCTTCCTCGGCTCCTAAGCTCTTGGCCTGTCTCCACTAGCCCTCTGTGCTGTGCTAGCGCGGAGTTTTCTGGGTATATTAATTGGGCTGTTTACACACCTGGCTTCCTGCAAGAATAGACACCTAGCTCCTTCTTTTGAAAAGCCTAGCCCAGAGGCTGTAAACAGGAATTGCGCTATGTCTGGAAAAGCGGCGCTGCCGCTTATCTGCGCTCCCTCAGGCTGTGGGAGCAGCAGCGGCAGCTGCAGACGTGGGTCAGCTGAGCACGGAAACCGGCTTGTGCTCCCTTCCCACCGTGCCTGTCCTCCCGCCTCGCGTCGCTCCCCGGGGCTGAGGAGCCACCTCCTCACTCCAGCACCCACGGAGGGTTACTGCTGCTTAACGTGATGGGGAGCAGAAGGGTCCCACCTGCAGATCCCTGTTTTGACTTGTGTGTGAGAAGTGGTAGTGTTGTCCTGGAGCTGTGTCCTGTGCCTGACTGTGGATGGGACTTTTTCTCTCTAGCTCTGGAGCTAGGAATGAGATGTAAAACAGAGGCTGCTATCCGGGCTCTGCAGCTCTGGTAGGGCTGCTTGTGGCATCCTGGAGCTGCAGGGGCACCTCTTTTACATCTGGCATGATCAGAAGTGCTCCGAGTCCTGGCTGAATGACAGAGACAACTGAGGGATCTTTCCTGGGATGCGTTTTTGCATAGTTCTTGGGGAGGAGACACCTGCAGCATTCCAGGTCGGTGAATAGAAGAGGCCACGTGGAGGAGGAGTTTCACTCCAAGCTCCTTCCATGGATTTTGGATAAGTTTTGCACATAGGGCTTTGCCTCCCCTTAGGCAAAGCTTTGTCCAAGCTCCCTCAAAGCTGTGATGAATTCCTCATTCCTCATGTGATGGATTCCTCATTCCTCGTATCCTTCAAATTGGGGCTGAGGGGCATCTTTATTGACCCATCGTGTAGATCTCAGAATGACTGTGGAATGGAAACAGTGCGTGGTGCAGATCAGGTGAAAGAGTTCCTTATTTAAGCCCTTTGGCCTTAAATTATACAAGACTAAGTAGGTTCCATGGCACAACTTTGATTCCAAGGCACAGAGGAATAAAAAGGCAGCACAAAATCAGCTGCCTGCTGCTGTCTAGGCTCCTTCCTTTGAGAGAGGCTGTGCTGCAAACCCGCACGGTGTGTGCCCCAGTGCTGGAAACAGACCTTCACACTGTGTGGGAGAGTTCCCTTTTACCTCTATGCAGAGTCTGCACATCTTGAAAACACCAATTTTGTGGGCATGGCAGCAGGCTCCGAATCCCACTGTGCAGCTGTTGTGTCACTAGATGGCCTTGGGTTTCCCTGGCTGCTGCTCTTCTTCAGAGAGGTTCCTTGAACTTTGTCTGGAAAATATCTTTGCAGGCGGCCGCGCATGCTGAGCACGGGGGCTGGCGTACTGCTGTGGTGTGCAGCTTGTCGAGCTCCCTGGGCAACTCCAGCTTTCTGCACTTCGTGAGGTTTCCAGAGGCCGCTGTAGCAGTGTCTCCAAGGCAGGTCCTGTGCTGCTCCTTGGGAAGGGGCATGCAAAAGGTTGGGAACAGAGGACAGGAAATCAAATGCACCTTAGGGCAAAATTTGCTATGCAAATCCGGGCCCATCTAGGAGCTGAGTATGCTCTTCAAATGCTGCTCTCGGGACGCTGAGCTGAGCCCCAGCTCACATGCAAAGATGCCCAACGGCGAGCAGAAGCAGTGATGGAGGCACCCATGTCCTCTACCCAGCCCTCCGGGTGCCACCGCTCCCCTGCACACCCAGCCAGCAGTTGCTTTGTCACTGTCCTCTCTGCTGGCCGTGGCTCTGCCCTGGCTGCTGAGCTTGGTTATGGGCCACAGGCGGGTGAGAGGAGTGGGAAGGGCTGGGAAATCTCCGCTGGGGCGAGAGTGGCCTGGAAAGGCGAGGGCGGCAGCAGGTGCGCCCAGCAGGGCTCCCATCCTGGCTTCCTAAACTGGTGAGGAACGGTTTCCCCGATCACTCCCAGAGGAGTGAGCAAACCCCCTCAGGCCTGGCGGGCTGGGTTGGGTTCAGCATCCGCTCTCCGTGTGACGTCTGCTCCGCAGCCACCAAGGTCCCTCGCCGCCTCTCGCAGCGGAATTGCAGCTCCCTAGGTCCCGGTGGGCCCTCTGCTCAGGAGCACCCGACCTGCAAAACGCAGACCGACCGTCCAGTGTTCCAAACGCATCACACTTGCCAGGTTCAGACCTCTCTTTGGAGGCAATTGCTCCTGCCTGAGGTGAGACGTCCTCTCCCCGGGTGCACCGTTGTCAGCGGCCCGCTGGCCGTGCGTGCCCAAGGAGGCTCAGCCGCGCTGCAAGGGCACAAAGCAGGTCCGTCCCCCCAGGCTGTGCTCAAACCCGACTCCCTCACCCTGGCGAGGGAGCGACGCCCTCCGCACTGCTAGGCCTGCGGGAGGGTGGGTGCCCTCGCACGCGCCACCCAGAGCTGTTCTACGCTCGCGCACGGTGGCGGCTGCCGTCAGCGGCTGCGCTCTCCCAGCTGCTGCTGCCCGGAACGACCGCCTTGGTGTAAACTGCTCCTTTCCACCCGCTCGCGTTCCGTAACCCCGCGGCGCCCGTCCGCCACGCGGCCTTGCGTCAGGCCCCGCGAGCTCCCGAGCGCCGCGCTCGGTGCCCGGCACTGCTCATGTGCCGCTTGCTGTAGTTGGAAAGGGTAAAACACGTTCGCGGCCGGGAGAGGCCCCACGTCCTGGCGTGGACAGGGTTGAAATTCCTGCTGCCGAAATCAGATGCTTGCACAGAAGGGAAGGGCCGAGTCAGCTCCGAGCGATTCCGAAAGCTCCGCAGGGACATAATGCTTTTTTTGTTCGCAGGCTTCTTATGTCATCACTTAGTCATGCAAATGTCACCCCGAAAGAGGGCCCAGAAGAAAGGCTTTTCACATCGCCGCCTGCTTCTGGAAAGCTCCCTCGTTGGTTATTCATGACCGCCGGCTCCCTCGGCCATGTGCCTCCTTCCCGACCGCTCCGTGAGGAGGAGAAATTCCCTGGCATGCCGAGAAGGGGGGAGGGGGGGAAAAATCCAGCACGCGAATTGAGTCAGCCTAAATATTTAGAGCTTTCCAGTTGGGTCATTAAATCCTCGTGGGGCTGGTTATAATTAGCGGCGTTGCTTCCAAGGCGGCTCGGCTGCACTTCCGCCGTGCTAATGCGGCTCCCAAGCAGCAGCGACGGGGCCGCCCGCCCGACAGGTCAGCCACGGGCTTGCCTGCATGCTGAGACGAGGGCCGTTTTGCTCTTCTGCCTAAAAGTTCTAGGGAAAGTTGGTAAAGAAACCGTTAGTTTGCTTTATTCGTTATGGAGCCTCAGCCCAAATTTATTGTTCAACGAGTTGCACAGCAAAAGTGTCGCATCTTGTGCCAATAAAACACTATTTTATTGAAGTCAATATTAGCCCGGGAGGCTGTTGCTCCTGCAGCACAAAGGAAGGAGGCAACTGAAGCCTTTGAAGTGTGGTAAACCCAATAAATTTTGGGTTTGAATCGCTGCGATAAATCCTGCTTCCTCAGATAAACGCAGCGCCTCAATGGGAAGCGGTGTCATTATTTCTCAGGTGATATTTTACCAAAGGGTAGCTGTAGGGAAGGGTTTAATTTCTTTTGTCGCCTTATCTCTGGGAATCATTTCGGTTCTGTTTCAGCGAAGCGTGAGACTAAAAAGAGTTTTATTGTCTCTTTGAACTGCCTTTTGCTCTGAGGAATGAGGATATAACTGAGTGGGGCCAATAGCAGCAGGACAAGTGAGACATGTAGAGGCTTGTCCTGCCCCATGCTTTCCCCGTCTAATTTTTTTTTCCATGCAGTTAGCACTGATGATTGGGATTTTCCAGCCGATAACGTCCTCGCTGGCCTCAGGGTGATGTGCTTCCTGCTAGATCCGCTCCAGACTGTTTCTTTTCCGCTTACTTCAATGCCCATCACTCGTCACTGTTCAGTTCTCATATCTTCTCTGGGGGGGACTTCTTTCCATGTTTGATGATTTTCTTTTTTCAGTAATCTCTTCTCCTTCTGCTTGTGCTTTGCTTCCCAAAGAGATAGACCTTGGGAGCAAATGAAAGGTAAATATTAGCCTGACTTGAAGGCTTTAGGGATGTTCATTTTCGTTGCTTTAAGTACTGTTGGTGTTGTTGCTTTTGGGATGTCTCATTAGAGGCGTAACCGAAGAAGGGCCCTGCTTGGCCCTGTCTGGAACTAGGGCAGTTCTAACACAGCTGGTGTCATGTAGCAGCAGAGTGTCTGTGTCCTGTGTCTGGGGCCGCGTTAGCAGCCAACCTTGGTTAGGTCACAGCCTAAGCATAAACCTGCTGTTTGTAAAGTCCCACCCCTAGGTCTTTTTCCATCAAGCCTCAACTCCTGCTGCTGTCCAATGGCTTATCAAAGGGGAATTAATTTTTCTGTGCATCCTTTCTCTGCCCATACCCTGCCTGTCCCTACAGGTGCCTTTCCTGCGGGCTCTGGCTTGGCAGTGCTTTGAAGCCCGCGTGTTCCTGCTTAGAACGAGATCGCAGTGAAACTGCAGCGAAATCGCATCGTTCCCTTTCGTTGCGTCCAGCAGAAAAACCCCAGTAACCACGCAAATAAGCAAATCAACCTCATCAACCAACTTTTCTGTTTATGTAAGCATATCTGGTGTGCCCTAGAAGCAGCCAGCTTCTGAAATGCTCTGAGATACCACGAGAGACGGTCTAAAACCACAGTCGCTGCCAAGCGCTGAGGAACACGGTCCAGTTGCTGTTCTGAGTTGCGTTTGTTCTGGTATCTGCCCTTGTGAAATGCAGGTCCTCCCTAAGAGGTTGTGCCAAAGAAGTCTGTGGCCTCTCGGTCTCGCAAGCAACACGCGGCTTGCCATGCAGGTCTCCTAGGTACAGCGAAACCAACTGTGCGCTCGGCCAGTGCGCTCTCCTTGAGGCTACAGAAACGCCTCATCAGGGGGTTCCAAACTCCTCTGCAGAGAGCTGGCCGCCTGCCCGGCACTCACTCCTCCTTGTTTCCAGCTGCTAATTTGCAATTAAGTGCGACTGAAAGCACACTGAAGGCCCTGCTAGCCGTCGTCCCCGCGAGGCCGGCGGGGAGCGCGCCGCCGTTGAGCGGCGAAGGGAGCCGGGCGGCTCCGCAAGCGTGCGGATGGGTGGAGAGGCTGCCCGTGAGGCGGGCTCAGATGTGGTTCCCGACAAGGCCTCCTGTAAATAACACTTCAGCACAATGCAGCTGGGGCTGATGGGCCTCCCCGTAGGTGGTCTCAGTAGCGGGGCCAGGGTTAGATGTGGTCTAGAGGAGGAACGAGCCTGCCTCCTGCCGAGGCGGTTGTGCCTCCAGCAGGCGCTGAGGTGCGCGAGGCAGAGCTCCAAAGGCCACTGCTCTGCCAGCTCTGCAGGTAGAGGCTGCTCGTGGTGCCAGCAGCCCTGGAGCCTGCGGAGCTGCGGGACGTGCGTGGAAGACCCTGCAATTGCCCTTGCCTGGCACAAAGTGCATTAAATGTCTTCTCAATTCGCCTCTCTGAGAGGCACAAGCGAGTTCAGTTAATATTTAGCACGCTTTTTCTTTTTTTTTAGCCCAAATAATTTTTATTTTGTTGTGTCTACAAAGTATGTGAAAATACATCATTTAGCACAGTGATTCTTGGCCCTTTGCTGACCATTGTTTGTGCTACCAGCTGTGTAGGGGAGGAAGCTAACGCAGGTATGCAAACTGGCAGCTCTGGAGCACAGAGCAACCTCCCTCTGAGTGCATTTAATACGCAGAAACCCTCATCATTATGGGAGGGGGGAAGCCAAGTGCTTAATTGAGAGAGTTCGGTAAATATAGTAACAGTGAGACCACTCTTGGTTCGAACACACAAAGCCTGCCCTGGCAAGCAAATTGTGTGCCTTTAATTAATGGTTTCACCCTTCTGCTTACCAAAATGGGATGACTCACTCTTATGCAGAAGCCTGTTTCTGGGGGCAAACTGCTCGTGACATCAAATCAGCTGCACCACGTCCCTGAGGCTCTGTCTTTGCTGGAAAAAAAAGGTTGTTTTTTATGGAACCTGTTGTGTGGCCGAAGAGTTTGGAGCAGAAGCTAGTCCACTTGTGAGGCATTTGAGTTGTGGCTGTAGGGTACTAGTGCTCCATCGTAGAACACTAGCCTTGCCGTGTCCTATTTCTGCCTCGTTATATGGCTTTACTAGACAGGAGGTGACGGTGACCTTGATGAAGCATGTCAGTTTTCTTGCACCTTGGGGTAGAAGGAGTTGGCTGTGAGTGCTTGTTACGAAGGCAGGACCAGTCTGTGCCTGACCTCCGGTAGGATGCTGCATTTGCAGTAACCTCCAGGTAAAGTACTTTGTTTTTTCCAGGGATTAACTTGCTTAAAAATGTCATTTGTGTGAGCACCATCCTGGTAAAGGACCAAATCCAGCTGTCAGATTTGGCTAGTCAAAACCTTAGCCTTTGGGTTTAGGGCGTGGAGGGAGCGTTTAATTTTGCATGACCTAAGAACTGCTATCTTGGATATCGCAGCAACGGCCTGTCCATCTCCCGAGCCCCGTGTCCTGCTGTCAGCGGTGACCTCGAGAAGCGGTGGCTCGAGGCCCTGCTGGAGGTGGCCCGAGTGCCCTGTTGGGAAGGCAGCCTGGTGTTGGCAAAGCGAGGGGCTGCCTGCAGCCTCAAGCTGTCTGCCCGTGGTCCTGTTTCCTGCTTGCCCATGGCGGAGTCCCTAGAAGTCAGGCTTGCTGCTGCCGCTGGGGAAAGAGCCAGCGCGTATGGCGCGCGTGGCTATTTTGGGAAATGGGAGAGGTCTCCTTGGAGGTGGCAGGCACCTCCTGTCTCCTCCGTGTCAGCAGGCACAGCGATCCTGGCTCTCCAGCAAGCTCTCCTTGCTTTCTTTTCCAGCCAAATCCTACTCCTTCCCTTTGCAGGAGCTGCCAGGCCTCCACCCCTCGTCCTTGGGCAGCGAAATTCGGCTCTGCCTACGCGCTGCTTGAGCCAGCTCTGAGTAAGTGCATGGGGAGCGGTGAAAAGTAACGCATCCAGTCGGTGCCAAACTCACGTATCCTCCTCCAACGCCGCCGCTGCGCGCTGGAGCCTGACGCGTAGCGAGCGCGGTCCAAGTTACTATAGCAAATCCTCAACAGCTTCCTGCCCAGCTGAATCTTTTGGAGTCTGAAGCGTTGTAACCTCATAAAAGCCGGCAAAAGCTTGAACTCATTCAAAGATCATTTTACCTCCTACGGTATTCTATGAAGTCAGACATGCTGTAACATCTGATTAACGATGTGTTCAGCTATGAGTCACCGGGTAGTCTAGCAAGCCCTGCTTACCTCCTAACCAGTCCGTACGTGGGAGTCCTTATCCATCGACACACCCAAGCGAGGGATTTTAATAGTTCACCACGTTCTGAACTTGGAAGAACAGTTTATGGAATTGCTGCTTAATTAAAAAAAAAGAAAAAAAACACTTAAAGGATTTACCTCCCATTCAGGAACAAATCCTGCCATGAAGAAGTTGGGTGGGGGGGTTGTTGGCAGAGGGAATGGGACCCCAAAAAGCTGCTGGTACGTTGCATGGTTACAGTATCCAAGAATCTTGTACTCCGGATAGTGAGTAAATGGAGACTTTTCCTCCACCCCTGGAGGGAGTTCATGGAAATTCAGGGTTGCTCAGGATCACAACGTAGGTGTGTTGGTACAGCAAGTGGAGTTTTTAATTCTAGGGCTCTAGGGAGCTTTTCATTCTAATTAATCATGCGAGGTACTTCAAATTTGAAACTCAGCTGAAGCATTAGCTATGTGACAGGGGGACAGGGGGCAGCCTGTCCCAGTGTTTCTCCCTGGAGCACCCTCACTACCGTGTCTCTATCCAAGCTCTGCTTTCACATCTTTCTTAGCACCAGACAGCCAACTGAATATCATGTTATAGGTGCCTTACAGAAGACATTCCTTGAAATGAGAAGCTCGCATTGTAGATTGGCAGGAAATAGACTGAAAAGAAATCCAAAAGAGGTGAGAGATTGTGTCTGTGTTTAATACTGAGCAGACAATTTATAAGGGATGTGAAGGGTTCTTGATCTGAAATGCAGATTTACCTATTTCCAGCAGAATGTCCCAAGCTCAGAGTGAGAGTTAGAGTTATTCTTATTTCTACTCTGGAATATTTAAGGATTTGGGGGAACGAACAAGAGCTTATCTCTAGTTTGTGGCCTGATGGCAGGAGACATGGTTTTGATTCTTGTTGCAGAGGAGGAAATTACTCCGACGTCTCTCAGCGTGACCTGAGTGAAAGATCCCGGAATTGCTTTGTTGTTTAAGAGGGTGCTGACACAAGCTGCCTTGTCCTTGTGCTTTGAAGGAAAGAAGCTTTCTCCAACAAAAGCCGTAAAAAGATGCCCAAGGACAAACAAGAAAGGGGCAAACTTAGATAATGCTTCACCAATTAATTTCCCAGCCTTCCATCATTTTCAGCTCGGGGATTTCCTGAGGTGAGGGTGGTTGGTGACTCTTTCCTTAGAAACCCTCAGCAGATTTTTCCACTAAGTGCTTGTCCGGTCTCCCCTTGAGCCTGCTCAAACCTTGTGCTTCTGCAGTATCAGTAGCAACACGCTTCATGGACCTTATACAATTTGTGGAAGGAATCAGCTCCTCCTCTTCGTCCTCAACCAGCCTCCTTGCACCTTTGTCTCATGTTTCCTAGTTCCTACATTGGAAATCACTTCCTAGCCCCCTTCTCCACACAGCTTGTGTGTTTGTGGACCTCTCACAGGCTCCAAAAGCACCTCCTTTCTCTTCTCTGCTTCTTCATGTCCCAGCCCTGCTGGCCATCTGCCTCCCTTGTGAGCGCTGACCCCTCACCCCTATTTTCTGACTCCTATCTTGACCTGCCCCAGCTCATCCCAGGTTGGGGCTGGAAACCAGATGTTGCAAAAGCCCCTGTTGAGCGAGTGCAATTCACACGTGGTCCATGTCTAGACTCCCCCATTGCTAGACATGCAGAGTGACGACTTGCATGCCAGAGTGAGCAAGCCGTGCTTTAGTCAGCCCGCTGGCTAAAGTCTTCGGGAGGAGCGAAGCCCGCTGCCCGGTTGCATGTGAACATGCAGAGGTTCAGTGCCTCCCTACAACTGGGAAAAGATTCTATGTGTTTGCCTCTACTTCTGCTCATTTACAGAACAGTCCCAGGTAATCTGAGGTTTTCTGAGCCTTGAGGAATTCATTTTTTATCGATTTCCCCACTTTTTTTTTTTTTTTTTTTAAGGAAGCCTCATGGTTTCGATGGAATTTGGCGCTCGCTTTTAGCCTTCAGGGAGGAGCTTGTAGGCCAGGGACCAGCTGAGCAGTGTGACGTCTCCGGGCCGCGGCGAGCGCTGCCAGGGCAGCAAAGCGCAGTGCCTCGGGCTGAGCCACCACTCGGTTATGCGCCACTGAGTCATCCCCGGTGACGCGCTCGGGTCCGGCCTTCCCGGCGATCAGGAACATGCTGCACGTTTGCTGGGGACAGAAAACTGGCCGTTACTTGTTTTGTTTTCTGAGAGAACATGCTTTGGACTCGTGGTTTAACCGAGCCGATTTTTGTCCTTTTTTTTAATCACTTTTTCTCCTGTAGCTCCTCTCTAAGGGCACAAGTGAGTGGATAGTGCGGCCGGACCGCAGTCAAAGAAATATTTTGAGAGTCCCTTCAGAGCTCTTTTAGGAATCCGGCCCAGTTATGAATGCCATCCTTATGCGGCGTTGTTTTGAAGCCGAAGTGAGTCACTAAAAAACAATTTGCACTCCCTCCACACTCAACTTTGACTTTATTACAAGAAAAAAAAAGGAGAGGAAGAAGCAAACAAATCCAGCTCCATTCCCTGCAGAAGTGCACATGCATCCGTCAGCCCCCAAGGACTCGCTGGGAATGGACTCGCTTCCTCCTTAAAATTGCTGCACTGACGCAACGTGTAGTTGTGCAATTGCACGTGCGTAGATGCACACACACATGCACGCTTTCTGCCGTGGTCTGAAGGCAGAGGAGGGCTCAGTAAGGTGAAAAATGCACCAGTCAGACCTTGGCCTGCAATCTGTTTGAGTCCTCGTGGGATAACACGTAGCACGTTCCTGCTTTGGCTCATCCAGGAAGCTTGGTGCCCGCTAGGATTTGCAGTCATCTGAAAGTCAACACAGAAGGTGGTTAAGCATCCTATGGGAAGAAATTCAGCCCTGGTGCAGTGAGCTTTGATTGCTTTTTTTTCCTTGGGTTTAATCTGTTTACCACGCCGTTATTATCAATGGTTTCAGCATCAATTTTGCTTTCCCACCAGCACTAAGGATGGAGTTTCCAGATGGGAAGTCCCATCTGCCAGCTACGTGTCCATTATAAATGACCACAGGCTACAGGGTGAGTCTCGAAGCATAAACGCTGCAGTCTACAACAGTCTGCACAGCAGATAAGCAGTGCCCCATGCTTGGCATCCCACGTTTTGCAGCAGCGTACCATTTACTGCTTGCAAGCAGCAGGCAGACCTGTGTTTGCCATAGCTGTCTATGAGGGCAGAAACAGTGGGGAGATGCCAAGGTGTTGGCAGGGTCCCACTGCACCGTTCAGAGCACATTGTCCTCTTGCAGACCCCTCCATGGAGGGAGGTTCCCTTGGTGCAACTACCACATCTGCGTAATTGCTTCAGGGAAATGAAAACAGCCAAGGCAGGAGGAGCACCCGGATGGAGTTACCAGAATCAATGTGACCATAAAGCCCTGGCTGTCTCCAAGAGCGCTGAAGGCAGCTGACCTCTCTCAACGGGCCAGGAGCTGAGGCAGGATATACAATGATCTCAGCTGTCCAAGCTGATTTGCCCTTTTGCTCCTTTTAATGTAATCGTGTTAGTGGTGCCTGGGTCCTTTGTTGTTTGGGCCCCTCAGGAAATGCACTTCTGATTTTGGCAGGAGCTGCTCCCGTTGCAGATGACTCATCTGCCAGCAGCCAGAGGGGCTGAGAGCAAGCGCAGGAAGGGGAAGGGGATGTAAGAGCATCCTGTGGGAACAACCTGCTTGATTTACTTTGTTCACCTCATTAGTGGCGCCTCTTCCTTCCGACAAGCCAAAGGGACAAGATTTAATGTAGAGCTCAGGAGAGACGTCCACTGATTTCAGCAGTCCCGAGATTTCGTGCCACACCAAGGTCCTCCAGCCCAGTTGTGGCAAGGAAAAGAAACGCTCTTGGACCACCTACCATGGCTCGGAGCTGCTCACAGCCACAGGGGAGGGGGCTTCGGCAAGCTGCGTTTTCCCGAGCACGTTCCTAGCGGCTCCGGAAGAGCCCGTCAGTGCTCGTGTCCGGCTCAGCAAGGGGCGGTGTAGACGGGCCTCGCACCGCGGTGCTGCCGGGGTGCGCGCCCGGGCGGGTTGGAGGCGGGTTCCCAAGCGGGGCTCACGACGGCTCTGCCGAACAAGCAAACGGAGCAGGGTGGTCTGCGCTGGCTCAGAAGCAGGAGTGGTACCTATTGATCTGGAAATGATAGTGATTGAAATACGGGAAAAGAGAGAGCACTTAGAGAGAGGCGCATCTGACAGGAGGCATTTCCAGAGGAGCTGGAGAGCTTGGGGCTGTTCTGGGATGTGGCTTTCGAGTTCTGTGTTCTACTGTACTGGGTTTCTCCAAATTCAGAGCCCACTTGTACAACGGAGCATTGATGCGTTCAAGCAAGTCTATTTTTTTCCCAAATATGGAAAATTTCAAGGTTCTCTTCTCCCTTTCCCAGAAAGGACTTAGCAGCCAGATGCTTTCAGTGTGAGAGGACATGGTTATGTACTGGCTTTATTGGGGCATTGTTCACTCGTTGCTGGCACTTGCTGTAACTCTCCTCTGAACCAAAAAGTAAACATCATTGTACCATGTTTGTAAGAGACTGGAAAGAAAAAAAAAGAAAAGAAAAAAGACAAGAAAAATTTAAAACAATCCAGTAAATGACTAATTTTGTGGACCAAGGTAATTAACCAAACTACTTGGCAGATGGATGCAACAGGCCTAAATTATTGCACTAAGTCCGTTTGCAGGAAGATATTATCTACCTTTGTTGTTGTTAATAATAATTAATGAGAACTAAACCATTCAGCTGGGATATTTGCAGTTGCTATTAACAGTAATACGCATACATGTATTTATATACTTGCTCTTTGATGCTTTTCTCAGTTGTTTGCATCTCAATCTTTGCCTGCCTTTCCTTGGGACTTTAATAATAACCTGGTAATACTCCAGAAATTACTCATCCTGTGCCTTTGTCTAGCACGGAGGAAGCTTGAGGCTTCTGCAATTAGTGCTGCTGGTTCTTCCAAAGGAAAAATATACCATGGTCCAACAAGGAAAACAGCAGTAGGAACAAGTTTGCAACCACTCCGCTATCGGTGCGTGCCCAGGAAGCCAGTGGCTGCCCTGTCGTTATGTCTTTCTGACTTTATGTCTTTATGACTTTCTATTCGCTCTGTTGGCTTTTATGTAGTTTGTATTGGAGTTCTTTAGGTAATTGATAATTGGGACTTTTTATCCTTACGAATTTACCATTAGCAGTCACTGCTAATTGGGTCTACATTGAGGTATGTAGACCTGAAAGTGGGTGGACTTGTTTATAGCCACAGGAGATATGACTTGGAGGGGCTTGCTCTTCACCCCAAGTGACAGCAGCCGTGTGCTAAAGTCCTTGCAGGACTGAGGTTTGAGTGTCTTCTGCTTACGACATTTGTCCACTTACCTGTGTTTTTCCTCTGTTTGCAGCATATTTGTTCCTATATACGTTGGGCTGGTGGGAAGCCTCGTGAGCACCGTAATAGTGATAGTGGGGATCCCTTCGCCAGCCGGATGGAAGTCGGAACGTCCCAGGACAGAGCGTAGTAAGTATTCAGTGGCCGCAAGAAGTTGCACCTCGGTCCTTCTAGGAAATGGTCTTTCTTGTTTCCTGCCTCAGACCTGCGTAAATAAAACAGTGTTTGGTATGTCGTGTTCCCAGGCCCGTCGCAGGCTGGCAGCGTGTTCAGCCTCCGCGAAATCCTCCGCCTGATGAAGTTCCCAGGAGTGACGGAGATTTTCCTAGTCAAGGTCCTTGCTGCGTTTCCCATAGGTAACCTCACCCGCTGCCCGCGGTTGCTGCTGTACTTGGAGACCATGTCCAGTACAGCCCAGGCTTGGCTCAGGCTGCTGAAGGAGCTTCGCGTTGCTCTCGGTTGCCGTGGGGCAAAATCCCGAGGTTTAATCCAGAACAGGCTGCTCGTCACAGGCTTCTGCTGTGTCTTGGGGCAAAATGCTCAATCTCTCTGCCTGATCCCCCAGCTGCAAAGTGAGTCTTCTCACTCATCTGTCACTTCTGTTTTGCTATAAACCCTTCTGAGCAGAGGCAAATCATTTGCACTCAGCCAGAAACACTGAGGTCCTGATTTTACATGATTCTTTTAATGGTTAAAATTATACTTATATACACACACACACATATATATTATTTATTTATAACTATATATATCTCCTTATAAATAAATAAATAATTTTCTCCTAACCTTTTTCCCCAGCAGTTAAAAACTGCTGCGGGAGCAGGTACCGCTCTGTGCTTGCAGGGGAGCTGGTGGCTTTTATCTTATCTCTCCCCTTGCAGCGGATGGTATCAGGGCTTGTCACACAACCCTGCCTCCCCGCTCTGAATATTCGGCTCCTTTATCTCGTGTCGTGGTAGAAACCTGACATTACCTGCGACGTGTCCAAATCCTGCCTGTTTTTCTGCTTCCTTTGCTCCAGCTGCCATCTTGGCACATCCCATGTCACCTGATTTGCCTGTTTGTGCATATTCTTGCTCACAATTTCATCATCTTTCATTTTGCCTGCCCTCTAGCTTCTTTTCCCCTCCGCTGTTTGCCTAGAGTCAGCATGTGAACCTCGCTAATGGTGGTGTAAGGAGAGGGTAATGGTCCCTGCCTCTCCCTGCCGAGCCTCGGGGCTCTTTTCCTAGACAAACTTGCAAAAAAAGCAACGTTTCTGTGCTCCACAGTGTCAAAGATTCTCCTTTGTCTGCATCCAAATGTGGGGAAAGTGCCTGCTCACAGACTCAGAAACTGTGCTTAGGTGGGCGAGTGAATGAGCGCTCAATTTCTGCAGGACGGCAGCAGGAAATAAAACAGGGCTTTTTGGAAGGGGGGTCGTTCAGGAAAGTGGAGGCAAAAATAAGAGTAAAAGCTCCAGCATTAATGTGCTCTAATTTTATGCATGTTTCATATTGCATGGAAATTCCCTTTCTGAAAATCCCTTTAATTTGCTATTGCTTTCTGTGAGCAAACTAAGGCACTTTACTTTGGAATAAGGATCCTAACACTGGATTTATCATACCTTAGCTTTTACATTTTGAAGTTTTTGCTAATTCATTTCTGTCTGGGAAAAACCCCGGAAGTTAAATAATCTGCCACATAGCTTAAAAATAAATGTCTAATTTGTAGACTATAAATTCAGCTTGCAGATGAAACTAGACTGAGCTGCAGAGAGCTCTTGAATCGGAAGGGGACAGCGTCTCTGGGTTTGGCCAAGTTGTTCTGTTGCTCCTTGTTGAGGCTGTGGGCAAACAAGTTAAGCAGGAATTTTAGAATAATCTGCAGGATTTCTGATTTGTTTCTTCTTTTTTATGTGTATTTGGCATTGGCTGACATCAGTAATGCCAACAGGCCTGCGGAAAAATATTCAGTACCTTACTTCTGATCCCTTCCCCTTCTCTCCTTCCCTCATGCTGAGTTGGTTTTTTGGAAATGAGGAAGATGATGGATGTCTTGGATGCAAAACTGTTAAGTCACCAAATCCTGCCAGGTTAGGATAAGGTCACGTTTGTTGAAACTAGTAGGAGACCAGTTTAAAGAAGATAGAGATCCAACCTCTTCCTGTTACCCAGCAAGTAGAGACCTTCTGGAAGAAGGGTGTGAAGGCAGTATCAGGTGGTCGGGAAGGGGGAGAGCATCCATAAGTGGATACTAACGACTGAGGCAGAGATAAACCTTTCAAGAGGCTGTGGAGGCTGGGGCAGGAGGAGATCCAGCTAGTGGCAGGTTTGGGAGGACAGTAGGACGTGTGGCAGGTCTTCTCCAAGCCACACGTCCTGCTGCCAGCCCGGGAGACAGAACATTGGTGTGGGGGCCGCTGGCTCTCCCCAGCAATGCAGTTCTTAGGAAGCTCGTCTTGAAAACTTTATTTAAAGGAAATGTCCATAAGCCAGCAGTGCTTCATAGAATAAGACAGTCAAGGGATGTTACAGGAGGATTTTCTCTTCAGGTACAGGCTCCTCCCAGTCTGGGGCAGAATTAATTACCCTGTTTGAACCTGCTGCAGCTGAGACCACGTCCCCGTGCAGCTAGTGCTGCGATTCTCTGTGCGCTCCTGGTTCCAAGGGATGGGCGAGCTGCCCTTTGCTGTAGCCATCGCTGCAGAAACGCGTGTTCCTCAGTGCTGCAGGACACGCTCCTCGCTCCTGTGCCCAGCTGAACCTCGTGCCAAGCAGAACCGACCACTTCCCAGCCACACGGTGATGCAGCCTCTCAGGAAGCAGGATGGAGGGGGCCGCGCGGAGGCCAGACCTGTGCTAATGGATAGTCTGACACCCCAGTGCCTGGGAGCATTTCATGGGGTCCCCTGGGAAGCTCCTGCTGGAGGCAGCGCAGTGAAAAGCCCTCCTGTTAAAACGCTGGCAGCTCCTCTCTGCGACTCTCTCCCGTCGTTGCTGATGGTCCACTCATGGCTAAAAGGGGACTTGGCCATCGCCTCCCCCTTTGCAGCGTGAAGCTGCAGGCCAAGCACCTAAGTATCCATTTACCTTTCATGGCCCTGCTGCAGCCATGTAATTCATTAGATGGTATGAAATTACAGCCCGCTCCCTGTTTACTTTGTAAACACGCCTGTGACAGGCTTAGAAGAAAACCTTCTGTTCTTTATAGAGGCTCTGTTGTCCATAATTAACTTTTTGAGAGAGTCTTGCATGGTCGGGGCCCTCCTCTGCACCCTACGGAAGAGCAAGGGGAGCTCTGCTCCTGGGGAGCAGGACAGGCTGCGGAGCCAAACAGGAGGGCACATCTCCAGGCAAGAGTGGCAAAGCTGGCGTGCACCCAACTCCTCATCCTCAGCGAGGCATGCAAACTGCGTCTCAGCCCTAGTCACTGGTCCCTCTCATGCCAGGCTCTCTGAAGAGCTCAACCCCTGTTTAGACCCCCAAAGGAGACGTGCGCCTTCCTTCAGGAGAACCCTGTCTCCCGCATGGGAAAGCACCCACTGAGCCAGGGGGAGAAGGATCCCACTTGCCTCTGCCCGGTGGAGGACGTGGAAGCGGGGGTGAGTGAGAGGAGGCAGCAGCGGTGCTGGGACGGGCAGGGGTGGGATGCTCGAGGGAGTGCCATCAGACAGGGAGCTGTGTGAGGGCAGCGCGCCCTTCGCCATCTAATCGTGCCACGAGGGCAGCGCCACGTGGTTGTGCTTTCGCTTCTTCATGTGTGTGCTTTTATAAACACGGGCAGCTCTGCTGTCTGTTTTGGTTGCGGTGAGTGCTTTTGTTGGCACGTTACCTTAAGCAGGCTTGAGACGGGATATCAAAGCGAGTGGATGGCAGCGGGGTGCTCCTTGCCGAGGGCCCAGGCAAGCACCCGGCTCCCCTGGCCCTTCTGCAGGCCATCTGGGCTGCCTTTCTGTGAGGGTGGTGATCCTCCAGATGCAGGTGGTGCTCGGAGGGGCGCACTGGGCACTGCAGTCGCACTGCTGATGGACCCAAGGGTGCGGTGTGCCATGAGGACAGAGCCGGACCGGTCACCCGGCCTCCTCACTCGGTTTAACACAGAGAGATAGCCACTGCTAAGGGCTGGCTCCTCCTGCCAGCCCCGAAGTCTTCTGTTCAAACATTCCCTTTCAGGAAGCTTCCCTGGAAAAGGCCTTGACCCAACTAAACATAAGTAAAACGGGCTGTGCTCTCCTGTGCTGGGCGGGCAGGATGAAGCTCAGGAGGAGCGCGCAGCGGCCTCACCAGCAGCCTGGCAACTCCTCCTCGCACTTCCAGGAGGTGCAAGCAAGGCCGTTCCTGCACCGCGGGGTTCGGTAGTCATCATGCCAGGCCGTGACCCGTCTTCCCAGTCCTCACACATCCCTCCTGCATGCTGTGTTCTCGCCATCAAGAAGAGAGAGGATGGTAGCACCCCACCTCACAAGTCTTTGGGCCTTGGAGGACCCTAGGAGCAGGGCAGGAGGGGACTTTGAGTGTGACCCACTGTCCTGCCCAGCTGGTTCTGTGCTACCCGCCACTGGAGCCGGATGGACATTTGCATGCTGAGAACTGCAATTTCCTAGGGTGTTAGCACCTCTGAGGTGCACGAGGCACCTGGCGAGGCAGCAGCCTCATCTCCCGTTCCCTGTTGCTTAGAGAACAGTGTTTATTCATAACACGTATAATTTGATGGCTCCTTGTGTATGATGGAGTGTGTCTGGTTTGGGGTATGCCTGGTGTGGGGGGGAATGCACACTGTTGTATTTTTATATGAGATTAAGTTAGGGGGCCTCTCCCACCGTGCTCTCCAGAAAGGGCCTTAGATGAAAAGCAGAGCCAGTGCAGGCTGCTCCTGCCCGCCCTTCCCTGCCTGTGTGTCCGTGTCAACACCACCATCTGTCCCCAAAAGAAACACATGTGCCACAGTGGGCACTGCCCTGCTGGACATGGAAACCCCTCTTTAAGCAGGCAGCCTTCCCCATGGTGAAAATCCCAGGTAGGCAAAGGGAATGAGGACTCCAATCAGATTATTTTATGGTTACAGTCTTGTCTGAACAAATATTTTTTTGTTGCCTTAATGGTTGGTCTGGCTTGGGCGATAAAAATATTTACCCGTTTATAATAAACAGTTGCAGGTACAGCCTACATAGTCACATTATTTAAAGATGAAAGTTAGTGGGATAAAAAAGTTAGCATTTAAAGATTGCGTTAATAGGCTGGCTTTGAATAGGCTTCTGCTTGTGTTTACACCCAGGGAGAGCTACTGGCTCGCACCGAAGGTGCCTAAGAGCAGCTCTGGGCCACTGCATGTAGGGAGCACTGACATGTATTTTTCGTTAACCCTCCCTCTAGGTTTGTTCCTGATCATGTTTTCCATCATCTCTATGGATTTCTTTGGTTTGGAAGCGGTGCAGGCTGGGTACCTGATGTCCTATTTTGGCGTCCTTCAAATGGTAAGTGAAGTAGGAACCCGTCTCCTGCCACATTGCTCTCTGATTTGTGTCTCGCTACCTTTGCTACAAATGGTCTCCTGAATTCAATACAGTATGGCCAGGAAGATCATATAAATGCACTCCTAACTCTGAGCCATGCTACTTGTCCTGAAAACCAAACGTGACTCCACATTTCTCCTGTTCCCTAGGATGAAAGAAATCAGGGAGAGGAGAGTCCTGATAGCCTTGTTCCTCTGCCACTGTTTGCAGAATTTAACCTGAGGAACCAAAATGTGTCTAGACCAATGTGTGGAGCTGCTGTGAAATGGCAGCTCTAGCTTCAAATGGTGCCTATGGAGGTGCACCAGTCCAGTCTGCAGGGCTGGGTATGTCCAGCATCACTGTGCTTCATAGTGAGGAACTAGATGTCAGTGCGGACCAAAGACATGATCCTTCAAGCCCTCACACGTGGTCGCTCCAAAATAAGGAAACAGAGGAATAAGGAAACTGTGAAACAGAGGGTTTATCTCCGTGTGTCTGGGTCAGGTCTCTGACCGGAACCGTGACCGTACGGAGTCAATGTGTTGCGATGGCTTTCTGCTGAGGCCCCTCTCATGGAAGCAGCCCCAGGAGAGGCTGGCCTGTGCCAGCGCCGTCTTGTTGAACCCACACACTCGCAGAGCGCCCTCCTTCCCCCACTGGCCCCTCGGGTGCTGCTGTTTGGGTTGTGATTGATAGCGCTGCAGATACGCGTGCAGGTGGAGGTGCAGCCCCGTTCCACCCGGCTGCACGGGCGAGTGGCGATTAGTATCTGCTGACTGGCTTCCCCACTTCACCAAGTAAATTATAGCTTTATTCACAACACATGTAATGTCCTTTCAGCACAGCTCGTCAAGCGGCTCCTCACCTGGTTTCTCCTTCCTCAGCTGGCCTTTCGGTGCAGCGTGGTTGGGCTCACTCCGGGCCCCCTTGCTAGAGCAGAACCCTCCTGTGAGAGTCTCTTGGTGGTCTTGCAGATAGTCACTTTTCAGTGGGGCAAGAAATGAAGTAAAAAACGAGGGAATAAAAATTGAGCCACGTCCTCCTCACTTGCAACCTCCCGGTAGAGCACTGGGAACGGCAGCAGGACCGTGCGTGCCAGGGGCAAGTATTATCCTAGCCTAGATCTTATTTGGATCTGGTTATAATCCTGACAGGTGCCCAAATGCTGAAAAATGGTGGCACCACTTAATGAGATTTTCAAAGTAGTTTCTATTTTTTCTTTTTTTATCAAATCTTGCTGTTGTCGAAACTGGCATCTTCTCTAGTGCACACACACACACAAAATAAAGATGTTGCAGGCTCCTTTCCCAGGCCAGAATGTGATATCAGGATGATTCAAGCACCGATGGCCTCGTGCTGCTTTCCTTTTCCGCCCCAAGGATATTATGCTCCAATTGCTTAACCTTATTTTTCAGCTTCTCAGCCTCATGTAACCTACTGTGGTGAGAAGCGGCCAGCACACCATAAACATCTGTGTTTCTCACTGCTCCTCCATTTCGGGAGGAGCTTTTAGTGAACGGCCCTGCTGTTTCACCTTGTGAGGATGGTCCCCTGGTACCCTAAAGTCCCATCTTGTCACTTGATGACCCCTTGGCCCACCAAAATCCAGAGAAGTGGTCAGTGCTCAGCCAGAGCAGGAGCATTTCCAAGCCTCTAGGGAAGCTTGGGAGCCTCTCAGCCTTGGCTTGCTTCTCCCCAGGGCGCCTCTTGCCTGCATTCCTGTCCCGGGGCCTCCTCTCCATGGGTAGCTGCTTCTGGATGGTGTTTGTCCTTGCAGCCCCATGCGGCTGGCACCCACTCACGAGTCCCCAGCACCCATGGGACCTGCCACGATTGCAGGTTTGCACACGTGGTGCAGACAGGGTGCTTGGGGCATATTTCTAGGGGAGACTTGCCACTCTGAGGATGGAGCATTGGGCTATAAGGTAGCATTGATTCCCTGTTCTGGAGTCTGCCGCTGTCCTGCTTTTCATCTCGGAGAAGCTGCCTTAACTCTACTCCATCCTGTGCTCTCACTTGCTGCTAACCTTCCTGCTCAATGTTTTGGCCATTGAGAGTAAATCCTGCTGTGTGGGAAGCCCACTGAGCATTGGCTCACGCTTCCCAACGGCAAAGCAGTGGAAAGAGTAATTCAAAAAATAAATAAAACCTTTTTTTATTTCTTTCCCCGTGACCATTAAGACGCTATAGTCAGCCACATCTGCTTGCAGTTAGGCACAGAGCATGAGCTCATGCAGTGAAATCTGGGGGTGGGGAGAGTTGGGAGCTGATGGGCTGGAGCTCAGGGGCTGCAGGAGTGCAGCACCCCGGCAGCAGGACCCAGAGCTGCTCCTCTAGGGAAGGAAGGAGCTGCCTGGAATGTGGGATATGGCCAAGGCTGGGGGGAAAATAGGACAAGGGGCCACTCCACAGGAAAACACCTGGGCATCAGGAGATCCTCTTCTTTGGAGTGATGAAGGCAATAGCATGGAGAAAATCCGAGCGTAGCACTTGCTCGGGAAGCGCTCCCGGAGCATTGGGCGAGGGAAGTACCTGGGCGTTGGTATCTGCACTCACATCTGGCTTTCAGACCACGGGAGGGGGCGGGGAAAACGCTCCTTTAAGAATTTTTTCTGGGGAAAAAAAAAAAGCAAAACAAACCAAACCAAAACTCTGGATGGGACAAAGGGGGAGATATTTATTACCCTGAGGATGAAGAAAGCATAAGGCATCTGTTCTATTTACTGCTTTTAATTCGTCTTGTTGTACAAACTCCACCTCTCGCCGTGCAGTTTCTGGAGGGACAAGTTCATACCGAGTGATGCTGAGGAGATGAGAGAGATTCCTGGAGAAGACATTTACATTGCCTATCATCTTATCACCCGTCTGTCCCTCTTGCTTTGCTGTTTGTTTTTTTTTTTTTCTTTCCTCCCTATGCAGCGAAAGAGATGATTAAAGAGCTGGGGATTTAATTGCAGCCAGGTATGCCCAGGGGAAAAACCCACTTGGGGAAAGGGCCTGACAACAACAAACAGCAAGTTCTCCAGTTTCCTTGCTTTGAAGGATTGAAATCCGTGGAGGAGAGGGGGGGAGAGGAGGGCGATTAGGCTGCCGTTTGCACAACAAGCCCTGCTCCCCCCGCTGGGGCAAAGCGCTGCGTTCAGCACTTGGGGCCCCGCCGTGCGCTCTCCTGCCAGGCCCGGCACCCTCGCACGGGTCCTCAGATGCTTCCCTAGAGCGCTCCAGCACTACCAGTTTGGCAGTAAAAGTCTTTCCCCGCCCCAGACTGCAGCAAGATTTTTCCACCGCCTCAAACCATTTGATTTTGGTTGCCTCTTCGGTCCCCGTGGCCACCTGCGTGTCCCCCCCAGCAGCCGGCTCGGCGCTGGGCTTGGGAACCGGCGGCAGCTCCGAGGCGAGGCGCGGGTCCGGCGCGTGGGCGGCCCCACTGCGGTGACTCATACCATGTGCGGGGCCCGCAGCTCCCGTGCCGGCTCTTCTGGCTCGTCCGCAGGGCTGCGGGGCCTCCCGCACGCCCCTCTTGTGGGGATGGTCCACAGCACTGCCCCGCCTTTGGGACGGGGAGCCGAAGGGTCTCCAGAGACAATCTCGGTGTGGCGAGGACCACAGACGAGCACGGGCAGCCAACTGGTCATCCAGGGACACCGCCAAAAGGAATGCGTTAACGAATGGGCTCTTCTGAGCTGGTGGGAGCAGGGCCCATGATGGTTTCACTGAGGGATCCAGTGGAACAAACCTCCCGCGAGGAGGGAGGAAGCAGGCACGCAGAGCAGAGCTGCTGGCGGCCTCATTTGCCTCTGAAGCAGCAGGAAGAGGGCAGACGGGCGCGTTTTCCCCCGCTCCCTGGGTACACTGCCACGGGCAACCCGCGCTATTTCACTTGCAAACCGCTCCCTCCCCCCGGGTGCGCGCACGGCGGAGCGGCCGCGGAGAGGCAGGCGGGCTCCCTCCCTGCGCTTGGGAGGCTCCGCGAGCGAGACGAGGCGCAGCACGAGGAGGCCCACGAAGCCCGGGAGGTGCAAAGCCTGAGGAGAACGCACCATTGCCAACCCTGAGTGAGACGCCACGGCCATCCCCAGTTCCCTGGGCATTTGTTTTCCTCTCCTGTCCAACTCTTTCTAGGGATCCTGTGAGCTTATCTGTGAGAGCTCATCTCTCCTGATGTACTTTCACGTGGAAACTGTAAGTGGAAGCAAGCAGCTGGAAACATTAGCCAGGGCCACAGTGAGGTGGTTGGTTTGATGGTGTCCAAAACCAAGCTGATGGGCCTACCTACCTATGACTTATGCGTGGATAGGAATGACCTCCCCAGATAAGGTGTAAAATGTTCAGTGGGGAGGCTAAATATGCGGAGCTCGCAGTTGGGAAAGAGCAAGGAGCACTGCTTGGCCCTGCAGGAAAGCGAGGGTTGGGCTGGCTCTTGCTGTTGGGAAGAGCCAAGGAGGCTGCTCATTGCCACATGTTTCAGCAGGACACCACTGTCAGAGGACACCAACGGTCCTGTCTGCCCCCGGTCCTGCCCGCGGGAGCCGTGCGTTGCTTTTGGCCACCCTCTCGCCCATGTTTGGGCAAGAGTTTGGGCACTCACATGTGTTGCCTGGGACCTCCTCCTGTGAGCCGGTCCCACGGGGAGCCAGATGAGCCATGTGTGGGGCACAGCTGGTGATCCATACCCATGAGTAACAGGAGGGCAGGGACAGGGCTGTGCCTGACGGTGTATCCCGACCAACGAGGCCGTTCAAGTCCAGGCACATGGGGGAGCGTTTGCTCCTGTGTGGTGGCGCGGGTGCCGAGCCAGTCCTGCTCTTGCAGCACTGGGACAGGCCGCGCTGCGGCTGCCGTGGCTCAGGCTGCCTGTTACAGGGCAGACGGGGACTCCGGTGATGGTGACACCTGGCTTGAGGAGCGCTCCACGTGGGTTTGGCTGTGGGGTTTACACAGTGACACGGGCTTGTTGCCCTACTAGAACCGCTCACCGCATTCCTGCTTAAGCTGCATCTGGAACACAGCTGTCATGCAGAACAGGGCGGTCTTCTGCCCTGGAGTCGCTCCCTTGGCTCGGAGGCCCTTTTACGTTAAACCCACCCGTTCCAAGCAGCGAAAATTCCAGCCATCCCTGTCTGCACCTCCCCTACAACCTGCTTCACTGGGCACCACCTTCCTAGTGGGCACAGATGCTTCCCCCCCAAAAAAAAAAAATACAGGACCTCTGAAGAGCTGTAATAATTCCCAGGGCTTTGATTTTCTTCTTGCTCCTCCTTCCCTCCCTGTCTCCTTCAGCTTTTTTTTGAACTCTGGAGCTGCAGTTGTCCATCCCTCATGACTGTGCATACTGCTGGGGCAATAGATCAGCCTCCGCTCCTGCGCTCATTTCCTGTATGGAAACAATGAACCACTCAATTCGTGTACGTGTAGTTTGAAATAAGGGCAGGGAAAGTTGCAAGAGAGGAGGCATTTTGCTCCGCCGTGTACAAGCGGGACATTCTCCTTTTGAAGAACTTGCCAAAAATGAAGACTTTAAAGTAATATTAATTGTATTCTGGAAAAAAAAAATCACATGAGACAGAAAAAGATCATTTTTTGTCTGTGAGTATCTCTCTTTAGGAAGTTTTGATCAGTGCTAATGACTGGGCAGCAACAGCAAATTGCACCCACACCCTGTCCGCAGGGATTTGCAGCCTGGCTGCCCAGGCTTCACAACACAGAATGGTACCTCCAGCCTAACAGATGCGTGCTGTGATAGTTGAAATACTGAAAAAGGGGGGGAAAAAAGAGAGAAAAAAGAGAAAGAGTAAGAAAATGAGCAGCCTGTTTGCTGCGAGTAGGGCCCTCACCGTGGGGCATCTCGGCGGCACCAACGGGACCTGCTGCCCTTCTTCCTTGCTCAGGTGGTGCAGGGCCTGGTGCTGGGGAGGCTCACACGCGCCTACACGGAGAGGACCCTGCTGCGGCTCAGCGTGCTCGTCTTTGCCGGCGTGGGCCTGGGCATGGTGAGGCCTGGCGTGTCCGGGCGCGGGCAGGGCCGCAGCGCTGTGCGTACCTTGCGCAAGGGCGCTGGGGCGCGGGCGCGCGCGGGTGCCTGAGTAAGAGCCTGGGGGATTCGAAAGGAAACAAAACCCAGCAGCAATCCTGCACAGAAACTTGTAAATCCGTCCTGAGTCACTAGATTTGCATGCGGATCTTGCCTCTGCCTTTCCTAGCTACCGCATTGCCGCGATTGCCTTCAGCATGCTTCCTCCAGGAGCAAAAGCCCTGCTGCTGTGGGGCAGGGGAGGCCTGGGCCTGGTCGCTGGGGGCTCAGCTTTGCTCCTTAGTTTCTGGCTGAGCAACGCTACCTGCTGCTGTTGGTGCTGGTGCCGGCGAGGTTGATGCTTCTCTGTGTTACACCATCTGGAAACGCCTCCAAAAGCAGCACATAGGGGATGGGACCAGCAGCCAGCCGGGGTGGGAGTTAAGGAGGGTGAAGTACGTTTTTCACCAAGGAGATCCTGGCACCAGTGGAGAGAAGTGCCCCAAGCTGCCCCAGGAATCAGGATGGCTTGAGCCGCTGGCCCTGGGAGGAAAGGATGGGCTGCTGGGAGCTGCTCTCAAGCCAGTGACGAGGCCGTGCCCACGGGGCTGGGGACAGCCTGAGAGTCCAGCTGGGACGCAAGGGTCAGCAGCCACTTCCCACAGGAACTATTCACAGGCAGAGGCAGCTGCTGTCCCCTGCGCCGCCGCGGCCGCATTGAAAAGCGCTCTGTTCCAGAGGCTGCCAAGAAAACATCCGCTCCTGGGCTGCTTTTCCATAAGGGAGGAGGTCTGCAACGGGATGAGTCCTGCTGCCGTGGCTGGAGCCTCGTGCCTCCGCTCGCTCCTGCAGTGCCTTAATGGGAAGCACCTAGTCCTTAACCGAAGCCAGGCAAAGAGCCCTCCGAGGGCAGAAACTCGGCTGCGCACGCGTCCAGAGGGCAATTTGGGCTGAACCCGCAGCGTTTCCAAGTCGTTTGTTAGCTGTGTCTCTGGGCTGCTCCATCTTCTGTAGCCAAGAGGCACGGGCCAGGTATTACAGAGGCAGCTCCAGTGAATGAAACTTCTGGCTTAACCAGGGGCAGAAGGGTTTTTCTGGCCACAATAACATACCTTGAGACTAAGGCGAGGAACCCAGACTGCCGAGGAGGGGAGGATTTCCCTTCCGTGCCCTGGAGAGATCGTGTCGTTTGAGCAGCCTGGCTGGCCAAGGAGCTCGGAGTGGCCCCGGGGACTCCCACCGCTCCATGGCAGCTGCGGGGAGGTCTCTGCTAGGAGCACGTGCTCTCCTCGAGCCGTCGCCCTCCCAGTCAGGGTGCCCACTGGGAAAGCCCAGCGGTGCCGTGTTACATAATGCACCCTGCTCGCTCCTGCTGCAGTTTTAATTATTCATGATAATGAGCTGAAATGCCTTCTCTGGGCTGCTTTGCTTAAGCAACAGAGGCTTGCTGAAGTGCACAGTGCCAGGTGCTCTAAGCAATGTGTGGTGGGACGGGAGGAAGGGGTCCCGAAATGGTGCTGGGTGTCAGGAGCGTGGGCTCGGCCGGGCCGGCGCGGGTTGGGGGCTGCCCGCAGGTGACCCATGCATGACATGTCCTGTCCCCTAGGCGCTGATGAGGAATGTGCTGCACTACTGCCTCGTGGCCGTGCCGCTGGTGTTCGCCTTCAGCACGCTGGCCACCATCACGGACAGCATCCTCACCAAGGCCGTGCCCGCCTCCGACACCGGTAAGGCCGCACAGCGCCCGCCTGGAGGCGGTTCAGGGCTGAGCCCTGCTCTGCTCGGTGGGCAGGACCAGGCGGCAGGAGGCCGTGCCGCAGACAGAGCCCCAGCCCCAGCGTCGTGTTTCAGGGCCGCCTTTCCGGACGGGGTGACTAAGCGAGGATGTTCATTCATGCCACTTTACTCAGGGCGTTTCAGCGCCCTTGGGAAACACCCGCTGCTCCCTGCCCCTGCCAAGGAGCCCTGGCTGCACCCGACCTCCTGCTGTGGCTGCTGCGGGGCCCGCCCGGGACGGCCCCGAGCACCCCGAGGGTTTGTTGGGTAGAGCCTGAGTGCAGCGGGAGCACTGGAGGTAAGGGGTGCAGAGCGTCCCACAGCTCCAGAGCGTCCCGCGGGAGCCGCAGGCCGCCTCCGGCAGAGCCCCTCGCTGCACCCCATGATTGCCAAAGGAGGGCCCTGCTAATAGAATGACTTTTTAAACAAAAAAAAGGAGACAGGAGAGACAAAAAAAAAAGAGCCTCCCCAGTTGTAAGCGCCAGCCTGGCAAAGGCACGTAGCAATTAGTCTAATTCAGCTCCCTCGAGGGAGGCAGGTATTGCAAAACCTGCCCGGAGAGCTGGGTGGCTGCGGGCTGGTTCCCATGGGCAGGGGGTCCGGCTGCCATCGCGCCTAGCGCCACGGCAGCCCGTCCCGGCTGCTCCAGCCACCACCGCCTCCGTCACAAGGGCTGCGCTAGCCCTGCCACCCGCTTCCTCTCAGCCAGGCCCGCATTGGTGCCGCCGGCCCCGTGACCACATCAGTTACTATTAAAAAAAGGAGAAAAATATTGTAAAATGGGGAGGGAAATGACCTTCCTCTCCGCTGTCCCCTGCAGGCGCCATGCTGGGGCTCTGCGCCTCGGTGCAGCCGCTCACCCGCACCGTGGGGCCGGCCATCGGCGGCCTGCTCTACAAGCGCTTCGGTGTGCCCTCCTTCGGCTGCTTGCAGCTCGGCGTCAACGCGGCCTTGTTCGTCTACCTCCTCCGGAGCAACATCCCGCTGGGAGAGAGGAAAGGGCTCTGACACAGCCCCAGGAAAGCCACAGTCTGTCCCCCACAGAAATAGTTCTTAACACATCCACGTTGGTGATTTCCTCTTGCTTCCACACACCTGGAATAAACCGTTTTCGGCGGCACTTTGCATGTCTTCAGCATCTGTGGCTAGAGGCCAGTTAGCGGATGGGGGTAGAAACAAAACCACCCGCTCTGCCCAAGCGCCACTCAGGCCGGCAGTCGCGGGGGCCGGGGGCCGGGACGGGGCTGCCGGTGCCGCAGCTGCTGCGGGGCCACGTCCCGCTGGAGCCGGGGGATTAGCGGCAGCACCGGGGCTCCGCTCTGCCTCCCTCCTTCCCATAGCACGCGCACGCATGGGGGAAGCCAAGCCTCACTTGCCGCAGTAAAGGAGCGCAGGGAATGGTTTAGTTCTGCTATTGTGGGATCAGGGCTAAGAGCACCCAGGCGTCACAGGCAAGGGGACCCCACTGAGCCCTGTGCTGCCCTCCCTTCCCCCAGCTATCTCCCCCCTCACACTCCCTCTTTGCTCTTTCTGCAAGCTGTTTATCACTTTATAAACCATATAAATAATTCCCCCAATGTCTGCTGAGGCTCCTGGCAATGATACTGGGTCGTGGTAGGAGGAAGATTGACAAGTTTCCACGTTGGGAAGGAGCCGCGTCTCCAAGCTCTTGGTCACAGTGCTGCTGGGAAAGGCCCATCTCACTTTTCCCTGGTTATCCCAGCGCAGCTTAAGAGGCCCTCGACACTGTAGAAAAGCGGCATGGTGGGAGAGCCAGGGAAGTTAACCTCCCGCACCGCGGCACACCGGCCTGGCGCAGGGGCAAAGCCGACGGGAAGGCCCATGTGAACAAGCCGCCTCGCTGCCCTCGCGCCGCAGCGAGCCACGGGGCCGACAGCAATTCCCTGCGGGAAATCCTGCCCTTCCTCAGGACATGGGTGCCCTCCTCAGCCATGACCAGAGCACACGCGAACGCTTCCAAAGGACCACGTGTCCCGGCAGCCTCGGACTCATCCACGGAGGCGGCTCCGCGCTCCGTCGTGTGCACCCGGGCCAGCCCCGGAGCCCCACCGCGAGCGCAGCCCCACCAGTCACCACACCACCAGCTCAGTGATAAAAAGGGAACATTTCAAGTCATTTATTTGGAATGGACATATTAATGTAAAAGCAATATTAAGACTAACAACTGCTGAAAGACATTCAACAAAATAAATACAAATATAGATACTGCAAATAATTTAAAACCGTTCGTAACACCACCAGTCAGTGTTGAATCTTCCTCGCGTCTCATAAATAAGAGATAATTGCCAGCCAAGCCGCGCCACCCCAAACACGTGGGCGCTTCGCTATGAGTCCTTTTGAAAGTCTTTGGTTTCGATTCTTTTTTTTTCTTTCTTTTTTTATTTTTTAATGCATCTCGGGCAAAGCTCAGGGCTCTTTGCTCTGCAGCCTCAACCAGGCTTGGCGAAGAAACCGAGCCGCTTCCAGCTTCTGTCTTCGCTTTCCTTCATTGGTACCCTGTTCCATTTCAGTCCAAGACACTTGATCTGCTTATCAGCCAGCGGTATGCTCTAAAGGCAGCAAAAAATAATAAAAATTAATAAATACAGCAAGTCAAGCGAACAGGGCAGCAGAGAGCAAAACTGGGGCTTTAAAGGGAGAGCCGGAGCCTGGCAATTTTTTTTCCAGCTGGCGCCTTTGTAGGGAATTCTCCAAGGAAATCAGCGCTCAGTGGTATTTCCTTCCCCACCCCCGGCAAGTCCTTGCCTAAATCTGCAGCCCACACAGGCATCAGGCCCCAGGGGCCCTCCCAAGCAGGGGCCGTGGGTGGCGAGACGGAGCCGACACAGCTGCCCGTTTCACCGGCTCCCATGGGGGGGGGGGCTGCTTTGGGGCTCCCAAGCAGGGGCCGTGGGTGGCGAGACGGAGCCGACACAGCTGCCCGTTTCACCGGCTCCCATGGGGGGGGGGGGGGAAAAAAAAAAGGCAAAAAATGCTTTAAAAAAAGTATAGATAGACTTTGTTTCTTTTAATAATAATAAAAGAAAAAGGGATAAACGGGAGGCAGGAAAGGGGGCCGGTTGGGCGGGGGTCTCACCGTGTGCCGGGCGCGCGGCGGGGCTCAGGGCGCCCGCGCCAGCCGCCGCTCCTGGGTGCCCGCCGCCTGCTCCAGCTCCTGGCGGCTCTTGAAGTCCTGGATGGCTCGCTTGTTCTGGAAGTCGATGAGGGCCATGGTGATGGAGGCGTTCCAGCAGCTCTGGTCCGGGCACCGAAAGTCGATCTCCTTGCGGTCTTTGGTGACGATGGTGAAGTAGATGTACTTGCCCGTGCGCTCCACGCAGTCCACCTTGAGGATGGAGCCGAAGCCCAGCTCCTTGCCTTTGGCGCGCTTGTGCCCGTCGGGGAAGAGGCTCAGGCTGTCCTTAGTGAGCACCACCAGCTTCTTCTTCCACAGCTGGAAGAGGCTGTCGCTGCGCTTCTCCAGCTCGCCCTCGCGGATCACCTCGGCCGGCATCTTCATCCTCCCGGCTACGGCGGCAGCTCCGCTCCCTGCTCCTGCTCCTCCTGCTGCTCCTGCTCGCGACGCGGCGGCGACTCGGGCGGCTCCGGCTGCCCGCGATTTATGGCAATGAATCAGCGCCTTCCGGTGCCTCCCCCGCCGCCGCCCCCGGCCGCCGCCCCGCCCCGCGGTGCCGCCCCGAGGCCGCGGCGAGGGGCGCTGGGGGCCGCCTCCCCGCTCCGCCCCGCGCTTCATCGGCCGGCGATATCGCCGGATATTTGCCCCGAGCCCGGCCCAAGCGCAGGGCAGGGCAGGGCCGGGCCGGGCCGCGCGGGGAGCTCCGGCCTCCCGTTGCCAAAGCAAAGCCGCATCCGGCGGCAGCGGCAGCGCCCGGACTTCGCTCCGCGGCCTCAGCGAAGGAAAGCAAAGGTCGGGGCTTTCCTGGGGGGGGGGGGGGGGGGCATGTTCCCCCTCCCCCTTTTCCCCTTTGGAAAGAGGAGCGCACATCCTGATTTTCGGGGGGTAGATGCTGCCCTGCTCTGCAAAGCAGCAGCATGGCTGCCCAAAAAGCATCACCTGCCGTCGCCCAGACATGGAGCGAGGAGCGGGGACAGCGGCTCGCTGAGCAAAAACTGCTTCCCTCCCCACACACATCCTATGGGGCTCGAAATGCAGCAGGGCCGGGGCGCTGGAAGCAGGGGAAACGGGACACGCTTCAAAGAGGTTAAACAGCGGAGGTGGGGAGAGGAAAGGAAATGTCAGCAAGTCCAGAGCAGCAAGGGGAACATGTGGAGGGAGGGCAGGGCCTCGTGCTGCAGGACCTGGCATGTTCGTACACCCCTTGCTTCAAAAGGGCCGTTTTAGCAAAAAACGATGGAAAACAAACAAAAAATAATAAAGGAGAAGAAAGGCAGGGAAAGGCAGGAAAGCCATGCGTGCTCATGCCTGCATGCGGCGTAGGGCCGGCAGCATGACGCTTCGGCCTCCGGCCTTGCTTTTCTCTGGGTGCTTCTCTCACATGTGTAGCCATCATTAGAACAGGGAATTCGGTGCATGGCCCACCCGGCGGTGTAACCCCCTCGGCTTCATAGCAGCCAAGGTGGAAAATGAACAGGAGAAAATGGCACTGTTGGGACAGAGCCTGGTGTGTCCGCAGGGCCTGAGGCAGCTGCTGGTGATTGTCCCACGGCACGGAGACTGATCTCCATCGTGTGTCCATCAGGACACCCCCACTACGGGCACCGCCACCGCCCGTGGGTCCCTCTCTGCCGCTGCCCTGAGCCCAGGCTGTGGCTGCTCTCTCTGGTATCGCTCTCCTTGCAACTGAACTGACACGTGTGGAGGGTAGGGGAGCTGGAGCCTCGCAGGGCAGCGGATAGGGGCACGGGGACCACCGGGGCACAAGCCCCACTGCCCTCGGAGTAGGGGGAGGCGACGGGAGCAGCACTCACGGCGGGTGAAGCTGACGCCTGAATCACGAGGTGGGGAAGGGAAAGGGCAGCGTGGAGGGAGCCCAGGGCACGGGATCCTCCCTGAGCAAAGGCCACGAGAAAGGAAAAGGAAAGCGCTCTGCTCCCGGCACCTGGCACCTCTCCGGATGGGCGTCAGGGCGGCCTGACAGGCTCAGCCCGCCCCTCTGCCCCGGCACCCTGGCAAACCCAGAGCCAGGCACATTGATGTCCTTGGTGAGGACCACAAGGGGCTCTGGGACGTGTGCAGGGCACAAGCCGGGTCGCGGAGCCGGGCGGTTCTCCCGGCCCTGAGGGAGGGCGGCCGGGCAGCACGGGCTCACTCCCGCACATAGGGGGCCTTAGCTGTGTTACTGTTCGTGTCACCAGCCGGGCTTGGCCAGAGCAGGCAGCGGGGCCGGGCGCCAACCGCCCCCGTAGCCGTGTTTGCCCAGCAGGTGAATCAGGGATTCCGCGGAAGGGCCGCGCGGCCGCCGCCCTGCGTTTCCCCCTTTATTTAATTATTTCTTTCGTCCCTCGCTGTTCCATTGGGGTGAATCACGCCGGCGCTGTCGTGGCCGTTCCCAGGGCGATGCGTGTGGCGGCCGCGCGCCCTGTGGCACCTGCATGCCTGCTCCACTGCATCCTGCCTGTGTCCAGCTGCCCCTCGGCTGCCCCCCGGCTGTGTCCCCGCTGCCCCCCTTCCTCCCGCCATGGCAGCGGCGCCGCCAAGGAGGCCCCAGCTGCTCCCTGGCGGGGGGAAGGCCTAAAGAGACCACATGGTTCAGTGGAGCGTGGGGAGGGTGAAGGAAGAACGCCGGCCCCCAATGCACGGGATCAAACGGATGCCAAAGTCCCAGGATCCAACCTCGTGGAGCAATAAGATCCGCGCTGGGAGTGGCCTCGTGCAGTGATGAATGGGATTAGCCTCCTCTCTTTCTTGTTTCTTTCTTTTTTTTTCCTAGAGATTAGGTCAGCATCGGAAGCAGGAAGCGGCGCCAGCTGTTCTGCCCCGGGACCTATTCCAGCCGAGCTAAGCCCAGGGGCACCCTGGGCCGTGCCGTGCTGGCCGTGCCAAGGGCGAGCACGGCCGGGGCGGCTGCCCGCTCCCGCGGCACACGTGCCCGCGCTGGAGCTGGGGCCCGGTGACGTGTCGCATGGCCGCACACATGTGTGCACCCTGCTGCGCTCCGCGGGGCGGCTCTGCAGGGCCTTCGACCCCAAAGCGGGGAGCCGCAGCTGGGGAGGACACGGCTCCTCGTCCCCGAGAGCCTGCGGAGCCACCCCTGGGTGCCTACCAGGTGCCCCTCGCATCCCCGCGCCCCAGTGCTTCCCCCGCCTGGCGAGGACGCGGCTTCACCTTCACGGGGCGTCTCTTCCTCATCCACTCACTCCTGCTGCATTCTCCTACTCCACTTCCCCCGCGCGTGGCCGGCGGCGCTGCCAGCGGGGCGGCCGGCGGCACCGGCGCGGCCGGTTCCTCGGCGAGCGCCGTGGGAAGGCCCAAACCTCCCCGCGGGGCCGCCAGCGCGCAGGAAGGGCAGCCGGTTCCCCCGCCACCCCCCGCTCCGCACCACCTTTAATTAAAAATTGAAATCGGGTAATTGCCTCTTCATTAAAGGCAATTAAGGCCCGGCTGACGAGGGAGGAGGCGGCGCGTTTGGCAACCCGCAGCGGCGCTGGGAGCGCGCGCGCTGCCCCACCACCACGGCGGCCCTGGGCGCTCGGCCCCCATCCAGCGCCTTCACTTTGAACACGGCTCCCGCTCGCGCGCCCAGTGCCCGCGGCTGCCCCTCCGGAGCCGGCGCTGTGGGAACGGGCCGGCCTTCCTCCTGCCCCTCCTCCTCCTCTTCCTCCGCACTGCCGGCCTTGCCAAGGCCCAGGCCAGCAGTGCTTGCCTGCAACCGGTGTCACCCCAGCTGTGCTTATTAAAATATACATATATATATATATGTGTGTGTTTTATTGGGTATAATAACAGTCCGGGGTGCTCTTTGCCCAAAGTTGGCCTTTTTGATCTTTCCGTAGGCTAAGCAGCAACGCACCCTGTAGATACCCTGGATGGACAGCACATCATTTGTTTTCCCTGGCTTTTTTCTCAGGGTAACAGGGCAGCGGTTACCTCTTAATCCGAACGCCTCAACTCCTCACTCGCGTGCCGCTTACGCCACCGCGGCGGCACGGCCTCCAGGCAGGACCAAGCAGAGGTGCTTTGGACAGGATGGGGGCTCTTCCGAGCGCGAGTTCAGGAGGTTACGCGCCAGCCCGGGGTAACTCGGGGGAGCAGGAGCTCGTCCTGCGCCTTCTGAATCACCAGCTCTGCAGGGAAGCAGCGGCTTCCTCCGCACAGAACGAGTCCGGCCTCTTGGTAAATGCCCTTCTCAAGCTTGAGCCTCTTGGAGGCCTCCCGGTGCTGAAGGGACTTCCAGAGGCCTCGCTCATTTGAGGAACTCCTATCCCATAAAGGAAGCACTTAACTGAGAATGAATTTATTAAGACTCGCCTTTAGTTCAGAACAGGAAAAGCTTGTTTAAGAAGGAGAGCGGAAACCTGCAGAGCCCATTTAATCTCTCTAGCTACTAGAAATTTCAACCAGCTGGTAGCAAAAACCCCCAGGCAACTGAACTTAAGTAAGCTGGGCGGAAGGGCCGCAGCTCACAGCTACCCCAAGAGCCCGGACGAGCCCACGGCGGCAGCCCCATTGCGCCGCAGGACCGGGCCCGTGCCCTTGCCACGTGCTGGGGGCAAAGCCAGATTTTCGGTCTCCCTTCACACTTGTGAAACCTTCAGTTTTAATTCTTCGGTTTATCCGGCACAGGCCACAGCTTCAGCAGGCACCATGATGGGGACTCGATCCATTGCACTCTACTCCTCGTGCATCCCCCAGCTTTGCGTTTGCCTTCACCCGCCAGCCTGGCTTCGACCGCAGCTTCCTGACCCGCTCGTGGCTGCCAGACCAGCTCCATTACCTGTTACTTTATTTTCTCATAAACACTTGCAGAGTCTATAAATAACCACCTGAAAACGGAGACGTTTTCGATGTTCATCTTCGCCATTACCAGCTACACCTGTAATTGCAAGGGAACAACTAGGTTTCAACAAGATCTGCTTTCTACGAGGCATTAACTCCACTTCACCTGCACCCGCTCAGCTTTCCCATTACTTTCCCCAGGACGAACATCCAGCTCATCAGCCTAATCACGCCGGCATCGCGCTTGCTCTTGCTGGATCCTGGCACATGAAGCTCTCTGTTCTGGAATTTCCCGTTTGCTCAAAACTCAAGTTAGCCGTTTGGGATTCATGCACATAAATTACTTCGGTGTGCTCATTTGCAGATGTTTATCTCTGGGTAATTGCACTCCTACTTAACCATGCAGAAGAAAGTATGGGGGAAGCAGAGCATTCAGCTTCTTTTGATGCAGAAACCACCGGCCCGATACCTCTGTGCTGCGCCTGCCACCCCTGTCACCAGGCATTTGCCACCACAAGGACGCGCGCTAACTGCTCGGGCCTATCAGCTGCACCTTCCCATTGCTGCTGCAAGAGCTGCTGCTTTGCCCTAGCACTAGGATACACATTTAAGGCTGAACTTGACCCTGAGGACACATCTTTTTGCCCCGGCAGTCTCTCAGATCTTCCACAAGGCTCTTAGAGACAGCAGGCAGCACGTGGCTGCAAAAGCTCCCCTCAGATGTAGCTTCCCCCCCCTCCTAGAGCAAGGCAGCAGTGTCTTCCTGCCCTAACATGCCCCAAACCCCCGTGTTTGGTCTACGACAGAAGAGTGCAAGGATTTATCAAGGCCCTGCAGCCCTGTATGATGTGCCTCAACTCCCCCCAAAAAAACATCCTACAAAGCATTCCAGGGCAGGAGACGTTAAAAAGCCTGTTTACTTGCAAATGGAGCAAGTTTGTTCTGCTTTACATCAATGAACTGCACGCTGCTTTTCTTTGCATTTTGACAACAAAGGAAACCAGGAGCATGCTGGTGCAAGAGCCATGTGGTTAAGCCACACAGCTGGCAGGCCTCCTGTTAAACTTCACTGTTGACTAATGCAAGTCAAGGGGATATTCACTTACCCTGGGAAGCAGTACGGACCAGACAGCCACCACCATTCATGTTTCACAACTTTAATAGAATATTCTATCTATTCTGTACAAATTGAAAACACTGTATTAAGTTACAAATGTGTAAGGTAAGGCTGGAGCACTCTACATGCCTGGTCACAGTGTTGATACAGCTGCTATTCAACTGCTGCCTGAGGTTGGCAACAGATGCTGAGACTAGAAACGTGTACCTGAAGTGCCTCACAAGGACAAGAAGGTAGTTCTGAAGACTTCAGAGCTTTAAACAAAACAAATTGTGGAATGGAATAATTTCAGTGTTGCAAATAAGACACCAAAACTTCAGATTTATTGAGCTCAATTTTGTTAAATTTGTGTTCATAGTGAAAGGTCCTTCCATGCTGGACACTAAGCAGTAAGACTACTGGAAATTTTCTGGTTCTTTGGCTGCAACTCACTTCCATCAACAGCAACAGTTTGGCCTTTATATTTTGATCTTCATCTAGAAGAGATGTCATTTTGATGCAAGTTCACTTCTTCTGTCTAGACTACTACATTGACACCAAGTCAAATTTGTGTTTTACAAGTACCCATATTTTATGCAAAACAGGAAGAATATTTTCAAGTATATTAAAAACTATTAAAAAGCACTAATTCTGTCAAAGTACTTACAAACATGAATAAATAAAAAGATGAACAACTAAGTCTCAAATATGACACCCCCTTCAGTGAAGTAAAATTACTTCAATTCAATTGGTTTTACTGAGATAATAAATATGACATTTAAAGCTGCTCAAGCACTAGTAGTTCAATTTGTAGGTTGCAAGAAACATTAAAAAAGGGGGGGAGGGGAACTAGCAAAAAAGTCATATTGCTCTATCCGTTTCAGCTACCATACATGTAGTAATCCATTTACTTTAGCCTCTCAGCACATGTGCTATTCCACAATTGTCAATGTTGAATAAGAAAATGGATAATCTTCACTTGGTAGTCTGGACTATTTCCCCTACACACAGGGCACAAGGCTCTAAAGGCCTACTGACATACTTAGCTACAGTGTACCAACGGCTGTAGAGTGTGCTTTATTTAAAACTCATGTTTCCCAAATGCATTGAAGTTGCCACTGTACATGTTAAGCAAAAAAGAAGAGTTAGTGAAAATCATGCATTTTAAAACAAATTAATTTTAAGCATTGTTAATAAGATTGTGCTGCAGCGATGGAATATCCTGAACTGCAGGCCAGGTATCCAAATATTTGTTACAAGTTGTTCAAATATCACTTTGAAGTGGTATTTCCTTATTACTGTTGTTTGCATTCAGCAGGTTGGCTGGAATCTTTCTGTTTAAAGGGAAAAAGAGGAGACAAGAGAAAAACACCGGTTAAAAATCAAAGTGGCATACAGCAAGGCAATTCAATAAAACAAGAGAGCTTAACTATGCTGTTTAACTAGCTAAAGATACAACTAATCCATTCAAGGAGACAAAAAAGCTACTTGTATACTCAGGCTAAATCGCAAAACTCTGAACTGCAGTCAGGTCACATTTTTTCCCCCAACTGCTTATATAAATATACATATATATTTTTCTATATCTACATCTACATTATCTAAATTCTATCAGGAGAAGCCAAAGCTTAAGACAGCCCAGTGAACCATCTTCTACTCCCATCAATCAAAAGCTCAGTTTGACTTTCAGCTCCTAATAAACACTTTTGCAATAACTTGTCATCTCCTCATCAACTCTGAGGAGGGAGGAAAGCTGGGAGGGCAGGCTGCTCATTCTGCAGCAAATTTAAGTCCTCCCTCAGAAGACTTTCCCTGTAACTGTAGGTGATAAATATAATGAATGAGCTTGTTTCTTCCATGTTGTGCATCAGTAGCAGGTAACTAATTCAACAGTTTAACACTGGGCAAGAAGTCCCAGTGCTAATCCAAGTATGCAAAAGTAGAAAGACCTTCATTACAAAACCACCTCCCCTTTGGCAAAAGGAAGTGTATTTGGAAAACAGCTAACAACTTGGTTTTACCCTGTACCTCTTTTGTTGTAAAACAGGGTACTTGGAAAGCAGAAGAATTTATTCAGTAATTTTCCCCTTTGCTTCCCCCTCTCCCCTAGTTATTACAGTTTATTACAAACCAAGAATCAATTACAGAACACTGCTCTATTCTAGTAGAGTACTGCTACACAACATGACACCCTGAATGTCACTGACCACAAAACGGTTTTTGGGAACTACTCTAAACAAGGGCTACATAATTGTTAATGCAGCAAGCATTTAAGTGCTCACAACTCAACAAGTGAACAAGAGCTAAAAACAAACCTAGCATTTTATCTGCAGTGAAGCAGGCCCAACTAAGCTTATCACAAAATCTGCTTTAATTATCCATCCTAAGACCAAACTATTTTTAAGTATTCCAAGTTTATTTTCATTTTTCCCTTCCTGACCTAGACTGCTTTAGGGTTACAGTGGTCGCTGTCATTCTTATGACAAGTCTGGGTTACAGGCAAATTCTCTCCTTTGCATAGATATGCCAGAGGCTTTTCCAGTATTCTTCCCTGTGGTTTTCCTCCCCCAAGATATCTTGCTAACTCCAACTTTGCAATGTATCATCTGCTTGACTTTCCACAAGCAAACTGATTTGAGTCTAAACATAGCAGGAACTCACTCTTGAATATATGTGCCTGCACAAAATCAGATTAGTATTCTCACTTAAAAACATTAAAGAAAAACACCAACAAGAATAACAAAAAAGAGTGATCTAACTGTCACTTCTAAGAGCTGTATGCTGGTCATTTGGATTATTAGACACAGGCAAAAAACCTTCAGAACCCTAACATTCCTCAATGTTTTTCAAAAACAAAAATTTCTCTCACTAATATATTGTATTTCAACACAGAAATACAAGTACTCAGTATTTCTTCCCCCACATATATTATGGATAAGAAGAACCATAATCACATAGGAAACCAATTGTTTGAGCTACTTAATCTATCACCTTCCTCTCTATTCACCAAGTATGCTTATTAATACTTAGGTTGCCCACTGCAACTGTTTTGGCCAACATTTTACCAAACAACCAAAATTCTTACTACATTTTCTAGTCAACTTCATTGTCTACTTTAAGATTTAAATCATTTTACTGCATATACATCTTTATCTTGTAAATACCATGTCATAGAGATTTTTAGAGATAAGTTCCTAAAGCATCTTTCAGTGATAATGACTACTCAAACAAATATTTTAAGAGACCCTCAGATATGAGAAAAAATAGTGGTAGTTCATACTTATTTTTGGCCTACAATTGAAGGTCTATTTATCTTGGCCATATATACCACCTGTTTAAGAGGACATAAGTAACATGGCAATACCTCAGACCTGAGTTCCAGCATAATCAGTATTTTTCTACCATTTCAGAAACACAGCACTAGCACTGAACTTCAAAACCAGGGCTCTTAGGAGCACCTCAGAACTCGTGCAGGCAATTGCCTTCAGTTACCTCTCAGCCCCACAGAAAGTTCCCTACTCTAATCCTGAGATGACAAAACTGCAGCTAAATGACTGTCCATAATTTTCAGCAAGTTTCAACCACCCTAGTACACACATGCAAGCTGGAAATTCTTTTGCCTATGATGTTTCCTGGAGGGTCAAAGCAGCAGGCATCAAACTGCACAACAGATGACACCCATCCCCTGCATGCGAGGCAATTAGCTTGAACCTGTTCTTCCCACAGGGCCTCTAGGTTGACATTTGGTCAATAACTGCTACTGCAGTGGTTGGCTTTATTGGTCCTGGACAGACCCTGTGCTAATTACCCATCCCTCCCCTCTCCACTCTAGCTAGATTACTCATTATTGCTAGGTCCTCCTAAACTCACTTCTCAGCCAAGAGTCAGCCAAGGATAAAAGGTACCCTCTACCCTGCCACACCTCCCCCACCTAAAAAAAGGCAGAGATGAAGAATCATCTCTCATATCTTAGATAAGTTTAGTGTGAAACATATGCTGTCACTACAGGACTGCTACCATAACGACAAGTAAGAACCCCTTTCTCCTAAGGAGATCCTCTGCAGTGACTATGAGCAATGGTTTCACATAAAAGGTGGCAGTATATATGTTATTATTACTCTTTAGAATCTGTAAAGTATTCCATACCATTTACTTATTATTCTGTGCACAAAACCCAGTTAAAATTCACTCTAGATCTCTGAATCTGGTTTGAGAAGCTGTTCAAAATGGAGATACAAAAACTCAAGTGAAACAAACCTACTCTGAAACTTAACTTTTTGGTTTTGATAGCTTTTGCTTAGTAAAGCTTTGTTGCATCACCTTGTTCATTTTAATGATTAAGAAAAAAAAGCCATTGGCTACTATGGACCATTTTTTTTTTCCCCTCTCCCTGGCATTTGATTACCTAGAAGCACAAGAGGGAAACCGGAGCTCACTAGCTTATACACAAGACAAGCTTGCTCAGAGATCAGCTGTCCCCTCAGTGACTACACCAACTGTCTGAGGACCAGAAGACATAATACAGAACTTAATGAGTTCCCCTTAAAATTTGGGAGAACATAAGGCTAAACAGAAAAGCATGTTGGGGTTTGTATTGATTTCTCCACACAAGTTGCTTCTATAATTTAAACAGAGCCCTCAGCTCCCAGTCATTTGATTAATTTGATGTCCTACAAGACAGAGCCTTAAGCCCAAGCTATCCATGTCATTTATCATAGCAATTTACTCCTTTCAAATTAGACCCTTTTTGCATCAAGCTAGGGTTGAAGAAAAGACAATGACTTTCTTCAGAGCTTAAGCAGATTAAGCAGGATATTCTTAGCTAATTCAAAGAACAATATAACCTTCACCTCCTCGCTTTTTCAGAACTCTTTTCATGAAGCTTCTGTTACACAAGGATCCCATCTGTGTAGGCAGCCTTGCAGGCACAAGTCGCCCATCAAGTTCCTTGGGACACTATATTTGATTCCCAAGCAGACTTTATCGCCAACAACAGCACGATCAATGCAAACAGTAGACATTAAAGCTTATGTCCAGCAAAGCAGAGAAGGAAGAAAGCCTTCGGGTTATTTGAAATCTTCTCCATGAAATAGTCAAAATAGGAGTATCAAAGCTAAACATTCTCTGTTTATTCTCTGTATCTCTGTTCATTTCCCACTCTTATTCTCTAGAGAAAGCGAAGATATCAAATATACAGGGGAAGTAAATTTGAAGCTAAGCAGAAGTAATAACCAAGTATGTGAGCACAAAGTGTTGCAAAGGATTTGAACATGAATTTGCTGCTAACACACCCTTCCACCACTACTGCTTAAAAGACAGACCAGATATCAGAAGCATGAGTAGTCTCTCCCTTAAATATAGATTTTCAGTTCTTAAGAAAATACTCATGCAACTACTTCGCCATTTGAGCACCGAATCAGTAATCATAAAGACAGTTAAACAGGCCACCCAGGTATACACAAAAGCAGACAAAACAAGCTACGTTTTTTTTGGTATCTTCAGAAGTTTCTTTATATCATCTGACTGCTTAGCCTTCCAAAGCCACAACTTTCAGATAGCACAGCTTACAAGTCCTTTGTACAGATGATATTGACCTGGTTCTCGCTTAACTCATATGTACTTCAAATCAAGAAGCATACAAGAAGGAAGGACGAAAAGTTTTCAAGGGAGAAAAAAAAGACACAAGTGTTGACATCTACGCAATGAATGAAGTACAGCAATTGAAAAAAGTTAACATAGAAGTGACTGAAATGGCAAAACTGGATTTAAAATAAATAAACTGACTAAAGAACAACTATTTTTTGTGCACATGAAAAGCTATTCTAGATAAGCAGCAGTGAAGAGCGAGTGGAGTTAGTGCCAAAGGACAGGAGTGAACAACAGAAGCAATGAAAGCTGAGTTTAGGGGATATGTACACTATAAAGCAAAAACAGAATTCAATTTTACTTGACAATAAAGCCTATGGCTGATAATTTACAGGTGTAAGACAACAGCTGTGGACCAGACTGCAGCAGGATGATGTATGAGCTGTCCTGACAAAGGGATATTCTACTACCCCACATGAATGAACACATGAATGCTGAGTCAGGGTGACTGGCCTTTCAAAGCATATCAGACTGGAAAGAACAAATACTGCTCAATTTTGAGTTGAGGAAATACAAAGAGTGTATCTACAGAGAGAGGTAAACAGTGGGAAGAAGTAAAACTGCTTGCAATAACCGAAGAAACAAAGATGTAAACCTAAGGAACAGCCAAGATAGTGTGATGCAGACACAGCATTCTCTATAATGCATGGGAGAAGAGGAAGGGGAAAGAAGGATACGACAGAAACAACCTCTTTAAGAAGTGAAATAAAAGATGGATGAGCAGGCAAGCAAAATCTATTCAGTATCACAAGCACTCAAGAAAGTGCCTCTTAGAGTGACTGCCTTTGCCAGGCAGCATGAATAAAGAGAGTATGGAAAAATAACATACCATGTAAGTCAGTGACTTACAAGAGGTAAGAGAAATGAAGGAGACACCTACAGTAACTTACAAGTAGAGTGGAAGCAGTTAAGAGAGGTACAACATCAAACGAGGGACAAGAAAAAAAAAAAAAAACACCCTTAAGTCTCAATATCCTTTATCATCTGTATAAAATGCAGTAGGACTGTTGCAAAAGATAAGGTAGAAGTTGTGCCAGGAAGGCAAAGAGGTCATTCTGATAAAAATCTATTCTAATCATACAATTTAAAGGTATTAATCTATATATATTCCTTTGTACCTCTGAGCCACTAATAAAAGCTAAACCCTGAAGTCCCCACTCCCCCATTTCCTTTCCCCCCTCATACAAGAGAAAACTAGAAAAACAAAACACTGTATGACTGCAAATGGGAATCTTGAAAGTTAGGTATGAATGGAATTCCACCTTACCTAGAAATGTATGAATGATAAACAGACTTAAATTACACCTAAATGGGAAAAAATTGAAAGGAACTGTCAGCATGAATGAAAAGTGAAATGTACAAAATAACACAGGAGGCAACAACCACAACCTTCCGAGGATACCTTAAGATTTTTTTCCCCTACAAAATACTAGTTTTCATAGATCCTCCTTTAAAAGGAAGTTTGACATTTAATAGAAATCTAAATCTATTGCCTCAGGAGTAACATTTTTTCCTCTGGTTTCCTACCTTTCCCATTTCTCCTTCCCTTTACACTTCCCTTGCTATTTTGATCCCTTGGAACTTTCAGAATATTGCTTCTGCTGCTCTAATGCAGTCTGAGCAATCTTTGCACAAGCCTTTTTAGAAAACAGTATTTCCCATTAAGAAAGAAGCTCCATCCCTGACATGGTGATAAAAAATATTTAGTAGCAATATAATTTACATAAATCCATTATTAGTCTTACAGAATACTGTCACTCTGACGTTCACCCAAAAAATAACTAAAAAATCAAGCAGTTATGAATACCTTTTCGTATGTGCCATTTTACAAACTAAAAAGTGATGTTCTAAGTACTAATAAATGCAAGCCTGCCATCATTGCTCTAGCTTTACTCCATTCAATTATAAACTTATGCTGATTGAGAAAAATACCTGCCAGAAAGAACACAAGCCCACATTAAAACTGAACTTTAAACCAGGTCTTATGAGGTTTAAAAATCCAAGTTTTGAACGCTTTTTGACTCCTAGCTGACTACAGACAGGTGAAGTCTAACCTGCTGCCTTTAAGACAACTAAAAAGATTTTTTTTAATTAAAAAAAAACCCCACAAATCAAGCTACGTAACGCTCGTCAAACTAATTTTTAGTTCACTTCTTGCCACAGAATAACATCTATAAAAAAGATTAAAAAATAAATAAAACAGTCCAAACAAGAAAAAAATATGGAGATACCATCGCAAAGCAAAGACACAATTAGGATTTATTTTGCCCCCTTGGTGCAGGCTAAGAGACAAACACTTCCTTAATTCATCTGAACATTAACTTAGTTTGTCTTTTAAGAGCAATCTGAATATTGAGGAAGATATAAAAAAAACATTGCTGTGGTCAGGAGTTAGCACCCTTTATATCAACCTTTTTACAAACTATTATAACCTTTATTATAATGCTCATGATTATAATCCATTATATGTTATTATGATAACATATAATAAATATGCCTAAACAAAGGAAAAAAAATCCTTACCTTCGGATCACTCTCTGCATCATCTTCTTCCTCTCCCTCCTCTTCCCCCTCCAGCTCCTATGACAAAATAGAGATAAACTAACAGAAATTAAAACAGGTTAAAACACAGCTTTTTGTAATGGAGGGAAAAAAAACACAAGCAAAAAGAAAATATCTAACAGAATTATCACTGCATTTTAAAAGTGTCTCAGCTGTCAACACTAAAACTACATGAATGGAATAAAACAAATTCTTTACCATCTTAAAACACCATCTTGAAAAGAAAACTTGTAATGTAGATTCAAAACGTCAGATTTAAGGTAATCCTCCTAAATGAACTGCTGCAAGCTCCTAGTAATTTTTATAGTAGTGTCTCTGCAGTATCATTGGAATTTAACAGTTCTACTAGCTAAGTGCATGTCTAATTTTTTTCTTTGTTTTGACCTCCTTCCAGAGGAAGATTTTTTTTTTTTTTTAATTTTTATGGACAGGCTATATATTCCTGCACATGATTTTTGTGGTGTTTCTGCACTCTGTAGTATGACATCCTTGTAAGCAAGTACTAACATTTGGCACTGTAGACAGACTTAAAGTTACACATGTATTTCAGTCAAGAACTAGCTTAAAAGAAGCTTATCCACTGCAGTAAGTCCATAATTCCACACTGCACCTTGCAAAGGGTGAGAAGAAACAGCACAGACTCCTAGCTCACAAAAAAACACCACCCTGACACATCCCACTCTAGTGGCTTTGATGAGAGTCAGGTATTTAGCTTTAATTGACTAACAAGAAAAGACTAAAATGCAATTATTTGTCATGGATCCTTATTTATTCTCCAGTGTGATATCATTTAGTTTTGTGCAAAGAATTTCATGCTATAATTGTGCTCATACTGTACTGTAGTAAGCAGACCAGAGTTCTTGATACACTCAGACTCAGAGTCTAAATTAAGCCTTTAATATTAGCAGTTGCTCCTCTTACCCAGTTTAAGTTTACCTTTAGCAAGGACCATGCTTCCAACTTACGACAGTTAAAAGCTAACAGATGAATTCCACTAACACGAAGTAGCAGATTCTTAAAAGAGTGAAGGATCTTCTCATGCAGCATTCAAGAGAAGTTTTTTTTTTATTTTGACTCCTATCAGAAAGTAGCTTTCAAAATACTAGCAAAATACATATTTGTATAGAAAACAACTATTTTAAAAGTAAAAGCAAATATACCTTTTATAACTCACAAACACTGCACTTGTGAAATGAGCTCCCATATGCTGGACCACATAAAAACAACTGTTTTCTGCTGCATACAGAACTATCTTATGAACTCTACTACCGTCGATAATTAGATCTATAAGATATAGTATGTGTCTCACCTCCTCTTCACCTTCTTCACCTTCTTCAAACTAAAAAAAAACAAAAGCAAAATTTTAGCTTCACTAGTATTTGCATAAGGTATTCTGTAGTAACAGATCCAGCACATTCAAGTATAGTACCTGAAACGAAGTCACTTCCTAACTAACAACTCAGTTGCCTATCTCCTTCCCATTCCCAATTAATTAAGAATCTCTTTGGGTTTTTCATTATTTTAAAGGAATTATTATTATATATTAGGCTAATCAGAGAATATCTTTTACAAACAAACTGCTGCTAGCATACATACGTTATCATCATCTTCTATAGCTTCCCCAGTGAAATAAAGCACAGCACGAGGAACTATCCTTTCACGAAAGAAGTGACCAATTTCAAAATCTGCTGCTAGGGTGAACTCTGAATCTTCATCCTGTAAAGCAAATCAACTGGATTTTACCACTAAATATACAACATGCTACAGAGAAGCAAACAAAAGTATTCCAAAATTACAGGTTTGAGAAACATCCTAACATCTCCTTTTAGATCATTTGCACTTTACAGCATATTTAGTTTCAAGACCATTTAAAAGAAACACTGGAAATCTAAATTCTGGGTGCAGAATATAGATAAACTTTAGAAGTTTAACTGCTCACATACAGGCTACTGTAACACATTCTATTAAAATGTGTCATATAGACTTTGCCTGTTTTTGCCAACTGACATTAGCTTTATATTGCTTTGTGGGAAGTCTATCATTACTACACAGGAGAGCCAAGCGCTAGAGAAAATGACAATTTTCCCAAGTGATTACTGCAGAGATGCTGTATTGAGTTAGCAAGCTGCAAAACAGCAAAATGCCACAGGGCAACTTACACAGGCAGTCACTCACTGAGGTTTTTTTTTTTTTTTACATCAAGATTAACCTTAATACTAACAAAAGTAAAAATCATCATAAAAATACATAATCTCTTGATAATATGAATAGTCATCACAAAGACATTTGGCAAAAAGCTACAGCAAACAATAAATTCTGTAAGTGTAAACTCACCAATGACTCCCCATCACCAGATACTACAAAGAGAAAAGACCATAAATTCAAGAATAGTTTACACAGTCTAGCCCACCTATTCAAAATTGCTATATACAGTACAAAGACCTTCCCTCCCTCCCAAAAAAGAAACACACAGAAACAAAATAGGCTTTTCTCCTCTACTCAGAGACTGTAATTACGATCCTACTGTAAGTGCAAAGTGAGAATTCAATCTGTTTGCAGTTTCAAAAAGCATCAGCTGTCAACAGATGTCAGTCTTATATAGCCACCTCCAGACTATGCCCAGTTGTCCTTTAAGTTCCTAGAGCAGTCAATGCAAAGTCAAAATGGGGCCAACTAATCAATACCATTTTCTCCCTACAAAATGCAAACATTTCTGTGCTAAAAACTCCAACTTCAGAAATGTTCATCAGTTGCTTCTTACACCTACAAAAAGGTGGAATGGGGTTAGCAGCTGATAGTTCATAAAGAAAAATCTACATGACTAGATCAAGAATTACAACTTTGTGCAGTGAGTCTCTGAAGTCTAAAATGCATCGATTTTGAAACATAGCTAGGTAGGCATTTGAAAAGGAAAAAAATCAGGAAGTTTCAAAATAAATCAAAAATGTTTTCAGAATACACTTAAGTATTTCAAAATTACGTGACTACACATGTAACATTAACTAACTGGTAACATCAGGAAGGTCTATGAGGCATCAGGCATCATTTCACCCAAGGAAACCACAGAAAGTTCCTTCTCTTAACACAAAGGTTTAGGTGAAACCAAAATGCTGGCACCTGACCAGAACTGCAAAGAAGTTCTTCCCATATTAAAAACCCCAAACTGATGCATGGAGCCATCCTGTGGTCAAATAAGGTAACTTCAAGAACATTTGACAAGAGCCTCACTCTAAACCCAGAATCCTGCTTACACTGCACATCAGAATTTTGCCAAAAAGAAAATGAGCTAACCTCTGCTCTCTTCCACCAGCAAGAAGCAAGTACAGACTGCAACAGAGATAGTGTTAGGATATTGTAAGAATCCTAAACATCCATTTTTACTTACCCTTTATTGGGTTGAAGAAGTTAAAAAAGGAATCGTTAGGAACTTGTTTAGTAATTGTCCGAACTGTGCCTCGGCCCTTGTGTTTTTGTTTTTTCTTGATTGTTTTAACCGTAACATTTTTTCCTTTCTTCCAGTCAATAGTACACCTAAAGACAACACAGGGTATTTTAATATAGGACATTAAGGGAGATAAGAAATGGAAGAGAGAGTAAAAAGAATAAAGAGTAAAAAGAGAGAGTAAAAGACACCAAAGCAATGGTGTCTTGTTCTCTAGGTAAAGCTTAACTGGGTAAGATATTAGAGACACACTGAAGTACTAGAGACTATACACAGGCTGGACATACCAAATACTTCCTGAAACAAGAGAGATACATATTTTGTCTTATGAGAGTAGTCACTGTAGAGGAAAGACAACAGATGTCTCCGCCAGTTTATAGACTGAGAAAGCCAGAGCTGTTCTAGAGAACCTCAACAGTTGAGAATGATTCTTCAAACAGAATCAGTAAGAGCAGTAAAAAATACTACATTCAGTTACAGTAAATCCGCAAAAGCTTTCCTGTCATTAATTACTATGTTGAAAGAAATCAGCTCCTGAAAAATATTCACTAGAAATTCAAAACATGTTCTAAGTTGAAGTTATCCTTACCCCTCACAGTCAACTATTTCAGGTCCTTCAAATGAGAAAGGATCTGTCTTGTCTGGCTCCGACTTCATCTTGTAGGTTTTTGTCAGGACTGAATTAGAAAAGTAGTCATTGGGCCCGAAGTGGAACTCTAATGAGAAAGACTAGAAGAAAGTTCCATTATAGTTACTGCTAGTTTTCAACTGAACATGAGGGGCAGGGGGAGGGGGAACCACACACTTGATAGCAAGTATATTTTTCCCTGTAACAAAAACAAGAAATGAGGAATGTGAAGAACTAGAACAGCCTCCGTTAACACTAACAGTTAAATTATAATCAGGTAACCTACTATGTTTCATTCACCTTTACACAAGAAAGTAAAAGGAAGGGAACCACTTAAGCTTTAGCTAAAAGTTTATATGTACACTACAGAGAAGAGAACTTAAAGGAAGCACCCATTTACTAGAGTAATGAGACAAATCACCTTTGAAGGATAATAGCTACAGTTAACCCTTCATGGTCAAGACAAATCAAATTCCCGACAATTATGCAATTCTTCTGGCTGTAGCTTAATCCAATAGGACTGGTGTTTTTATTACACCAAAAGGCAAACTTTTTGCAATCAATGCCTACCAATTCTACCACACAATGCAGCAACTGAATGACTGGAAAATGCATTCACATAAGACTTTAGAGCAAGTTTCACTCAAGAGATTAGTAAGACATCCATTTGTCTCCAAATACAGAAGAGACACAGAATTTGTCAGCCTTCCATTATTGGATTTATTGTAGCACTGGAATGGAACCTATTCACAGGTATGTACTGTCAAGAGGTTACGAACAGTGCAAGACAAAACGAATCCACTGATGTCCTAAGGGCAGATCTCCAACTTAAAAGTACTGTAAAACAAAGCCAAATAAGAACAAATAAAAGTGTTGTAGTTCAAAACAACTGTTCTCTGAATTATCTGAACACCGCTGAGTAAGTACACTTCAAAGTACTTTTACAACACTTACTTCAAGCTTAAACAGTTCTTCATTAAATTCACACTTGCTCCCTCAGGTCTAATAATATTTTAGACCTTGACTATTCCCAGTTTGTGTCTGCCTACCACTCCCATTGTATATTATCTACTCAAGTTTTTGGTACTAACAGGGGAAACAATGAGGACCAAAACCTTTATTTCTTATACGAACTCATTTTTCTTTCTTGATTCTACAGCAAAAGATCTTTCATGATTATCTTAGACTGTTTATCAGATGACTAACTCCACAAAAACTCATAAATGAAAACAGGTATGTGGCAGAAGAAGGTCACAAAGATCAAGTTTAAAGAGAACATGCAAGTCTGAATCCCTTTCGTGGCTCTGCTTTTACCTCAAAAAAAGGTTTAAATAGTACAATCCACATGAATAAATGCATCAAAAAAGAATTTGTTTTTGACAATATCTGCACAATAAGCTCAATTTTTAGAAGAAAAACTTCTGAAAAAACTCAAACTTGAGCTTCAAATTTCATCACTACGTACACTTTTAAAGGCTACCTAATGCATTTTCTGTACTTTTGCAGAAGCACTGTATTCATCACTGTCAATTAAAATACCCAAGTCACATATATTTCCTTTCTTATTTTGATGAAGTATCATACAGTACACATTTTTCTTCACAGTAAATTCATTTTCAAACAAAAAAACAATTGTTTTACTTTGCTAGTAAGAATGGGCTATTTGGAAGCTTACAGAGGAAATGTAAATGTAAACTACCATGGATTGAACAGAAGCAGAATTTAGAAGTTACAGGAATGACAGAGACAAAGCTAGGGATAAAACAGAAACAAGACAGACAAAGTCAGGAAAGCTAGAGAGAAATTTTAAAAGCCAAAGTGAAGAGATACTATCCTGGAGAGCACCTCCCATACCCTTCTGGTAAAACAGAATGGAATGAAGACATTTTGAACTGCTGTTCACATCATTACAACAACTTCATGAGAAGCAACTAGACAAAACTTACCATAGGCTGTCCAGGTTCAGAAAACTTAACTTTAATATCCTGCAGGTGTTTCAAGATTGGTTCATCATATTCCTATAAAGTAAAAGACATGCTTATTGAGCAGGCAGTATTTACAGCAGTAACATTTTAATCTAGTTTACTTGCTCGAATTGCTCTTGTAACACAACTGGTTTGGCACACACTAAATGGGAAATTCTCAACCATTAAGTCTTGACTTCACTATCTTGCTAAGCTGCATGAACACTATCAAAATATGAAATACTTAATTCCAAATTTTTACTGCTGATGAGATTCACAAGCTCCAGGGTATTAAAATAACTGGGGAGTGAGGAAAAGGGGAGAGAAGGAAAAGAACAAAAAACAAACCACATAATAAGAAAATAGGAAGAAAAAAGAAAATCTTCATTAAAAGTTTATGTCAGTTGTCTGCCTATCCACTGCTGCCTCCCATGCATCTTATGAATTAATATTAAGGATTCTGAAGAACTATAAGCTTACATCTTTTACTCATTGTACATGTAACCATACTAGTCATAAAGTATCAGTTTAAACATCTGAGAGAAGTTATTCTTCTTAGAGGAGAAACTTACTTGTACTAATTCACTTAGCATATCTACATTTCTAAAGATTGTAAACCAGAAGTCTGGAATTCCTTTGAGATTTGTCTCTTCTGCTTCTGCCTTTTCTTCTAGTACCACTACATTTTTCAGGTCTCCCTGTGAAACAAGTAATGAAACATTTAAGAAAGCAAATAATGAGAATAAATAATAAGCAGGGGCAGATGTTCATGATGTTTGCCACCTCTGAAGCTTAGTTGAAGCTAAGTGACACAAGAGGTTTAGTCATATAACAAGAAGTATACGCGATGAACACCCTTTCTTTCAAGTCTTTTGGAATTCTTTTCTACATAAATAGATTGAATAACTGCTGCAGTAAAAAGCATATCTACTTTCTCACACATAAAACAATAAATGCTCTTGTATTTTTCATTCATCTTCTCCCTGCAGCCACCATCATAATTTACTGTATGCAATCTAAGTTTTAAAATTAGCCTCCATCCTTGGAAAGAGTCTTATTTTCCAAACTGTTCTGCAAAGCATCCGGTACTACAGTGATTATTTTACTGTTACACTGTCTTCAATGGTTACTCTTTTATGATACAGATTTTATAATGCTGGCTCCTCTCATAATTGTGGTTAAAGATTACCAAAAACGAAAGAATTGCCTTCCACATTCCACAAAGTGTGCGGTCTGAATCAGCTTTACTGCACTTTTCCTTTTACACCACTAGATAGCAGCAAATATACATTCTTTTCAATAGCAGCCATTGGGGTTATGATGTTGAGAACATGAATCAGCAGTTTCCTTGCCATCTAGACCTGTTTCTGATTTTACAGTTGCATGGAACACTGCCAGTCAGTATCATATATACATAAAGCCTAACAAGTCTTCTTGCCTATGCATGAGGAATTCTGTCTCCTGTTAAATCTCAGGAGACCAGTAAAAATACAGAGATTAATTCATTTTGTAAACGGAAGTCTCCAAAGGAAACTGAAGGGAAACAGGACAAGGAAAAAAATGCAAAGAAAACCTGAGAGAAGAGCAAATATGGCATTGTAAGTAGATTGCTTCTCTTGAGAACAGGTTCAAGCTCAAAGTACAGACTAAAACAATTACAGAAAGTAAAAATTAGGCTAGCTATCACAGCATCTTTCCTAAACCTAGGTATCTTCTCAATAGACAAGTAGTCAACAGCAAACACATGTGCTATTAGATCAATTCCACTCTGTGACTAGGAAACATGTGTCTCAAATGTGTGTTTATGGAAACTGAAGCTAATTATGTTCCCCAAAATAAAGGGAACAAGCAGAAAAACTGCCAGTCTCCTATTATCTTGGGAAATGTTGTAGCACTGGAATGGAACCCATTACCAGGAAGATACTGTTAACAGGTTACGAACAGTGCAAAAAGGTAGCATTTCAACTTGCTTAAATTATGACTTTAGAGGTGCTCTTGCTGAACATAAGCATCAGAAAAATATTTAATTAATAAAACCTTTATTATCAAAAGACAAATTATTCAGTGGGAAATGCTGCACAGCATTTAATTCTGAAAAATCTGTTACAACTTGTAATTTACTGCCCAGCTTATACTCACAGCTAGTTTTTCTTCCTCCTCATTTTCACTGTGCCACTCTGACTCTGCATCTGTAGGTTCAGCTTCTCCATTAATAAACTCTCTCCTCTGCCCAAGAAAAATTTTTAAAAAAAGTGAAGATTTCTCCAGATAAGCTACTGACAGAAGTACAATCAAATATATTCAGACAAAACTGATTCGTAATTAAGGAAGAAAACACAAATTCAGTAAAGAAATACACAGTTTCTCTACCTTATCAAAAAGAGGTTGATAGAGTGCTGCATATTTTCTCTCTAGATCATGTACTTCTTCATAGAATTTTGCTTCTATATGGGCACATTTCACCTGGAGCTGTTTCAAGGCATCAATTCTTCTTTTCACTGCTTTTGGTAAACTAAAAGCAAATAGATCTGTTAGTCTAAGAAGTTACATATCTCAGTGTCTCAGTATTAACAAAGTGAAATACACTGCTTATGAATAAATCCCATTTTTAACAAAGGATTTAAGTCAAACATGCATATTTCTGCAAAATCTATTCCAAACTTATTGGGAGGAGCGGGAAAAAGAGGGGAAACAACATTTCTCCTACCTAGGTTGCCACCAAAGGTGTTCCATTTCCTGTGTCACTACCCTTCCCAGTATTTTGGGAATCTGAATTAAATAACTTTATGATTAAACAAACAACTAATCCTAGTCAAGAAATAAAAATAATAATCTTTTCCTACAGTAAAAATGCAAAAGGTGGCTCCAAGTAGATCAACAACTTATACAAGATTCAAACCGAGGGATAAGTTATAGCTTTGCAGATCGTGAAATTCTCCACTACAAATCTGATAGTTTTACAGAAATCAGGTATTAATGCCTGTAGCACACGCCCTACAAGGCTAAGGTCACAGAAGCATGGAGAGGGAGGGAAGGGCTAATCTAAATTATTTCAAACCAAAACAGCCAAAGGAAGTAGCACATGGGATAGAAAGAAATAATCTTGTTTTCAATTTTGTACAATAAGCTAAAACTTGAATATTTCTTCAAAAACAGGTCACTGATTCACATTGTAAGTCAACCATTTCTGTTAATTATTTGGTCCAATTTCTTATTTTCACTTCACAGTAGACATTCTACTTTGCTTTCAGCCTTTCAAGAATTTTACTAGGCATTGTACTTACGTTTCAATATAACTTGAAGGAGTGACTGCTGTATTGTCAAGTCGATCCTGTAGAGCTGCCAGGACCTGTGGGTTCTGCATCACTTGGTCTGCTAGCTTTTCTATGAGGATAGAATATCACTCTTAAATCAAATCTGAATATATTCATACAGCTCCTGTCATATTATGACTTTCCTACAGCAGTCATAGTAAATAAACACGAGCTATTTTCCAGTTCTCAAATATCACCAATACTCAGTACATCAACAAGAGGAGCAGAACTCCTTTAGATTCAGATTTCATCCAGACAAAGCTGGATAACAACACATCCTTCTCTTTGGAGAAGTATCAAGTCTCTGCCGCTAGAAGTAAACAAGCACACAGATGACATAAGCAGACTTCCTGTCTTCCCCGGTACGCAAGAAGGTGGAGATCCAAATTTCCCGAATCTCCCTATATCTTCATTCCAGATCACAAGCCACTGAAAAATTTGCTAGATAAGCTTCCAAGACACTGGTAAGTTTAAGTAAGGCTAAGGCCTTACTCTTTAAAAACATGAACAACAATAAAAACACAGCTTTGTGTACTAAGAGCAGAATAGCACTATGACCATTTATTTGATCACTAATAATTTCTAGATCAAGATACTTTTGCAAATGATGCGACTCCTCGAATAGTCGAAGTGCCACCTCTGCAGAAGATTGTTTTAAGGCAGTTACAATCTAACATGTTTTTATTTGAAAGTTAAAAATCCTCACAAGTAACTGCACAAGTAATTGCACAGGTAGGTGTGGTGGGAAGACCCCATTCATTTTTCAAATCTTTCTTCTTTTCCACTACTCTTCTCTCAAGCCATTAAAAACCATTAAATTGCATGTTACATATTAACTTGAAATTTTTACATTGCTTTTTCCCCCCTAATCTGAGTTAGTCATTGGTATCCACCAACTGATACATGACTTTCAATTGTAGATCATTAAGGTTTTCTTAAAAAAAAAAAGTCACTAACACACAGTGAAAGATAGCTATGTTTTATACATAACTTATTCAAGTATTCAAGTTAACAACAGTGGAATGGTAGCTTTTCTGCAGGAATGCATATTAGTTCAGAAGTTTAAGCACCCTTTAGGACAGCCAGCCGTATATTTTTCATAAAGAATAAAATCTTTGAAAAGGCATTCTTATAAAAATGCATTTTCCTACAAGTAAGATAAAGCGAGCAGTCTTGCATGCACGCTGGTTCTTAATAACAATAGGCAATTCTCAAAGTTATTAAAAGCTGGTCTATACAGGCCTCACTGAAAGGCTTTAATTTATTCAATTGCTACACGTGCAAGCCCATGTGTGTGCGCACAGGTGTATATGTATATAATTATTTTCACTATTACAGATAAAAAGTCTTTACTCTTCTCTGGGCATATAAAGCATCAGTCTAAAAAAGGAAGCATCTCATGAACACTTCACACTTGTTTTGCTACTATTTCTTACCTTTTTTGTCACCTGCATTTTTAGCAGCGTCCACATTATCTGTAGCAGTATCTTCTGCTTTGCTAAGGGAATTAAAAGTTTAACATGTTAAAAGGAAATCACTTCAAAAATGTTTCAATATTTAAGCATAAAGATATCCTGAACTTTTAATGTTTACTACAGGTCAAGATTTAAAACATGCTTAGACCTAAAAGACTTAGGCAAACACCTCAAAACTGAGGGTAAAATTTGTGTAAAAAAAATGTTTTCCTTAAATGAAAAGAAAGCAAAGGAAAACCAAAAAAAAGATCAAATTCATCTCGTTGCATGACTGGCTGGTCTTAGGTCTGCACTAGGTTTCCCTGGAAATGAGATTACCCTACACGTGAAAACACGAGACACCCTTTTACTGTAAGTGATAAATACATTAGAAAAAGCATCGGCAAGTGAGATAAACAAGTGCTCAAAGCTCTCTGACTGTAATCTTCATTCCAAATTGTTTTGATTAATAGTAAACACATTCACTTTGCTCTAGGAAGAGCTGCTCCCTCCCCCAACAATGTCTTCCATTGTATTCCCTCTGCTGGAGTTAGGAAAGGGCCCAAAACCAGGCAGCACTCTGTAACGTTCCCGCATTTCCAGACATTTCACACATCACAGAATGTACTCTGGTAACTTTACTAACATACAAAATGATTACCACATATGCAAATAGGTATTATTAGTCACTAGACGAAGTTATCCAGCTTACCCTAGTGGAGTACAAGCCTTGAAAGGCTACTGCAGCATCACAGATAAAGATAAACAGACACTAACTTAAAAAACCTCACTATTATGTGCTCTAGAAGTGCTATAAAAATCTAGAAAATATAACTATACATTTAAAATGCTTTTAAGTACAGGTTTACTAATTGAGAACTACAAAAATGTAATCTCATTAAAACAGTTCAACGTACCTGTTATCTGCCATCTGGATGCCTGTATCCACCTGCAAGTTGAAACACAGTGTTTAAACAGACCTTAACAGTAATCTGCTTCCCTTTGTAGAAGACAAAAATAAAATATGTTTAAAACTAAGATAATTTTGCTGCTGGTTTTGGAAAAAAAGGCATTATGCACAGACTCCTGTAGTAAAGTGATTAGTTCTCATATATCCCATCCAAATTGGAACCTAGAAACAGCAAAACCTGATTTTTTTAGCCTCTACATACTGTATTAATATGCCTGATATGGAACTAAATAAAGTTCGAATTAATTAGATTAACTTCAGAAAGATTTTTCTCATGTCACTTAAGCACAAAATATGCTTCACTTGCCATCTACTCAGGCCTGGTTTTATTAGCAGTTGCTTTTGTAGCTATTGGTGTTCTGCACCTTCTTCTCCAAGAGGACTGGTTTTGGCAGCAGTTAAGAAGGAAGAGCTCCCTACATAAAGATTTGGCTCCAAGTTACCACGAGTGAGAAAACATAGGAAGCAGGAAGGTGAAAGCATTGGTAACAGCGATGGTTGCAAACAAGTTTAATCCAGCTATCCTACCCCACCCCATTTAATTTAAATTAGCTCTCTGGAGAACACAGAGGTCAGATTGTCTAATATATTTTGTAGTTATTTCTTTAGCTATATCATCTGTAACATTTACAAGCTCATAGATCTATTTCAGTAATATAGTATTCCCCCCCCACCCCCTTATCCTATACAGCATTTATGGTAAATCCAAATAATCCCTGCACACTGTGCAGAAGCATACAGGATATTATTTATCACTATTAAGCTCTCATGAAAGCAAATGCCACTCCACAAGTCCTGTTTAGGAATAAAGAGAATCTTCCACCAGGGTAAACAGGTCCAACTTCTTTGAGCCTATAAATGCAAAAGAAGCTGATCTTTAGCTTAGCTTCTAATAGACAGCCACCACAGAAGAATGTAAGCCCTAATGACATCTTGAGTGGCAGTCAGAACAGAGGATCAGAGAACACATGAACCTTGCCAGCTTACAACACTGATTCTTGCTCCAGGCTAGAAAAAAATCAGTATTTTTATTACCACATATAAAGATTTGAAATGCTTTGCTCATTAACAGCAGTACTGGGAGCATGTTTTAGATGATTCTACCAGAACGGAAGTTGCCCCGGATGTACCAGAACACCTACAGGTCCACCACATCCACGCTGCAGGTTAAGTCCAGGAAAAAATAAGGAGTTTCTCTTCCACAAGACAAGCATGGTTTTTTTGCAAGCAGTTATTCTTGCTTTAGGTATAACAAAAAAAGTGGCAACGCAAGTAACCACTTTCCAAAGCAAAACAGAGAGAACTTCACTATCTTACAGCTGAAATAAAGGAGGAAACAAACCAGCTTTTCCTTCCATTGCTGATCAAAGGCAGGAAAAAAAAGTTATGCTTCAAAAGGTAAATGACAGCAGACTGACCCAACACCTGAGTTCAGCCAACAAGCTATATGATCCTCAGTCACTATTCAAGGAAGCAACAGTAAGCAACTAAAAAATGTAGACACATATTACATAAAAAATAGCTTAGGAGACTTGTGTCTTCCAAATCAGACCCAGAAACAGCTAACAAAAAATCCACTCTCCAGACAAGCAACTGAACAGAAGATTTGTACTACACTACCTATATGGAACTACTTCTCGATAGAAACAGTATGACAAGATTGTAATTCATATTAAGAAAACATGGAACAAAGTTGACATGACTTGCATAATTTAAAATGGTACTCCCTCGGAGCAGACAAGAAACTGGGCACGAAAAGGTTGCTAAAACACCATTCCCTGTTGCAACCATGTACTTTATATCTTGTTTCTTTCTTCAAGCCTGTTCCCTTAGTAATTGAAAGTGAAGAAACTTATGTGAATAAAAGTGTCTTAAGTAGTTTTTTTCAAACTGTAAAATGCTGCAGCATCACAGAGCTGTATTCCAATTACTTAACTGCTACAAACTTACAGACTATTAAATTTGTTCTATAAAAGTCAGAGTGAGCCTCGAGAGGGTGCGGCAGAAGCAGCAAGGTGTTTTTAGGGAGACAAATTTAAATGCCTATCTACTTGAAATTGCATAGAGGCAGCACACCAAGCCTTCCTATTGCCTTAGTTAACTCTGACATAAGTGAACTCAGTTTGTGGACAATAAGGTTATTAAAAAAAAAAAATCCATCAGAAATGTAAAGTATTATCATTGCCATCATCAATAAGAAAACAAAATTTGTATCTTATCTTCTCTGAACGCGTCATTATTTTCAAATAAGTATTACAGATGTGAGGCTTAGCAGGAAGAGGGGGCTACATCAACCACAAAGCAGGTTGCTGCAACTGAAATTTGTTTGGCACAGATGTCACAGAGCACTAAGGTCACCTAAAGATCAGAAAAACAGACTGCTGGGAGTGTGCATAATTCCAGGAGTGTGGATAATCAAAGCTTCACTGAAAGGATAAATAAAATCCTTAAAAAAAAAAAAAAAAGCTTTAAATGCAGCACAAGACATCCACAAACCAAAGAAATGAACAAAACAAACTCAATAAACAACCTGTGCAAGGAAAAAAAAAAACCCTCTTTTTCTTGCTGTATAGCTCTTCCAAACAGAATCAGACAATAGAGCAAATCTGTAGTGGAATTCTGAAGGCACAGCAAGATTTCCAGCCACAAGTGTTCGTGCTTTCTGTAACTACAACAAACCAGAGAGGAAAGTTAAGACTTCTGTTTTAGAGCTGTGGTGATGTAACTCTGAGAAAGCCACAAAGAGTCTCATACTTTTTGCATTAAAAAAAAAAAAAAAAGCCAGAACAGTCTAGAGACTATAGTCTAACACAGTCTTCTCTAATAGTCTAGAGAAAAAGAAACTCATTAACCTGTTCTGCAAGGGCTAACCATTAGCATTGCTTAAACTTATTTTTGGCTTCTTGAGGAAGCTATTTCACTTAAAAATATCCTTAAACAAACTTGTCTATGGCTTCTGCTTTCTGTGGAGGTTTTTTTTTTCTACCTTACAGTACTGAGGATTTGTAAGCAGATGTTCACAGGAACCGGCTCAGGGAGATGCTCTACACACACGTGTCATGTGTGGAAAATGGTAACAGCAGTACAGCAGGTTAAAACTTATTTCCAAAAAAACCCAACAACTATCAAAAAAAAAAAAAAAAAAGGAAAAAAAAAATAATTTGGGGGGGATTGGATGAAAACGCGAACCCCAGGCAGTCCGAGGGTTCCCAAGATCAGCGATGAGGCCAAGCGGGAGGATCTCGCTTTCCCCACAGCGGGGCAGCGCGGGGGTGCGAGCGGCGGCGCTTCCTCCTGCACGTCCCGCGGTGGGGGGGGAGGGTAGGGCGCGCCGCCAGCCTCCTGGGCAGGGCGGGCGGCCGCCCGCGCAACTCATGGCGGCTAAACCTCTCCCCTTCCCCCGGCCCAAACGTGCCCGGCTCAGCCTTAAAATGGAGCCCGCGCCGCCGGGGCCCGCCCCCACCGCCAGGCGGCCCCGCGCGCCCCACCCCGAGCAGGCCCCAACGGCCGCCGCCCGCGCGCCCGGGCCCCGCGCCGCTCTCCAGGCGCTCGCCGCGGATGGCCCGCCCGCGCGGCGACCCCCGCCCGCCCGCGCGCGCGCGCCACGGAGGCGGCGGGGAGGGGGAGCGCGTCCCGCGGGGCGCCGCGCTCACCTGCCCGCGCCCGCGTCCCCTCCGCCGCCGCAGCGCCCAGCCGCCCTCCTGCCCGCCTCCTCGCAGGCGCACTCGGGCTGCTGCGCCGCCGCCAAGAAGGCGCCCTCCCATTGGCGGCCGCGCGGGCGCCTCCCACAGCAAGGGCACCACCCATTGGCGCGGGCAGCGCCGCGCCGCACGCGGGCCATGTTGACTATCCACGGCGCGGCGCGCGGCCAATCAGCGCGCGGGCGCGGGAGCGCGCGCGGGGCGGGGGGGCCGCGCGGGGAGAGCGCGTGACGGGGGGAGGGGAAGGGCGGCTCGTGTCCTTAAAGGGACAGCGGCGGCGGGGGGAGCAGCGGGGCAAAATGGCGGCGGGCGGGAGGGCGTTTCGTAACGGCCGCGGCGCGGCCTGTGAGGAGAACGGGACCTTCCCGGCGCCTCGGGGCGGGCGGGCGCGCGCGCGCTTGAAAACGTTAACCCTCCCGACCGCGTTGTCCAGAGGTGGCCTAGCTGGATTCCCTCTCCAGGGAAAGCGGGAAGAGGAGAAAAAATAAAATGTAATGTGTGTGGAGTTCTGTATGCAACAGCTGCCCCGGAATGGGGTGCTGGGAACAGCGTTAGGGGTTGGAGTCCCCTTCCTTCACTCAGTAATGATCCCTCTGCTCAATAAGAGGAAACGTTAACCCTTTATTGTAACTGTGGATTCCTTATGCTAAAAATGGAAAAGAAAATAGTTTAGGGTTTCAGTAAATAATTTTCAGGGTTTATTGTCACAGTTGTTCCACTGATACAACATATAAAGAATGGGACAGACACTCAATGATCTTAAGGAACTGATCTCTAACCTAGGATTAGTTCTGTTATTGCAGAAAGTTAATGGCAGGAGTAATTCACATGTCACCACTTGAGAGTTGGAACCAATACTAAAAATAAAAGTAACTGTGAAATAGCATTCAAAGAGCTGAAGAATGGCAGGGACTGGGGAGAGTCGGCAGCACAAACGAGCGGACTCGGCCAGCCCAAGGACGTGCCCGGTGGCCGGTCCCATTTTGGCTCCTACCTTTCTTTCCGTGTCCATCCAAACCAGTCCTTTTTCCTAACACCAAAAGGTTAACTCCTTGTACTTTCATCACCTTTGGTTTGGGATGACTGCATTCATCATGGCTAAGTTACACTTAATTCTCCTCCCATAAAAGACCATAACGGACCCTGAAAGGGGGATTTATCTGAATATACTCGTGTTTGATGGGTTTTGCTTTCGCTGTGGATTCAGAACTGTCAAATATAGATTTTTATTGCTTGTTAGTTTATTAATCTCTATTTGTTAAAAGCTATTTCTCCCTTACTGTGTCACAGAAGCCTGGCATCAGATATTACTCCATATGAACATTTAGGAGGTTTTTCTTGCGTACGTGGCCACGGCGTATGCTGAGTTTGTGCCTCTGCATTAGTGCCTTCATGTTAATGCAGTTATAAATGCTGAGAACCCAGGATTAAATTTATTTCAGAAGGTGTTGTAGAAAGAGATGTGCTTTCTTCTGGAGCAACTGTCAAAGCCTTGAAACAGATCAGAGTGCTGGAAGTATTTTTTCTTTTCTTTCACTGATGGATGTTGAAGCAAAATACGTTTGAACTACTGTGAATCTGTGGGATTTTTAGTGCCCCCCTCCAAAGGCATAAATGCTCCGTGATGAATGAGGGATGTCTGCCGACTGGTGCCTCACCTCCTGCCGCACGGTGCTAGACTTCAGGGCTGTGGCTGAGGCACAATCTGTGGAGTCATCTTGCTGTCAGGTGCTCCTGCCCTGCAGAGAGCTGCAAAGAGAGGTTTCGCTGAATCACCCTGGCTTCATTTAAACATGCAGGCTAGGCTAGCACAGAGGAGAGCTTGGGGAACCGAAACGGAAGGGATTATGGCAGTGCTGCTGAAAGGATACGTGGGACACACCTGGTTTTAGAGAGAAAGTGTAGGCAGAGATACGTAACAGCATTAAAACAGCTGTGTGTGTTCTGCCCTTGAGGGGGCATTTGTGGAAACTGGTTTCTCTGTGCAAGAGGCCAGATGCTCACAACTCATTTTTTAGAGATAACGTTTTGTTTGTCCATGACTTTTCTTTTTTTTTTTTTTTTTGGACAAGAAGTGCTTTGATCATTGCTAAGTGGAGTCTTGGTATTGAATCACTACTGTTCTCCTTAATTGATGTATTCTGTGTCAGGTGATGTGTTAAGAAATACACATGCGGTAGTATCCTGTATCAAAAGTGCCCCGTGAAATCACCACAAGGAATAAAAGTTCCCTTACACATTTGTGTGGCAGGAATTGTGTAATGAAACAAGAAACTAAAGTTGTTCCAACAAACACCACCACCTTAACATGTTAAAATGTAGAGAAAGAAGCTCTGCCTCTGTATTTGGCATCGATTTGCTGGTTGGCACAGATGTGGGCTCCCAGCAAGCTGGAAAGTGAAAACAAACCTTAGGGGAAAAAAAAGATTTAAAATAATATCTTAAATACAATCTGGGACGTAGGTAGATTAAATGTCTTTGTAAAGAAAGAGGACTAGTGGCAATAAGGCACACAATTCACAGTGTGAACAAACACAGTGATGGAGTACTGTGTTTGGAAACTTGATGGAAAAACTGCTTTTCAAAGTGCAGCAGCATTCACAGGTCTCAAAAAGCTGCAAGCACGCAGAGCAAAGCACAGAAGTAAAATCTGCTGCCTCCAAGTTTTGCCTTCAGCACTTTGCAGAAAGAATGCAATTAAAACACCACACTCTTTCACCTTGCCTTGCTGCCTCTGAATAAACTCTTTGATAGATAATCTTTCTTCACATGTTAACTTCCATGCAGTATTTGTCCCCTCAAGGTTACAAGCAAGGGAAACCTTCAAGCAAGGTAAGCCCTGACAGGATTATTAAGCTAGCCAAGTACTTCCTCCTGACAAAATCCACATTTGCACAATCCCCAGAGGTGTATCACAATGCATATTTTAGATTACTTTGCTCCTCTAGATGACACAAGTAAGAAACAGTTTTGAAGAGTATGGGAGAGATCTTTGTGGGATAACATTTTCAATTATCTTGACAATACACAGTTCTACACTACTGCTATCTGACTTCTATCTGAGCAATATTAAATATGGCAGCAAAATTTGGTTACTGCAGCAACAGTTTTTACATTTTATCTTGTTGAATGGTTTAGCTATTGAGGGTGCAGCAATCTATACTTGGCAGGTCACTGGTACCACCCACCCTAAAATAAATCTCTACCTACAGAATGCTTAGATCCTTCAGAAATAGTGGTTTTGGTAATTTAATTGACTTCCAGCAACAACAAAAGCGCCCAACGAGACATCTGGCTTTCTGGACTTCAGAGAGAGAGAGAATGCACACAGCTGTGTCACTTAGTTTGTGATACGGGAGAAAAATAAAGTGTCAAATAAAGCACTGTGCTACGTTAAGCTTATTCCAGTGTAGGTATCCAATCACACAACATGGAGATATGGTAAGTATTACTAAATATACATTGGGAAGAAAGGTACTGCATGCTTCTAATGTATGGCTGTGAGAAACTTTTAAACATTTTGTAAAATGACTCGTGGAAAAGCCATAATTGTTCCCAATTCCAGTTAACATTATTAACAACTTCAGAGTAATGTCAAAGAACATTGAGGTTTCAGTGTTCTAGGCAAACATTAGCATCACTCCACACCCTCAACCTCATCAAAAAACTCAGTAATTGTAAAATACATTTAAAATCTGGATAAAGCAGGAAGTGGTTGTCGGGGAGAGGGACAAGAGAGATTATGTGAGATACTAGCTTTGCAACTTCCCCTTATTTTGAAGTGTTTGTTATCATAAGATCACTTGCTTTAAACATTGATTGGTTTTAGAGGTTACCTATCTAGAAGTGACTTACGAGTCTGAAGAGGCCTCAGTGTTGGGACATACTACTTTTTATCTGCATGATCATAAAACATACAGAGATCAGATTATATGACACAACACTGAGTTGAACACTCAAGATCACTTGTTAATGCCCAGCTGAATGGCAAAATTCACCGCAAAGTAATATTTGCATATCTCAGAAGATATCATCTTGAAAAAGACTGTTTATCATCTCAAAAAAATGTGGTGGGTATCTCTATTGTTAGTGAGAAAAATTACAGTAACCATGAAAATTATCTTAGAGATAACCAGAAAACGGTGTGGGAAAAGAGAAAGCTTCACGGCCTACAGCCAAAAAGAAACTGTCTATGTGCATTCCAGAAAATGTTAAAAAAAAATCCAAGACTTCATTGCTATGGGAATTGATTTTCTGAGTGTTAAGAAAATAACGTATTTCACATGCAGTTCCTACACTGTATATATACACACATTATCTATCTAATCAAAACTCTGAGAACACAGAAAAGCTTGTGCTTTCCCTTTTCTTTGCTGAAACAGTGGACCAAGACATTGAATGCAGACTATTGCTGTTGCATTCTCTTTTTCCGGTTGCCAAGTCACTCTCACTAAGCCAGTGCAGTGGAATTTACTTAAGTGACGCCTTGATGGATTGCCAGGAAGACGGTATTGTGCTGTGCATTTCAATGACTGCATAGATCAATTGATGCACCTACTTCCAGAAAGCTGGCTTAAACAGTGTGTGACTAAACCTGTTTGCAGCAATCTTTTCTTGTTAACAAGCTTTCCTTTGCCAGGGCACTGAGCGTGATATTTTCTGCTAACCTCTGGCTCCTGACAGAATCAAAATTACTGATCTGAAGTAGTTCCGGAGCTTGTGTGCATCTCATACAAGCTCCATGAGATGATCTCTTTTTCTGATTCTTTGCCAAGGTTGCTGTTTTTCAATTCGCTTGCCGCTTTTGGAAAAAAGAACTCCGTACTTGGGCAGAAGTCTCACTTTGGAGACAATGAAGTCATTTCCTGTTTGTCTGTGTATCAAGGTGAAGCATTTTAGCAACCTCTTTCCTGCAGTCACTGTTTGTGTGCACTTAACTTTTTAAATAGAAAATGCTCGTGACTTTTGACTCACAGGTGCTCCAAGAAGCAGGCTGGCTTCCTAGGACAACTGAGACACGTAGGAAGAGAAAATTATAAATGAAAGCATGTTCAAGGTTGCGAGGGCTTTATCTCTGGAGGAGTCAAGTGAGAAGCTTTTTTGAAGGAGGCACCTTCAAAAAGGAAACAACGGAATGGCAAAACACTAAGAAGCAGGGAAGAATAGGTAGCAGTGTAGAGGAACAGACATCACACAACACTGAAAAGTGGTCTGAAAAAGAGAGGATTTCAAAATTTCTGATCCCTTCAAAATCTATAAAGAGAATCCCGTTGAATTCAAGAAACTTGATGTGAAAAAAATGCAAAAATGGCTACAGTACAACTTGTACTGTGCAGAACAACTTGTACTGTAGCAGAATAGAAAGATGACTTTAGTGGAACTGATGTGTCATCTTTGTTTAAAACAATCAAACAGTGATTCAATGAAAACATATGAAAGGAAAGCCCAAGCTAAATAGTATTGTAGGTAGAATATTACCTTAATAGTAAAGTAAATATGACAAGAGACTTTATCTGAGCTTGGATAACATGACTACTAGCTATGGAGTTATAGATATTGAGGAAGGAAGCAGCATGTATATGCAAGGAAGCTTTACAGAAAGCTTACAGAAGCAAAGATCAGAGGATGAGCTTTTGAGACTTCAAGTTTGAAATGCTCCTAAGACATGTAAAGGAAGTAATCCCAGAAACAAACGGAAGCAGTTGGGAAGGAGGAAAAAAAAAAAGACTTTTTTGCATTCCTCTAAACTGATGTAGTAGATAAATCATGTTCCAATTGGAACATGGCTGTAGGAGAAAAAACCATACCATGAGACAGCATCAGAGAAATAAAAGTTGCAGGGAAACTGGAATCTAGGCAACAAATGGATTGAGAGGGTAATCTTCCTTATATGCTAACTAGGTCCAATTGCAGTTTTGGTAAGCAGGTACTAACTCAGTTCACCAAAAAGGAATTGCTTGAAAGAAATTACTACCACTAACTCAAGTTAAGTAGTAATTTCAAAAGTAGTTCATGTTCAGAGAGAGCGTTAACCTTAGTGAGGCTCATGCTGAGGATAGAGAAGATTCCTGTTTAGGATCCTTTATGTGTGCAGAACTAGCTCTGGAATTTAGCTGGGACAGCAGGTTGTCCACCTGGCTGAGAAGCAGCATCTTGTGACTAGATCTGCCTAGACACACCCTGTACTTTCACAGATATTCTGCGTGCACACACATTTTGGGAAAACAAGATAGGATCTGCACTTGAGATTAAAGGTTGGGCATGAAACAAGAATATAGAGCAGTATAGAGTGCAACACATTACCTATAACAGAGAACGTTAACAAGTAATGAACTGATAGTATTGAAGGAGTTAGAATGCAAAATGGTGTACAAATGCAACGAATCCTCTTATGTTCACACACCAAAAGGTTGGAGAAGTTGTCCTCTTAGTTGTGGCTGACTACGACTGAACTGTTTAAACAAGTGCTTCTAAAATTATAAATCAAAAGAATACACCAAATATTGAATGCAAAAATTAATATTTTTGATCACCTTAGTAATGGCAAGTTAGAATAAAAGTCCTGTAAAATACATTTTAGAATGATGGTTGTGAAACAAGCTGTTTTCCTTCTGCTATCCAAAGGTCATACCCACTTAGGCTTTACTGCAGATTTGATATTCAGTGTGCAAGAATCATAGGTTTTTCTGACCTCACCATTACATGTTTTTAAAGGCAAAATCTAGGAAACTAGAAAAAAAAAATGTTAGGCCTTTGCACTACTCCAAATCTGTACATCCAGTTACTTAAGAAGGTATATTTTCAAAGCAAAAATGTTTAAAATTCTTAATTAGGGAAAGGAACATAGCCTAATGGTTCCAGCATGAACCTAAGAGTTAAGAACAGAGATATCACAGTTCTTATGACTCACCACTTGACCTTTTGTGAGACATCCTGAGGCTTAAGAAAAAGTGATGAATGTCATTTTGTGTGTTAGGTATTTAGCTGTTAGGGCAGTTGTGAAGTGGGTGAGATATTTTGTATGATTTCATAACTGAAGGGTAGTAGGTACTGCCAGTGAAATTTGTTATTAAGCAACAGAGAGCTGTCCTTGGTTAAACTATCATGTCAAAATCAGTCTTGAATGGGTGACGTATGGTTTTATTTCCTAGCTGCAAGTCAATATACAACCTGTATGTCAATCAGCAACTTTCTCTTACTCCCCCTTGAGTCTGCACAGATAATTGTGTACGTCCTCTGTCTTTGGGCAGTGCATTTGTTCCCAGAGGTGACAGTTCCAAGAACACGTCCTCTCCCACAGCTCTTCATATCTTTCCTACCAGTTTGTTCAATGCAGGTACATTGTCCCTGTAGTTTACCTACTCAACTGCAACTGCAAGTAGAGCAAGATGATGACGATCTGTCCTCCTTTACAAATAACTCTGGACTTCTTCAAGTCTAGCTCTATGGAAGGGACTGTTTGCTTTTACTATGTAGCACATGTATGTTCACAAGAGTTTTTAATAACAGCAACTAGAGTATCATAGTGGAACTACTCTTTTTTTCCTGCTTACATAACAATATTAAAATCATCTGGAAAATGCTGTTCTTACTATGGGACAAATTATTCCGCTTCCATTTAAGAGTAAGTTTTGCTTACTGCAACATATTCCAGAGCACAAGCTACATTGGGTATTAGATAGATAGAGATCAGTATGCAGGACAAATTAACTGAAGCCTGGATAGCTACAGTCAACAGGAAACCTTGGGTGGATTTGCTGACTGAGCAGCATCTTCCCAAACAGAACTGGCAACCATTAAATCTGCCACTGTTGTTGCAAAGAAACTTATTAGAGGTTGGCTTTTTTAAGAATGCTTTTTATTGACTTTCCAGATGACATTATTAATCCATGTAAACAGGATTTCTACTTTGCACATAATAGAAAGTGTAAACAGACAGATGAGCATCAGCATATGCTCATTTTTTCAATGGTGATCCAGCACTTGCCTTTTTAAAAAAGTCCTGTTGTTGTTGTCAATTTGCACTTCCATTCTGAACCATTTGTAGATACTCCTTGTATAACTTTTCTTGGGTTTCATAAAGTTTCTTCAGCTTCTTAATTTGACCTTTGCTCAGTTCTTTGCCTTCTGTATCATGGGTAGGAAATCCCTGGAAAGATTTAAAAAAAAAAAGATAAATGGTCTTCCAGGTACTTTGACTGCTTTTGTTCCTCATGGAATTGAGTTCTTTTGATTGAATCATGTTTTAATGAGATAGGGAAATAATGTCATGTCCCACGTAACAGCAAATTACATGCATCTTTGATAATTCTAGCCACCTAGAAGTTAAACAATTATGTTTGACTACTTGCCTATGTTCCCTCCCTAGTTAATGAAAGGGCATAATGAAAGTGTGCATTTATTTCTCTTCTGAGGGGAGGAATTTTGCACAACTAACTCCTAGATAGTTATGGTTAAGTGAGATTCTGACTAATACTTAACACGCTTTAGCATGTTTAGACCACTTTTAATCATACTAGCATTAAACCCAAGACTTTAAGTGAAAGCAGTAAGAGGCTTGTATTCTAAATAGATAAACTGATTTTTGTGGAGGTTCTTCTAGCTTGCATGCTTATTTTCCAGTACTTACATTGACTGTATCATACCATTCTTACTTTTTCTCAGGGACTGATTTTGCACAGTTGAGAAAGACAGGAAGCAATGCCCCAGATCAAGCCCTGAAGAAACAATGCTTTATGTTTTCCAGTTAACACCTTTAATGATAAGAGGAGCAATCTCAGCAAAGGCATCAGTAGAGCTCCCTTTGAGATCCTTTGCCAGAGGAATGTGAAATGAGGGGCAGACCTAAACCAAAAGCACAGAAAAACCTGCCTGTTTCCATCACTTCTGGCAGAGTCAGGAAGTTTGTACAGCTGCAGTCTTTGTTCTGCAACAAGCTCTTTTAATAAATCTGTGAATGAATATCATACAGGTTCCTACCCACAATACCTACATGGAATTCTTGCTCTGTGTTAGGATGGTCAAAGGAGACCAAAATAAAATGAAAGGATTCCTGAAATGATGGCTAACAGCTAGATAAGCTTGCTCACCAATGCATGGCACATGCAAGAAAATCAATAAGAAGATACTTCTCTCCTTACCTTCTTCTGTTGTAACACCGCTCTAGAGATTTTTGAACAGAATCAGCTATCTACACATGCAACTGAATGTGCACAACCATGGAAGGAAACCCCCTCCCCAACTAAAACAGGTTTCAAATTCTTACATTTTCATCAAACATGGAATACTTGTCGTGTTCTGATTTAAACATTTCGTGTGGTGGAATCTTCATTTTTGCCAGTTTTGCAGCCTGCAATATAAAACATGCATTAACTGCACAAGCATCAGAGTGAATTATTCACAACCCATCTTTATATAAAACTATCCCTCAAATGTGTGCAAAGGAAAAGGTAGATAATAGTTTGCTGAACAAGAAGCATCTGAATTACAGTTGCTTATTATGGGAAAAGAAACTTTCAGTGAGGAACAATTCAATAATTCTTGGATGTGTTTGTCCAAGAAAATACAAGTAAATTGATGTTTTATATTTGCAGAAAACTACTTACACAGTAGTATTGCAGGAACTCAAAATAATCATCTACACATTACTCAAAGCCCCAGACCTTTAAGCTATCACAATGTTGTAGCTAGGGAGCTGAAATGTGCTTGTACAAAGAGCTATATTCCAGAGTTTAAGGGAAGAGGTGGACTCTTAAAAAGATTTGTGTTCATATTTACCTATGACACTGGAAAGCAAATAAAGTGAGTGACACAAGCAAAATTCTTTTTAACAGGAATGTTAGAGACTGCTTTGGAAACTAAAGAAAGAGTACTTTTAGTCTTGCCGTCAAAGATGGCTGGTTTTTAATAGGTGCCATCAAGGATCAAATCTAAACTGCAGGCAAAAACTAAAAAATAAAAAGAGAAGGTCCGTTTGAGGCTAGTACTTACCTCCTGCTCTTGTTTTTTCCTGGCTGCTTCTTCTTTCTTTCTTTTTTTCTCTTCTTCAATCTAAGAAAGGTTGTAAAAGTAAGTAAGTACAAGGTATCTACTTTAGCTGATTGTCCTTATAAATCAAGACAATAGCTCCTCTGGATATCCCCTAGATATCATCAATTATGGACAGAACTGGTAGCATGACCTACAGTAAAAACACAAAGTCTTATAATTAGAATTATCTGACATTTCACACTGTAAGATTTTATTGGCTTTTAGTCACAGCTAACTAAATTTTAACTCCAATGTATTTTGCATTCTAGACATATAGTTACAATAAAAAAAAAAAAAGAAGAAAAAGAAATGGTCCTGCAATTTCACAGGGAAAATGTTTTACAAAAATTAAACAAAGAAACAAACGAAAAGAGTAATTTTCCCTGCTATTTAAAGGCCTTTCTACAAGACCATGTAGAAACTGAAGTTTCAAATAAAGCAATTATATCCCTTGATGTTCCTAAGGAAACATCTATCCAAATCTAGGTAAGTTATAAGACTCTGAAAAATCTCATCCCATATTTAGTAGGAGAGATCTTTTAGTTCTTCAAGAATTCTCTCAGGGTGCAGGCCTTGTGTGTGTGAATTAAGGTTCATAATCATTAATTACACAGCAACATGAGAATTCTGGACACCATATCCTGAATATCTCACTTATGAAAACTACATTAGCTACAATTTAGTCATGGCATTTTGTTCTCAACATCAGAATAAACAGAGTCTAGTGTTATGGAAAATATCAGCCTAATTTGAAGAGGTCTGCACCAATCTCTCTTTGGAATCAGTCTTCCAGACAGGTAAGGCAATACATATGCAATACTCAAAATACCCTCAGTAGATAACATTTAAAAACAACAAACAAACAAATGCTTAGAAGTATTCACTAAATCCCATGGAAGATTTTCAAGCAAATATTGTTTCAAAAAATCCTCTTCCTGAATACCACTCAAGTTTCACTTCTCATATAATTTTACATATTTTTTTTTTTAATAATACAGTGGTGATTTGTAAAGCTGCCATAGCCTACATTGTACTAATGTGAAAAATGTTAAATGCTTAAAACGGTTACCTTTTTCTTTTCTTCTCTTTCTTTCAATAATGTGTCCTTATCCACTAATTTGACCACAGTTGGCAGTCCTGAAGGAACAAAAACAGATAAATGAGTTTTCCAATATCTGAATAACAAAAGATAAATTTGTATATCATATGACAACTTTTCTTCTGCAAATGCAACTGAATGACTACTTAAAAGTGGGTAGGCAGTTAAGTACTATTATGCAAAAAGACTCCAATGACCTTTTACCTTTTTACTGCCTATATTTTCTGATATAAGTTTATACAGTACACATTTACACGTCAAAAACAAGAAATGCTAAAATTTTTTGCAGTCCTCAGATTTTTGGATTATTCCAGATTACTCTTTGACATGTTGTTTTCCCATATCTTAAGAAAATAACAAGATGGCAAAAACAACTACCTACAAAGTTACCAGGCCTGTAACTGTGTACCTTCATGATCTTCAAATCGAACACCCAGTTCGGGAAGGATGTCATCTCGAAGAGCGTCACTCAACTGCAGCACTTCCGTTACTAGAGTGCAGGGGGGAAAAAAGAGAGGAGTAAGATTTTATGAAATTATACTCCTATTCTGCTACCCTTTTTTGTTTAAGTGCAGTTAAGAAATTGGCAATCCCTTACGTTGATTAAAGCAAGTGCCCTTTCTTTGAAGTGATCAATATTTTAATTAAGTTTTGCCATCTTTCAACTACAGAGAGAAGCAGCATGTTTCTTTGCTCAGAAATCATAAATTTCTCTCAAGATAGTCTCGTTGCTCCTGAAAACCTTTTTAAGTGTTCAGTTCAGTAACACTCAGGCAGCAACAGCTACTAATCCAGACTCTTTTATACACAAACCCTGCACATACCAGTAAATACAAGTAATAAATACAAGTACCATTCCCAGGTCTCCATTTGCTCCAAATTTCTTAGAGCCTTGGGAGCATTTAACAGCAGACAAAGCACCAATTACCCAACCATCATGAAAAGGAACGGACACTATCACACTGTGGAGCTGTGCCCTTTGCTAGAGTTAGCAGATTGACTGTCTGTGTACACGAAAGCATTACATTTTACAGGAGTAGTTCTGTCTGTCATCAGCTAAGCATTTATTTTTCCTCACTCTGAGCAGGTATAAACAGAGAACCACACTCATGTTTGATGGAACTCTAAAGAAGTCAATTAAGATAAGTCAGGGATAAGTTTATCTCATTAGCTGTTAATACTAAAAGGTGTTGACTCTCACCTGTGAAGGGCAAAGTGAAGGAATTAAGCATATCATGTCAAGAATGTGTCTGATACTGGTTTATTATGTACATGGGTGTATCTGTTCAGTTATAAATATTTACTTACCTGAAACCATGAATAATTGAAAATATAAGAAAAAGAAATCCTTTGGGATAGAGAAAAATGAGAAATGTATACACAAAGCATGCATAATTTATGGAAGGATAATGTCCGATCAACCCTCTGCAGTCCAGGGGAGTCAACAGAGTAGTTCTTAGGGGAGCAATGTGCCTCCTCTTTGCACGTGCTACCTCGAGAGGGATGTTTAGGGATTGGCATAGGGCTTTTTATGAATTGCCCCAACCCAAACATCTTTATCTTTACTGAGGACTGTGATAGGGAGAATAGTGCGATGATGCTTCATCATCAATACCAACGAAGACAGTCAGCTAAGAATGAACTAGAGCCTAGGCTATCTACGAGCCTCTTATTATTTCCCAGCTCTACTTTCCTGTTTTCTGTGCATTTCATATCTGGGATGTGAAACAGGTGATGTGTTGTTTCCTTTCCACTGCGGCAAGAAGGAAAAAAAGGATTTAAAAAGCCTCTTGAGGATGCTAGATGTTATGGCCAGCAGCAAAGAAAGAGCAGGTAAATCTTGTCCTACCTCTTGTCAATAGACTATATTAGTAGGAGGACAGAAGGTTTCCCACCATGTCCTAGAGGTAGCCTGAAGCAAGACCCAGCAATTATAACTCATGGCAACATAATCACTGCTAGGAAATGAAGGGGCAGGCAGAGTTCAGGAACAGATACTTTTATACAGGGTAGTCAATTTAAGCAAATATCCTGAGGTAAGTAACCAATAACAACTACAGAGAGTTGCTCCTTTTTGAACATCTGATTCATGTTCAAAAACTTCTCAATCTAAATATCATCTAAAACTTAGGGCTGCACTACATAGTGAAGCTCTGCACAACCAGTCATCAAGGTCTTTTGCAAAAGCTTTCTGCATTTCTTTCTCTTGTACAGATAACAGTGTTTTATTTTCTTGCCATTTCTCACCCTTGCTAAATGTATTCACCTATCAAGATTCAGCTGCAAATGACTGGTCTACTATTTATAAACTAATAAGCTTTAAAAAAAGAAAGAAATTATTTTACTATTGTCTTTGAATGTTAACCACTCTGGACAGTGATAGAATTTCTGTAAATTTTTATAAATGGCTATGGTGTGAAATGCTTTTTTATTTTATAGATAGGTATGGGACAATTGTTTTCTACTCTGCAGAAGAGACATACCTTCTATTCAACTGCCAAGAATATTTAGAGCAATACAAAACATGCTAATTCACATTTAACTTCCTTCTGACAGATTCAGGCTGTGAGAGGAAACTCCCTTCACTCACAACCATGTAGAGGCAATATCCTCAGCCATTAATCAGAACAATTCTTACTGTAATGGTACATTCCCTGTAGGTAAGAAGTTAACAGATATGGGGAAGTAAACCAGTAGCATGTCTGTGCAGGTCCCCTCAGCCACTCCCCAGCTTCCATCTACCAGTTTGATCAGAAGTTCCTCCCTGGGAACACAAATGGCAAAGTTGTGGGACCCCCCTGTACCCTGACGAGATAATTATTTCTATTCCCTAATTTGTTTTACAACTACTACTAATAATAATAATTTCAATAATAATAATATCTTCCAAATGGGAAATTCAAGTATTTTTTTGAATTTTTTAAAATTACATGAAATATTTGCTCTTGGAACTAATAAACTTGTTTATCAACATCAATTAGGCCCATAGGAGTTTAATAATAATAGCTAAGCAGTCATATTAGCAAATACAGCTTTGTGCTTTTAAGGTAAACTTTAGAAATTTACCTTAAAACTAGATGAATTCAAAACAGTAACAGAACTAGGGTTAAGATTCTTTGCCAGCTGAATAGGTCATCAACAACATACTCCAAGTCACTCTATTTTTATAAGTTAGAAATATCTATACATCTCTGTAATAAATATATACATTTACATATATATTTATATGCCTGTTTGTCCTTCAAGCACAAAGTACATTGTAAAAACTAATTTTAAGGAAATGAGAGTCAAGTACAAAGTTTAAAATACAAAAAAAGTCTACAGGAAATGGTAGAAAAAAAGTCCACAGGAAATGATAGAAAATAATAAGAACTCAATTAGGATGTAATCGACGCATAAAATCAAAGAGGGCTTAATGGAACAGCATTTGTAATATTATATAGCCCTGCTGCCAACACACAGCGTGATCAAAGCTTTTCAAAGGAAAAAAAAAGGCCAAAACAACCTCCAGCAAACACTCGGATGAACTGTCCAAAAAAAGCAGCAAATTACTATCTGAGGGCCTACAATTCCAACTGTGTTAACAAACAGGGAGGAAGATCTCTGGCTATTTAAACAGAGACAGTATCATTGTGTAGCAATCTACACTTCCTCCCCAGTGTAAGAACCCTGAGGGGACAGCTGTGGCTGCTCTCACAGTTGGAAAGCATGGAATGAGCTGGTCTAAAAAAATAAGCTCAGCAACTTCTGAAAGTTTTTTCCAAATCAGAGACAAACATGTCTCTGATTGCAAAGCAATTCTGGTTTAATTTTGTACACACAAGGGTTCATTGCGACCACTTCTCAGTTTCAGGTGCAGCAACACAAGAAAGAAAAGCAAACTCTCACCTTTCTTCTCTCTGGCAATTTGTCGCACTCCTTCTCTAAACTCAGAAAGGACTTGTAGGTATGGCATCACTGTAGATTCAATCTGTGAAACAATTATTTCTATAATCAGCTATTCAGAATTTAGGCTTAAATCATATCTTTATCCACTTTATGTGCTTTTCGGTGGAAGTCAATCCTCAGAACAGATCGGTATCGACAAAAACTGCCATTGCTCTATTGATGTCAAGAGCAAGACAATGACTTGCATTAGTTAACAATTTTGGTTTTGAGTAGATGAAACTGATCTGAAAACTCTCCCTATTCCTTCTTCTTCTCCTTTCAGTTATGCAGATACATCAGATTTGGAGGGCTATGCTAAAGGCTGGATAATTAAAATGCAGTACGAGGATAAGAACAGCTGCCAAGGCTACATTGGAGAACTCTACCCAGCTGAACTTGTCCCTTCATGTTCTGAAGATACCTTATGTAGGTCGAACTGCTTGTCAGAAATAATAACAGGTGCACCTCAGGCTAAGACTTATTTGCTCTAAAATACCAAACTATTGCTTAGAGTTAGGTTATCCTAATGTGCATTTGCTACACCCTCTGCCCCCCTCCCCGAAAAAGGTGGTGGAAAATTTGTCTTGAATTATTTCTCTTCTAATTAAATACGAAAGCTCACAGGAATGTCTTGAGAGTCCTGCTCCCAATGGCAGCAAATAGCACCAGCAAGCAATTAGTGAATGGTGAACAACCACAATAGTAACTGCAAAGTGCTGCCTGCCAGCGCCCCTCTGCAATCCCAAGAGTAGAACCTGGGCACCAATAGGACTGGTAACATTAGAATATTTCTTTGCAGGGTAGGAGAGGGAAAGATAAAAACATTCACATTTTTGAGCAAAGACAGTTTCCACATATATTTATCTATCTGTTAAATCTCTATGACAAACTGCTGTGCAAACAACACATCCTATAGTCTGTTACTCTCTAAAAACACCCACGGAAACATACTGAGGGACCAGTAAAAATTTGTCGTAAGTGAAAATTCATGTTATAAAATCAGCTTCACAATTGGAACCTGTGCCAACAGGCTCAGCAAAAAGAACAGACTGAAAACTGAGCAACAGTCGCTTCTTAACTGCACTCTCCACTGAAACGAGCTTGAGACGTACAAACGAAGCAGCAGCATGAAAGCATGTCTTGTTATTACTTCATTATGTGTCAGGAGTCTAAAGATTGAAGTTTTTGATTTCCAGAACAATTAGCCTTATAGCAATGTTTAATTCATCTGAAAAATGAGACACTGGAATCTGCGGTTTTGCTGCTTCAAGTCTCTCCTGTTCCCCTTTCAAGTAAATTACTGAACCATAGTAATTACAGTCATCGTTCTTTCAGGCTTTTAAAGAAGCCTGTGACCTTCAGATCTATTGATTCCTTCATCTTGTTTGGACAGAAAAAAAACATGGACTTGATCCACAGCCTTCTGTAATTAATGAGAAACTTTCCAACCTTGAATGTCCGCCCGGTAATTTTTGCTAAGAAGCAGCATCTGTATGGAAGACTGAGAGAGGGAATATTTAAAGGGACAGCCAAAAACATTGTTGATAGTAAGCATCTTAATATCATAATGCTTAAAATCAGTAATTTCTTAGGTTGTTAAAAATTGAAGTTTCCTCCCTTGAAAAGCAAAAACATCTGCTTAGGGATGCTCTGAACTGACCTCGTAAAAACAAAAACTATAAAAATTACATGAATTTTACTAACAAGCGTTAAAATTCACCTTCTGCATCAGATCCTCATGATTCTACTAACCTTGACAGTGCTATTTTAAAAGAGTGAAAGGCCTAGATTTGTGTTCCAAGGCAATGGCCATCTCTCTGTAAAGCATGTCAATTGTAAGCACTGTGTTCAATATGGATTTTTCATTTTCCCTAAAAAGATAATAAAGAGTTGCTTTTCTTTTGAAATTCAAAATAATTCTGAGCTAAATTAAAATCCACTTTTGATTTTTCTAATGGAATGTTCAGCATCTTTCTTATCATCCTTGTTATATATACCAGTACTGAAGATTTCCACAGCACAGCAATATGAATACTTGCCCAGGCAAACACCAAGTGGATGTTCATTCACATTATTCAATCACAAGTTTTTTCTTTTTCATTCTTTGGTGATTGTAAGGGTTTTTGTTATTATTCTTACATCCCAAATGTTTCAGTTATTCTTTTTTCATGAAGGAACAGAAAGATGCATAGTGTACACAGCTTTGAATGCAAGTCTGTATGAGACTGATATTGGAAGTTACTAGGTATCAGATGCTGCTCTCAAAAAACTAACAACCAGAGAGGAGAGAAAAAAAACCCAAACCCACACCTTGGAAAAACACTGCCTTTTTCAAGCCAAAATTATGTTATGAACAGAGCGCAATGCATGCGTGCAGAGAGCCTCATGCATTAGGCTTCTTCCAAGTATTCCCAGGAAAATTCCACATCACAGTGGTACTTACCAGGTGACCAAAACAAAAGAGCCTTCAAAAGCCAGACACATTTTGTGGTTATAATTGAGATCAGAAAAAGAGATTGAAATGAGGATGAAATTCCAGCTGCCTCCAGGCAGCTTTTTGGTGTACCACAAGGATTTTTAATCAGTATAATTATATTTCTGAGACTATTTAACATACAAGTACTTGTAATGAGTCTTTAGACTCTGGCATGTACTGACTATAGTCAACATGTGGTTTTCTTAATCAGATCCATCACTCAGAAAAGAAGATAATTCTTTTTCTGGTTGTTGTATAATTTGTCTATCATTAAATAAAACAAACCAATAAAAACCCCAATTGTTGTAAATGAAAAAATCTGCCTCCTAAGCCAATTAATTGCTTCAGATTCAAAATGTTATACGCTGCAAGAACAGAATTCAGCTACATATCAGTAATGTAATCACTTTATCTAATGTAAGCTTTCAAAGGACTACAAAAGGTCACGGAGTAATTTTGTACAATGTACTTTGTCCTTCACTTACATTTATGTTTTGACTATTTCCTCCAACAGGAAACCCAATTGCATCATCACTGTCTATGGCACCAAATATCTGGTCAAGGGAAAAAAAAAGTATACATTAAGAAACAGATAAGTGAAAAGTAAGCAAAATCATTACATACTAGAGTTCTGAAGCACCTAGTTGATTTAACTCACAATTCACTGCTCTAGAGATTTGTTTTTTTGACACCACATACCACTTACTGACTTTGTAGTCTAGCTTTAATGCTGTAAGATTTGAACATTTGACTTCACTGTTTTTTCCTACTGTCTAATTTTCCTTGCATGTATAAGGAGCTTCCTACTATTAAACAAAACAGTAAATAAAATTAAGTATAACATAGAGGACTCTATAAATTGTCCCTGCTGCAACAAGCACTGCAATGTCAGCTTATTTTGGAGTAAGACACGGGAAGGAAAAGCCTCTAGATTCCTGCGAGATTTAAACAAAGACCGTACAGATCCTCACATACTTGAAAAATACAAGAGCAGTAATTGCACAGTGCAATAGCAACTTCAACATTTGCTATTACATACCTTTAGCATTTGAGTTAGATACGAACTGATGTTTTCTAAAAGAAGTCTGTTTGGCATTTGTCTGGAAGATTTCTTTGCAGCAATGTAGGAGTTGCTCTGATTGACTAAGGAACGCATTTCTTCTAAGACAGAGCGAGTATCGATATTGTCACACAAAGCTTCATGAATTGCTGCCTTCTTGTCGTAAAAACTAATAAGAAAAAATTTTATTTACTACTTATGTCAAAAGTATCTGCAATCTACTCTGAACAAATTATCCAATCTACTCTGAAGAACTACTATTAGAAAAATAAAAGGGACCTAAAAAGGAGATAATCTTCTGTTGCAGTTACATTCGAAGAAAAACAGATGAAGAAAAGAAAGGTATCATCATGACTAGTGGTTTGCTTCTATGAACAGAAGCATGCAGGAAAATCTAACTGGCAAAAAATGTCCAAATAATATAAATACATAAAAAAAAATACTTCCACCCTTCCGCCTCCTCCCCCTCCCATCCAGGAACCGACTTTTTAATACCAGTTTTTACGAGCAGAACAATTTGCTTATTTCATTCCTTCCTGTATTTAGTATATTCTTACAAGGTTGCTCTCCCCTCTCTTTCTTTCAGCTGAACTTTCTGTTTACTATCTCTCCAAAGAGGTTTGTCAATTTGGCAGCTAAATTACCACGAATTGAGATGTTATAAAACTGTTAAAAGTAGATACAAACAAAAATTTAATGAAAATGTTTGTAATGTTCATACATTGGCATAATAAGAAAAAAAGAACTATTCACAAAGGGCCACTACTGGTTCAAATGGCATACATTTTTTTCCAGATAAAAAAGATTTAGAAGATGATGGAGGCAAAAAAAACCAGCCATGGAGCTTATCGTCCATTTCTCCTAGCCCTTTGTCCTCATCTTGTTATCTCTCTAGCACTTACTATTTTTTTTCTCCATTTTTAAAAAAGAGGTTATCTCCAACAGTCAGGAATTGAAAATGAAGTTTTCAAAATATACCTCTAAACTGAAGCATGTGTACTTGAATATTCAGAAGCAAGCAAGATCTCTTAACAACAATAAGCTGCCCTAGGAACAATTTATTAATTCCAATAAGTAAAATGCATCAATTTTAAATTTTGCAAATAATAAAATCACACAAGAAGCTGTTTATACTGCAAACAATAATGATAGTTTCATGATAAAAGTGAAACAGTGTAATATTAATATTCTCTCCATTCAACAAGATAAAAATTTTCAAATACTGACATTATGATTTTTTCTATTGTGATTTTAGGCAAATCATTTAATTTTTTGTCTCACTTATTGCATTTCAAAATGTGTGTAAAATACTATTTTAAAAGTTCTGGACACTGTATTAGGATTACCAGTCATTCCTCAGATGGGAGCTCAGAATTTCAAGTAATGAAGAATTGGCAGCTGTATAGCAAAGTAGCTTTCTTTCGCAACAGAAACAGAGTGGTGGGGCATACAGGTGCAACTTTTACAGGATGTTGAGATCCTCACTGGAAATGCTACAGAAGTCTTAACCACCACTAGTGAGGCATTTTGCAAGGTAAAACATTTTATGGGTAAAAACCAAAACATGCATCTACACAATGGCTATTCACAGAAAAGCAGGAATGTTCCTCTCACTTTTTGTTCAGCTCTGCTTCCTGGTTTTCCCATTTCTGAAACTGGCCTGTCACATCAGTGGGAGCCCGAAGAATATCCTTCACATTTAAAAAGAATTCCTACGAAAGAAGAATATAGCTCAAAACAGGTTAAATTAGACAAAAAAATACTAAGAAAAGGTCTATTTCTTATTCAGCCTTCTAAAGTTGGTTGTATCAACATTATCTCAGACAGGATCACTGAATGTCTGTCAAAACAGGGAAACCCACATATTTTGTGTAACTCAAAGTCACAGTATTACTGTAATTCAGTCCCTTGTCTTGATTCTGCCACTCCATAATATAGTATGATACTCTAACATCGAGCTGCTCAAACTCAAATTCATTTATAAAAGTTACTTTCTTTTTAAATGGGAATTCTTAAGACAGAATAAGTGTTTTGCTAACAACTAAGCTGAAGAATTTAAAAAATAAAACAGCTGTATAACAAAGGGCTCTTTCAGGTGGGCATTGGCTTGATGAGAAGCATTTTCACCTACTCCATGGTCCAAAGCAAATGCTTTACATAAAAAGTGTAACAGTTGCAATTGGAGACACCAAGATAAATGATCTAAAAATGCTGTACAGCTCCACTCCAAGAACAGTGCCTGACCTCTCACATCCCAGCTGCCAGACATAAAGACAAATGCTTTATCTATGTGGTGAGGGGGTAAGGTAGTAATGACACTATCTCCTCCTTTCCTTGCTGTATCTGTGTGAAGTCTGATCGGAGAGACATATTATGAGAGTGCATGTTGGACTGAGTCTTAAAGGCAAGCTAAGCTGAGAAAATAATCTTGCATACAAGTTTCAAGCTGCTCTGAGATATTAACACTCAAGAGAACCTGCGAGAGCATCCAGCTGTAGAAAAATACAACTGTCTATGGAATTTATGTGACTTCAATGGTCAATAATAGAAAAAAAAAATATGGGGGGATTTCTGCATTCAGAAGGCAACTCCTTCTGGGGAAAAGGCCCATATAAATTTGAGTTCCACTGCCTAAAACATGCATGACAGCACAAAGGGTACAGAAATAGAAAAAGAATGGAAAGCTTACTCACATTCATAAACTTTTCATATTGAATAGCTGACTCCATGGTATTATTTGAGTAATCCAGTGTATCCTTCCAAGAGTGCATGAGGAAAGCCAACCGTAACTGCCGTGCTGTCAGTTTTAAAGTAAACATGGAAAATAATCATAAACTAAGGTGGTTTTATGGCCTCTGATACGGTAATTGCTAAGAGCATCACAATCTTTAATATTCTTACTCTCAATTCATCTACCAAAAAGGGGAGATATAGTCATCCACACTTTATGGATGAAAAACAGGGAAGCTCTTCTAAAGTTATTTAGCTATTTAATGATGAAAAAAGACACCTGGATTTATTAAATTCTGGAACTTCATTTTGTGCCTAAATAAAAAAAATCAACACGGGCATCACTCAAGATATATCACAAGCATTCAAATTCCAAGGTTATTTTTACCTGTATGCTTCTTCAGAGCATCTTTTATAGTAATGAAATTCTTTAAAGATTTGGACATTTTACAACCGGCAATTGTTAAGTGGCCAGTATGCAGAAAATATCGAACCCAGTAATCATTTTCAAAGTATGCCTGCAGCAAAAACAAAAGAATACAGAGAATCCAGCACTGTATAAAAACATATCACAAACCAGGATTATATAGGTATAATTAAACAATGAAGAAGCTATGCTTATACAAAAGACATGTAATATCTTACAAATTAACTGATGAATCTACATAAGGTGCAGTTAAAGCTAAGCACGTAGCTTCCTCACTGCAGACTGAAGACCATTGACAGTTCATTCACCTCAGACTGTGCCAGTTCATTGTCATGATGTGGAAAACGAAGATCAAATCCACCTCCATGAATATCCATCGACTTCCCTAGAAGGCATCCGGCCATTGCAGAACATTCAATGTGCCAGCCTGGACGGCCCTGTTTAGACAAAGGCATTACTTCAAATAATTGCTAATTACTTGTTTTCCTCTCCTGCCTATGTGCCATTTCTGCACCTGTATGCCCCTAAACAGTTATATCTGCAAAGAAGTTAGGAACAGAGCTATCTAGAAAAATAAAAGATTCACAGTCTCTCAGCTTCATAAAGGCATGCCTGTTGGACTTCAAGATCCAGTATAGCCTATATATTTGTGATGAATTGATATACAGATTACACTAAACACAACCATTATTCTTGATTTCAGGGAGACAGGGAAACAAATCTCTGCAGATAAAGACTGTAGCTAAGTAGGAGACAACTAACTAAGAGGAGACTTTTAAAAGTGTGCACACAAGCTTATGCTTCTGTTTAAAACGCATCTGACAGATTCTAAATGATTAATATATGCATTCTAAATCCTTTAATGAACACAGCAATTGAATGCACAATTGAATACAAGGCCCTCCTCATCTAGACATTACTAATACGAGGCATCATATTTGTGAATTATAAAACATGTGAGTTATAAAATATGGCATTTAATAAGCTTTAGAGGAACTAAAGTCCAGCTCTAATGTCTTTACCTTTCCCCAGGGAGAGTCCCACGAAGGCTCTCCTGGCTTGGAGGATTTCCACAAAGCAAAATCATTTGGAGAATGCTTCTCACTCAAGCGATCAGTTGATATACTCAGATCACCTTTCAAAACAGAAAATACAAATATTTATATTTTATTTAATCACTAGCATTACTGATTCTTTTCTCTGCCACAATTCACTCTACATGAATGAAGGGGGAAAAAAACACTCAAAATTCATCATAATTAGCCTTGCTATTCCTTTGCTTCTTGATCAATGCTTGTTTGACAAGAAAGATTACAATAAGTATTACAAAACGAGCTGCACTGCCTTTTAAGCTTTGACATATGCGATTCATCTATATCATTTCTGCAGGCACAACTCCAATTTTGCAACTTCAGAAAAAATAATACAAAAACACAACAAAGCATAATCAATTTACACCAAAATTAAAAAAAACCCCACAATTACAAATAGAATTGACTTAAATCCACACAGACAATATGTTCATAGGATATTTCTTCCACAGTTTAACTCAGCTGCTGCATAGGATGTCTAGTAATTATCTAGTATCTCCGTATTGACTATCCTCGTTTTCATCAAAAATGTGTTTTACATTAATCACTGTGAGCACCTTGTGATCATTTGAGTTGTACTCTTATTACAGCATCTTAACTCTTTAAAACAGAGAATTTACCATTTTTGCAGTACCAAGACTAAATATGCTTAACAATATCAACTACTAGATAAGAATTTCAGATGGAGACAAAAGCCAAAATTGCCAAGATTAAAGTCAAAATTGACAAGTAATTTTGATGTAAACTTTGAGATATATGCAGCTTGGCTTTTTTTTGGAATATCTCATTATGCACTTTTTATATTCAAAGTTTTATACTTCAACTTGTGTTAGTTAAAACTTTTAAAGCTTAGCTTTCTGTTGCCTCTCCAAGTCAAAATGACATTATCTGTCAGGATACGGACAATCATCATAAACGAGACAGGGCACCTAATCTGACAAGTGAAAACCTGGATATACATGCTCCTAGTTATATTAAACACTCTACATTGCTTTACATTTGCAAAACGAAACAACAATATAGCAATACTATCTGGTTACATGATAGAAATTATGCATTTATGCTACCAAAAAGACGGAGGTTTAAGCTAGCACCTTTTACTTCATATTTGCATAGAATGTCCAGCTCTGAGGACATTCAGTAACTAATAAAACATGTTTTATTGAGTGTTTTAAGCTGTTTATCTACTGTAGCTCTCAAAAGACCTCTCAAAAAAGCTCATATTCAGATTTAATTCAACACGACAAGGTCTACAAAGTAAAGAGTTTTCAGCATGACAGAAGAATAAGAGAGAGAGGAAATAAATAAATATTTGCCATAAAACAGCCATAGCCTGGTAGAAAGGACTTTCACCTGTCATGTGGGAGACTCACCTTTAAGTCCTTGCTCTCCCTACTTTGAACCAGATGAACAGCCAAATGACTTGGCTGCAGTCAAACAACTGGGCTATTCACAATTCTGATAAAAAAGATTGATAGAAACGTCACCCTAGAATGAAGGAAATTTCTTAGTATTTTCCAAATAAAACACTGTTGAAAGTGTTGGTTTGCACTACAAAGCCTTGGAAAACAAATCCAGAGGTAAAGGAAGTGCAGAATATAAATTACGCAACTCTGAAAATAAGTTTGATGAAGACCTCAGTGCAATGAACTGAAAAGATTTGACATAACGTGTACCTAGGGCAACTTAAGCAAGTGCATTTTTCCCCTCTTTACCTTCACCCTCTTGAAGAGCTTTTTGATCACCTACAGCTTCAGGAACCAATTTAGCATAGGAGTGTTTCTCAGCAGAATCAAACTTCATAGTATCAAAGTACACAGATCCATTGGACACATACCTGGAAAGTTAAAAATAATTATGTAGTAGTTAACTTTATATCAACAATTAAATTAATTTTATTCCTCCCCTCTCCAAATCATCACCTCATTTAAACTCTCCAGTGTATCCACAAACAGTATGATACAGGTGACTTAGGTGAGCCTAAGTTCTTAAGTATTACCATAAAGACTTCAGACAAATCAGTAAAAGCCAGGATAAAATGCAGAGGAGGAACAATTAATATTTTTAATTAAAACATGTCAAAAAAATGTTGAAATTTCTTCTACTGGAATCATTAACCTGGCATGTCACCTCTTAATACTTTTCAATTCTATAATATGAATCACGTTGGTTTCACACACTATTTTGTCCTCCTTCACTTTGCTAATTTTGTTTCACTATAGACATGACAAGAGTTTATAACTGTTTTCAAGACCTTTACCTCAATGCAAGAAGTTGTATATGCTTTTTGTTTTAAAAAAAGTGAAAAATGCATTTTGAACACAAAAATGCCAGAGAAATGATGATAGTTCAGCCACAAGATTTTTTTTTTTATTAATAAAAAATATTTCCACATTTGAAAACTGAGGCTATTCAAAGAAAGAACACTCATGTCTTTGAGTCTTACTCAATACTTAAGAATTTCTAGAAAATTAACACACACACACACGCAAAATTTCACACGAAGGCAGAAAAAAACAGTTTAAGTAGTCTTAAAAAAATATTTATTCCTTAAAATGATTTCTAGCAATCTGCTCAGGCACTTTTGAAAACCCTTTGATGAAGGCCTTGAATCAAAATTCTGTTCACATCAATGGGACTTTGACTATTTGTTTCAGAAACTTGTATTTCATTCTATTAAATTAATACTCTAACATCTATATTTTTAAGATATCATAAAACATATAGAGTATCATAAATTATTATCAGGACAAAAGTTACAGGACTTGTGCAAAGAAACCTTACATTTCTTTACTCCTAAAGACACTGCTTATGAAAAGGATTGTTTGCATTTAAAAATAGAACAGTAGCTGTTTAAAGCCTTCTTGCCTCTGATAAAGTATAAGCACACAACAGAACCATTCAATAAGGAACTTACCCATAACCATTATCCACGATCTTTTTAACAAATTCCACAATTTCTGGAACATATTCACTAACTCGTGTTAAAACATCAGGAGGTAATACCTACAGATTAAAAAAAAAATGAAATTACATATTTACATTTTTTATTCAAAAGTAAAATGACAATATAATCTAAGAGTCCTACTTCAAGCTTCCTGCTCTGGAACTTAATGTACTGTGTTCATTTTTCTATTGTCCTCTAAGGCCACGTTACCAATAAACTACTGCAGGAGATATCAGCTGTTTCATTTACTGCATTTCTGGCAGAACAGGAAATATGTTCATCCTTGATCTGGAAGCAAGTGAATAAAACTTTGCTGACCTGAACCTCTGCATATTCACCTATAAAAATCAAGGTTAAGTTTGTTTGTAGTCATCAACACATAAATTCTTCACTACTCAAGAGTAATAAGCAGTCGATCTAAATGCTGAAGTTGGCAGAGCTCTGTTTTGTAGCTATTAGCCTCTCAAATTTCTGGATCAGTTTAGAATTACAGGTCCATTTTACAATAAGAGGAAGTAAAGAGAAGAGATATGAAGCTTGGTCTCTAGTTAACTGGGACTGATAACATGTATAGCAATTTTAAGATTGAGAACCCTAACAATTCACATTACAGATTGAAGACTTCATTAATAAAGTTGAAATCTATTAAGGGGATAATTTGTATTCTATGTATTATGAGACACAGCATGCACACTTTGAAAACAGAAAACAGATTGTATACTTACATTGAGAGCTTCCATGTCTTTATGAAATTCTGCTTCCCAGAATTTGGGGAGCTTAGAGAATATGGAATTGTCAGTCACCTGACTGCCAAATTTTGTGTCCAACCAGTCGGATAGCATATCTTTTGCTTCATCCAACAGTATCTGTAAAACAAACAAAAAAATTGATGTGCAAACAACCTGCCTTGTTCAAATCCTGCAGAAAGATTTTATTCTGATCAGAGAGTTTGCCTAAGGAAAAAGACATCTGGCTATTAATATAGAGTACTCCTTGCTTCTGTCAGACTTTGTTATCACATATTTGGAAGCAAAAGAAGATAAACAAAAAATTGATAGCTGTCTCCATTACTAGATTGTATACTAATAGAAACCTTGCTTTGAACAGTACCAAATGACTTTTCAGTCCTCCTGGAATAAGATCCCCATTTTTAATATAAGAGATGACCCAAAAGAATCAATTGCTTAGATCTTAGTTGTTTTTAAAGTATATACATTTTTAAAGAAACCAAATACTTCAGTGATCAGAATTATTTTCAGCCATTGGGTTATTTCAAAAAGAGAATTTAGAGAGTGATACCTCTCAAGAAAGGACTATCTCCATGTGAGGAAGAACTTCTTTCCTGTGAGGGTGACAGAGCACTGGAACAGGCTGCCCAGAGGGGCTGTGGAGTCTCCTTCTCTGGAGATCTTCCAAACCTGCCTGGATGCTACCCTGTGCTGCGTGCTCTGGGTGTCCCTGCTTGAGCAGTGGATTGAAATCACTAGAGGTCCCTTCCATCCTCAACCATTCTGTGATTCTGTGATCTACCTTATGTCTTTTACAGCAATTAAAACAAATAATCTGAAAGCAATAAAAGATAAATTTGGAAACCAGCTCCCAAAAGACAGTATTTTACTGGCACAGTGTCAAGGCTCAATAAAGTCAATGAGGTTATTGTCATTAATTGTAACGGTCTTTGGATCAAACTGAGCATAGTTTTATGTGCATGTGTCTGTGTTTTCCATGTGACAAGAAACTCTTCTACTCTGATCAGTTACAACACTTGAGTAGAAAACTGCCACAAGCCTTGAAACTTCGTGTACACATATACAACAATTTATGGTATGAACTCCTACTGAAACTAATTTGATCAGGTCAAAAAGTCTCAGAGAAAGTCTAAATCTATGCAAGAGAAAATCCCTGCATGAAAGATAAACCGCCTTAGTAATTAGCACAAATATTGGGTGGAGTGGGGTGTCACTGGTAAGAACAGCATCCTAAAACTATTTAGCTGAACACAGGGATCTGGTTTACTGTAATGGATGATAAGCATCGAAAGATCCTCAAGCCCACCATTCCTCTTTTTATCAAATAAAAATTTCCAATATATGTTTCCAAGAAGTAATTACAGGTAAAATATTATTTTTGAAGCTACAGCTACTGTAAGACAAATACCCTTTTAAAATATGCTCAAGCTGACCTCATGATATCTATTCATCTCTTCTGCGGGGAGTTTATTTTGTACAGCTTCTTCCAGAGGGTCAAAAGCAGACTTCACAGCACTCTGAATTCTTTCCAACATCTGCTTTTTATCTGGGTCTGTTGTCTCATTTAATCTAACTGAAAAAAGCTACAATCAGAAAAGAAAATTTAAAAACATTTAGTATTACAACAGGGCTATATCCTACATACAATATGTATCTTAGCTGTATAATACCTTGCTTGTGATAACACCTTAACCCAAATAAACTACTGATACCAAACTAGACAGAACAAAACATACTCACCAGAGACAAAGGTGGAGGAACATATTAATTAGTTCAAAACAAAAGTTCATTTCACATTTGAATTAAGCTTTATGTCTTTTTCTTTGTTCTTTTTAAAAAAGACTGCTCTTTTTTAAAAAGTTTTTATATATTAAAAAAATCAAAATTACTCTTCTGTGTTGACTTTCATTTTATATGCAGCCAACCACCCTAATTACAGACTGGGTTATCCCAAATCTGAAATAGGGGAGCAAGAATGGAAAAACATGTATATTAAACACAATGCTTAAAAAGTATGTCAAGCAATGACAGATTTGCAGAAAAAATCCAAATATCCTATTCCCAGGTCCGTATTCAGTTCATTAAGATGAGTGATCTCTGTGATCTGCATTTCTAAAATGACCAGAGAACCACCTTCCCCAACCTCCAACTCAACAAACACAATTAAATTTCAGAAACTTTGCAGACCTTTGTGCTTTCAAAGTCTCCCAGTTATTAAGAAGGGTAACTCTCGCACATATCTCTAATTTAAAAGACTGTAGACCATCAAATGTTTTAAAATGTTTTAGAGATTGACTTAGAATTTGAATTCTAACAAATATTCAAGTGTTTTCTCAATCCTACAAAAAATATACATGCACCCACAAGACAGCTCTCGGGACATAAAAATCAGGCATGATTTTTGTACAGATAGACATTGTCAATTGTGTTGAAAGATCTCAATCCACACTTCTAACAGTCATTCCATTAACTGTTTAACATGTGCTTCAATTTGTGTGGTAACAGTTCCATAAAACTAAAACAAGTTTAAACAAGTAAGTAGCAAGAGCAAAACTGGAAACATTTGTAGATGCTTTGCTACATTACTGAAAAAATGGATTGAATATTGAGCCCACCTCTGAGGCAGTTTTAATGTCTTCAAGTAGCTGAGCTGATGTTGATTTGTTCTCCTTATATTGTTCAAAAAGGTAGTTTTGTCTTGCTCTCTTGATGATCTAACAAAATAGAAACACGGCATTATTTCTGCAAAGTGACACAGATTTACAGACTATACAAAAACACTATTACATACCAATAACTCTTCAAAACTGCTACAAATATAACAGTCCACAAAAATTACAGACAGAAATACAAATTGAACACCATACAGAGTTAGCTAGGTACTTCTGAAGAGTTAAACGAGTCCCCAGGTACCTCAACAACAGAGAATAATAATTTACAAAGAAAATTTGTTTGATGGACTTTTTTATTCTCCATTATTTGTAATAGCATTTGTTTATACAGAAGAAAGGCTCTGCTAGCATATGACTGCCGAAGAAGTGAAAAGAATCAGTAACTTTGCATAAGAAATATATGTCCAAATTATCATACTTTTTAGCTCATCTTATGAAAGGGCAGTTGTACTGTTTATACAGGGTTCTTTTACTCCCACACTCCAACTACATTACTTCAAATTTCAATTCAAAAAGACCTTACCTTATCATCAATATCAGTAATATTCATACAATAGAAAACATCAAATTTAAAATAATCCCTGAAGATTCTTCTCAGGATATCAAATGAGATGTATGACCTAAAAATACAAGAAGTTTTTATTGAATACTTTAAGTACATTTCTACTCTAAGCATAAGTTACCTATTCAAATTTTGGTGCCAATAAACTTATGGCAGTTTAAACCTTCTCTCATCTACCAGTATCATACAACGACTCAATAAAAGTTATGTTTTTTCTAATCTCAGTTTCTGAGTGTTGAGTATAACAAGACTGTTTTAAAGTAACACATTCATCTAAATAAAGTACACTCTTGTATTTAATCTTTTGCTTACACGTAAAAATGTTATTATTTGTACCAAAATCAGGAATTACAGTACCTGGCATGTCCCATGTGAGAAGCATCGTATACTGTTGGACCACAGCAGTACCACGTGACCTTTTTCCCATTCTGAGGCTGAAATATTTCCTTAATTGAAAGGGAAGTTACAGTCAGCAGAACAGATGGAAGACATACGTTCTCAGTCCAGTAACATCACAAACAAATAACACAACATGAAAAAAATCCATGAATTTGATTTCAGACCAACATTACTTTTACTATGTAAAGGAGAAAACAAAATGTGGCTGCTTATACTACCTGCACTCTATCAAAACAGGTAGGTCACTATTCAATCTGTATATGCAGAGGGGAAGATGAAAGCTTTTTTTTCTTTTTTTTTTTTCCTCCATTGGAAAATGTTATAGAAATTCTTCACACATACCTGGCTACTTCATCCCATATAACAAACATTAGTATGTTTAATTTTCCTCTTCTCCAAAAGACTTTACAAAAAAGGCTAGATGAAGTTTTACCAGTATTACATTAATATAATTAGCAAGATTTTCTTGCACTAACAAGATCTAAAGAAAGAAATTCTGATTTTATTTTGATTTTTTTATTTTGTTACAGTTGAATTACCTGCTACTTTAAATGACAATAACTTGCATGTATGTATTATATTTTATGTAATGTGCACATACATGTGCACTCATGTATTTTTTGTTCAGATTGTTAACACTCAACTCTGAAAACATACTTACAATAGTACCTTTCGCACCTGCCCATTAACACTCTACAAAACAAAATCCAGAAATCTATCTACTTAGAACAAGTCTCATCTTTTTTCTTAGATGAGAAAAAAACATTTACATGGCTTTTGTATTTGTGATTCTATTCTTTCATTCAGTCACCTTATTGCGAGTCAGGCTGTTATAGAGGCAGAGTCTAGAATGTTTTGTCCCTTCAGGGGGAGACCAGTGAGGTTGCACACGCTTGCCTTTACCTAGGGAAAAATAAAAAAAAAATAGAAAACTTAAAAATTTAGAATCTGAAAACATATTCTAGAAACAGAATTGCAGCATAACAAATTCTACTTATCACATTCTTAAGTTACTCCAGAAGGAAAAGAACATAGAATTAGACTAAACAGATCCCATTGTAGAAATCCAAACTCATTTTGTTAGAGCTTTTTCAAAGCTGCCAAAATCAAAGTAAATTATTTCAATCTAATCTATTATCTACTCTCTGTCTTGCCACTCCTATTAACTTTTGATTCAAGTAACATAAAGAAAAAGGTTACAAAAGTGAGTAGATGTAATTTAGTATGTGTTAAAAAGAGCAATTTGGTATGCATTAACTAGAGTTTTGAAATTTAAATAATTACTAAAAATATTATGTGAGTCCTGGGTTTCCTGCAATGCCACTGATTTCACCATGACTGCATATTATAACATTTACAAAAAATCCCCAGGACCAGACCTAGTCTCTGCACTCACTATTTACAGAATATGTGTACTTAAGGTAAGAGGGAGGGCAAACCAAAAAGTTTAAAATGAACCTCAGCTTTTTTATCTTACATTCTTGCTGTGTACACAAAACATTTTTGAACACACTCTTTTACCACAAATGTGCTCCAGTTCAGCGAAAGGCTAACATCTGCTATTACAGAGAGTGGATGAAACCCAGGGTTACAGGAGTGACAATATTCACAGGAGCTGGAAAGAAATATCACTTTCTACACTTTGGCGAATTTTAACATTTTGAAATCTGCATTTGATCTAAATAGGAATAAAAAAGTTTCACTGTTCACTGAAACAGTGCACTTGTATGTTGCTACACGATAACAGAAATCTTTAAATAATGTTATATATATGGAAACAGTATAACATAAATTTCAAAGCAACATGAAATAGTGTTGTCAGAACAGAAAGTTTATACTTCATCATAACATTTCAACATTTTCTTTCCAAAATTCTCATTTTGTTCTCAGTGTTTTCCTTATAAAATATCATTGTGCTAATTGTGTTCAGGAGCAATTTTAGCTCAACAAATTAATGTTTATTGAACAAAAAAAAAAAATTACTTTTAAATCGCAACTTACGAAACAAGCTATGAAACAATCTTGTTTTAAATGCCTGGTCATTTCAAGCCAAAGCAACATATTCTAAAATACCGAAAAATTATTTAATGTGGAACGTGCTACATACTTCCTATCTGGTTGTGGGTTAGACCACCTTTATCTTCCTACTTTTGGAAACATGGCATACTCTTGCAAAATGCAACTTTTAGCTCTTCTTCACACACTGGATGAGCAAGGACAGGCTTATTCTTGAATCTTTTTATTTTTCTTTTTATTTTAAGAAACAAAACAGTTGTTAAACTGATGTTTTTCAAAAGAAAAATATGAGTGCATCATCTTTCAGAGCTGCAGTTCGCTATGCACTGGCCTGCTTACAAGTGTTATGATGTTAAACTAATTATCACATTAACTTGGAATAAAAGCAGAACCGGAAATTCAGAAATGCAACAAAGTTTCTAGGCTAACATGTATAGTATTCACTTTAAGAATTCTCATGGTATATCTTTTAAGTGCAATTCAATTATTATACAAACTGTTCATTTGGACAGCAAAACTATCTTTGTAGATTCTATGTTTCAGAATGTTCATTAACTCTGTTTCCCTGACCTGTCATATGAACATTATGACTCAAAAAAACCCCAACTAATGCAAACTGCATTATAAAAAAGTCTGTTCCTCACTTTCCTTTTTTCAATTGCCTAAATTAGAAGGAAAAAAAAAAAGCAACTCCATGCTATAAGCCAACAGAAATACATATTTATTCTAAATATTTTATTGTCCGTATCTGAACATAACACTTCAAGTGTAAGAATAGTTTTTCCTATAATGCAGATCATATCAAGGTAGGGATTTGTTTACTGTTTGATTTACAGTGATTATGCTGGTATGCTTATTTGTGGCTCAAGTTTCCTTCAGGAAGTCTATGTGGGTTAGCACAATAAAACATAAATCTGTAAAGTGTTCTTTGCTTAACAAGCACACTAAGCATAAGAAAAACTCAGATACTGCACCATAAATTTCTCAGTTCCAGAGCTGGGTGTCACATGAACATCAAGGAGGTAGAAGGTGTACTTTTTAGACTGTTCAAAAACATCTCTGTTGGCAGTAGTCTGCCCCAGGCTGAACTGAAGTGCATTTGCCCTAATGCACATCTGGAGGCCTCTAATAGACCCTCAAAGCTGCTGATATAAGAATATCCAAATTCTATGAAATGTGGCCAATCAGTATGTCATTTGCGTACTGAACACTGCAGAACACCTGTCCCGGACTTCATTGACACATGCAGAGGTGGTAAAAGAAGAAAAAGAAAGACTTATAATGAAAGATTTAATGGACCTTTTCTTTTATCGGTCTACTCTGATTCATGAAACTCTGCAGGTGAAGTGAAGCTAGTGGCATTAAATATACTATCAGAGCTGGCAGGGCAGCTGAGATCCCTTCCCTATTGAAAGGAAATCAATACCCAATGTAAACCCATGCAGGCGCGCGCACACACACACACACACGCACACACACACACACGCAAAATCCACTCGCAGCAGTCTGATTTTAACTGCTAGTCTGCTAGGAACTGAAAACACATATGATGACAGGTTGTAGGAAGATTGTATGAGAATAATATTAGTCAACAGCCTTCAGCAAAAATGACAGAGCAGACATTATGCATTCATTCATGGATATTGCAAGCGCTAAACAACAGCTCTGTGTTAATACTATTAATTATTCCATGACTCTTCGAGCAAGGATCTCACTATAAAGCAATTAAATTAGGCTAGCTCATTGGAAAACACCTCAGGAGAGGTGATGCAGCTCCCAAAATGCCAGCACCCATGCTTACACTACAACCTAGATTAACCGGTAGTATTTCCTCAAAACATCAGCAAGCCTTAAATCATCATGGTTTAAAGAACCCCGAACATTCTTTTCAAAATTCACCTCACATTAATAACAATCTTCAGAGGCAGTATTCAGTTTACTATGAATTTGTAAACTATACAAGAAATATTTAGCTATTCTTGCAAGGAGAAAAACATGGACTGAACAAATTCTAATATTTTATTCTAAATAGCGTTATATTAGCTAAACCAAAAAAGATACATATTCACTCTTCAGTGACTAGCTTTTTAAAGAAGATATAAATAATAAGTTCTGTACATTGAGGAATTTTCCAAACAAGAAAATACTTTAGCATTCCAACAGCTCAGGATACATCAAATATCCTGTAACTGTATGCGTGTAGAACATCATGTCCTTGAATACAAGCTCACATGGTATATTTTAAGGCATGCAAGAATATCTAAAGAATGGAAAGGAGTTCTTAGCATAAAAATCAATGCAATGTAGGCTAGACTGTAACCTGCCCAGCAATTCTGTATTACTCACTTGTTTGAAGTTTACAAGGCTCATTTTTTTCACTGTTGCCATCATAGATTGCTTCTATGTGTCTGTACCACCGGACAACATGGAAATACTGGTCCACAGGTGGCCCCGAAAACTTTCTGAATACCTCCACATCTGCATGTGAAAATGTGAACCCCTGGATATAACTACGAGTGCTCAGGTACTCATTCAAAGCCTTCACCCTGGCTTCCTCTTCACTAATGCTCAGAATAAAACTGTAGTTGGAAGCTGTAAAGACAGAGGCACAGGACATGTGGTCAGAATTAAAAATAGAAAGCAGATCCCATGACTAAAACACATCCTTGTACTATTTGATACAAGACACTGAATAATGATCCATTTTCTAATTTTTCAGGGAGTATTTTTTGCAATGAATGGTGAGGACACAAGTACATGTCCTTTTCTTGAAGAAATATTTTCTACTTGGAATTGGACAAAATTCTCCTAGCACAGCAAGCTTCATCAGTCTCATCTCTACTCGTGCCTGGTGAAACACTGATCCTGCACAGATTTAAACATGTAATTAATTTTATGAATTGTGGAGAGGCTGTGCATATTTCTACTAAAATTCAGCATACCCTTAAGTCTCTACACAACTGGTGCCAATACATGAGTTCCCAACGTGATGCTCAGTTACTCCTACTTGCTCCAACAACCCAAACTTTTTGAACTTTTGCTGCATATCCCCACGCTTCTATACCATCTTCTCTCCCCAGACACACGAATACATACAGAAAGGAACACATTCCTTTTTTAGTTCCACAATTGATTTTAAAGATATGCAAAGTAGACTTAAACAAGTCAAGTGCGCATGAAGCAAGACAGAAATTGCAGCAGCTGTGCTAGAACAGACATTAGTACACCTAATATTGGTATTTTCCTACAGTGATTCAACATTTCTAACTCTGTTTCATGTTCAAAGTGTCGTATAAATATTAAGCCAATAACCTGCTTAGGTAGTTGGCCAAGAAGATAATTCAAGATGTAGTCAAGGTCATCAAGCAATAAAGAGAGGGAGGCAGTATTAGAACACATGTCCCTAATTCCAAAATCGATAAAAGACCACTGTTACCAACTGTTGAATTTTTAAATAGTGCAAAGACCTTTTTCTTCATGAGCAGTTCCCAAAGCACTGAAGGTGCTCACAGACCACGCTTATGGAAAGCAAAAGACATAAGGGCACAGGAGAGAAAATGCCAGTTATGTTACAAAGAGGATGAGAGAATTCGCCATTTTTTTTCTAAATGCAAGCAAATATCATTAGTTAGGAAAGATTTTAGGAGCAGCCTATTTCCTATATAGGGAAATTAAATATTAAAATTTATATTAAAATTTAAACAGTTGCTCCTCTGGTGTGCATAAAATAGGAATATTTCCCTACATTGCTACTATTAAACATGAAATGGAAAGAGTAACAGACCATCCTGTTACATCAGTCAGTAACTGTAATACTATGTGTACAACCTTCTCACAACACGACAAGACAGCATGAACTCAAAATGACATATGTGTTTGACTCTTTTGAACATAAATAAAATGTAGTGGTACAGACTTTAGTGTCAGTAGAACTAATAAGAGATTTGTAACAGAAAAAAAAATCAAATGTCACAACAGACACTTAACCTTCAAATAAAAATGCAAGGAAATAAAGCAAAATTCCTCTCAAGGTTTACCCATGCAGTTGTCCATTGTGAATAAGAAAGAACAAGTAAATAATGGACCATAACTAGACTTCATAGGCTTGTCTTACATAGTTGCATAGGATTCAGCTTTGATCCAAGTAGTTAATTTTACCATAAACATTTCAGATTCCTACTGATGCTTATCATCACAGACAGAATTCCACATGCTTATACGCATGAAATAGTTTAAAATAGTTATGTTCATTAACTGCGTAGATTTAACACATAAATCTTTCTCTAAAGTTAATTTTGCATCAATGAATCATATGAGGGAAAGAGTTAAAAAAAAAATACAGGAATAAAGTGTGTAGAAACGAACTTATATCTCAAAGAAAAGATCTTTGAAGATCTATTGCAACGGAAGCAACACACCATTTGCAAAGTATTATTAGGGTTATTATGATCATTATTCATATACCAGGCTACTAATGAGAAACAACACAGTAAATCTGAAGCAGCAAAGCTTCCAACCACATCTGTAAACCAATCTAAAAAGGAAGCTGTACAAACTCACACATAAATACAACAAAGATGAGAGAACCTGTAAGTGCTAATTTTGGTGAGGAGAGATCGCAAATACTACCTGTGAATGTCTGTACCAGTTCAGCACTGATAAGCTGATGAGCTAAAAAATTACTTTAACAACTCTGGCATACACTTCAATATTTGAAATTATAAAGTTTGACATTATGTCTAGTTGTAGGAGAAGCAGACTTAAAAGTGTAATACATCAAAGAAGCCAGATAGCCCAGAGGACCTACGAGGGAGAATGTCTTGAGAGTGATTACTGATTCAAGTTCAGCCCAAAACCCACGTCCAAGACAACATGCAGCAGTAACTGCAGGACACCCAAGCTAGCTGCGGTCAAGGTTTCTCAGGGAACAGCAGCAGCTGAGCCACAGCAGACTGCTGTGCAAATATGAGTTCCTGATGCTGATTTCACAGTCTGTATCGAGCTCCAAAGTTTGTTTTCTAGATTGATTGCTATTCTAAAAAAGGAAAATAACTATCTTAAAGCTAGCACAGGTATATTTGGCACTATACTGCAGTCAGAATCAGAGATACAAGCAAATAAAGAGGACTCAATGATCAGTTAAAATCCGAAAGCCCCCTGAGCATCCTATGTAGTATACAAGGAACTAAGTATTCCTCCTTTTGGCTTTCTTGTGGGTAACTCCAAATTGGATTAAAGTAATAAAACAAAACTCTTCTCACGGACTGCAGCATGCTCTCCTGTGAAGAAAGAAGGAACAGGAGAACAATGTCTTTTAGAAGTCAATATATTAGCAGGAAAAAGTACCATTTCTTGTTCAGTGAGAAAAATCATTCAAAACTCTCTTCATACAAAAGTCTGTCCCAATTTTGTTTACACCACTTCAGGCAGGTAATCTAGGGAAGTCTCTTTTCCTGTACCCTCAATTCCTTCCCCTCAGTGTCTCTATTTCCAAGTAGAATGTGATTTCCAAGTAGCATGTGCTGACCAGGCAGTGGCTGCTGCCTTCCAACATAATGTGTAGGGGCTGAGTTTTCCCTGTCTTTTCTGCAATCAAATCACTGAAAAGGTTTCTGTCTTACTCTAGTAGTTCCTGATTTTAAAGAACTCATGCAAACTTAATATTCTTAAGTGCCCTAACTCCACAGTCAAATTAAATTAATATCAAGGTGTTCAAAAGCTGTTAAAGAATAAGGACCAGTGGTCACACTGACTGAATTTCCCAAACCTTGCTGTTTCAGAATGCCAAGCTAAGAAACAGCCCTTCTCTCTCCTCATAGTTTTTTTTTCCCCTCCTAAGACAATGACAGTTGCTACCATTCAACACTATTAGGAAACGTCCTATGAAGAACAGAAAAGCAGGAACATCACAGAGCTGTTGCATAACACTGAATGGGAACTCATGTGAATGGAATGATCCATAAGTATCAAATCATACCACTCAACAACAATTCATTTCAGAAAATAAGCAATGTAAGTATTGGAGAGGAAGCAAAATAAACTAAAAACAAAACAAACAAACAAACTCAATTTGTAATAGACAGGACATTTTCCCTGTATTAAAAGTTGTTTCCCAAAAACTCCACTGGAAACATTAATATAGTTCTTGTACAATAATTACAGGAGTATGATCTCTTTGGGCACTGTAATTGTACACATTCTTCTTTCCATAGGTGGAACACTTTGGTGACTACTAAATGACACTGTCAGCTCCTTTAGATAACTGCAGCAATGCATGAACTCCAAGGTACATGGCAGTCTGTACATTTTATTCCCATCAAGGAGGAGTTTCTTAAGTCCTGTTCACTTTCAGCCTTGTGAGTTCCACTTTCACTTTTCATGAATTGAAACAAAAACATAACCTAAGGAAAGCACAAATACTACCCATCCGCTAATAAAATTAACTGATAGATACTTAGTGGGGTCAGAGAGAGTTTATCAACTAAATTTCTGAAAACATATATGAAAAAGACAATCCCTTGACAGGTGTGTTTGAGGACTGTCACATAGAAAGGTTAACTGCGATGAGCAGAAAGGAAAGCAGCTTCCGGGAGATAACAAAAAAGGGACAAACCTTAGAATCTAAAAGTCCTCAACTGTCATGACAGAAAATTTCCAAGTCCTTACATACCACAGGGGTATTTGGCACTCGCATGATTGGTATTCCGAGTTACCATCTGTTTGAGTAGTGTCAAACATTACAGGGCTACTCGGTGCTCCTTCCGTATGGAAGGACATCGCGGGACCCGTAATTACACTCAGGGCACAGAAAACGTCTGGAAATGCCAAAGTTCATGCCTAAGCCGAGGGAGCGCAGGCAAGAGGGGCACGATAGGGCAGCGGAGAGGACAGAGCTGGGTGAAAGGACCTCGTTTCCCCACAATTTTTGTAACTTTTAAACGTTTTCCGCACGGTTTTCCACCCGAAGCCTCCACGCTCGCGGACCCCCTGACATGGCGGCGGGACGCTGCCCCCCTCTCAGAGCCGTGACGTCACGTCCACCCACCACCCGGCGTGACATCACGGCGGCGGGCGCCTGCCGCGCGACGCCGTGACAGCGGCGGCGGGCGCCCCCCCCGCGCCGGGCAGAGCCGCGGCGGCGCCGCCGGCCCCCGACCTACCCTGCTCGGTGCCGGCCGCCGCCATCCCGCCGCGCCCGCCGCCGCCCGCAAGCTGATGCAACAGCGTGTCCGGAAGCGGCGCCCCGCCCCTCGCGACGCTACTTCCGACCAGCGTCACCACGGCAACGGAGCGGGGCGCCCTCATTGGCCGCCGCCTTCCCGCCCGGGGGCTGGGCGGCCGTTGGAGGCGACCGTTGGGCGGTGACCGTTGGGCGGTCGCGCGCGGGCTCGCCTCAGGGCGGCGCTACCGCCGGCGGCCGCTGCGCGCTCTGCAGTCGCCTCGCTCCATCGCCTCGGTGTCCTGGGAGAGCGCCAGATGGGGTCGCCGGAGCTCGGTAACCTGTGGGACCGGGCGGCCACCCTTCCTCCGCCGAAACGCACCCCTTTTCCAGGCGTTATCCATCCTGCGGCGCAGCCCAGCAATCACACAAGAGCAGTGTACCGCATGGATGGTTTTATTGCTGTACTTTTAACAGTTCTTAGGATAACCACAGGGTTTGTCTTTCAAGAAACAAAACGTGACTGTTTCAAAAAAACCCAAAACTTTCAAAACAAACAACAGCTTTTTCTGCATTTAAAAAAACAAAAAACAAACAAAAAAAATCACTAGTGGTTGACTTACTTCAAAATGGCCAATAGGCCCATCCATGTTCCCCTATGTGAAGGAAAAGACAGCTAAGTGTCACACAGGTTACCATCTGGTACCCGGGTTTAATACAGAACAACTCAGAAGACCTTAGCGAGCAACACAACCACAGCCTTTGTCACAGCCAAGTGCTGACCTTGTTAAAGCACTTTTGGCTCCCTGAGTCACTGAAAGGTAAGAGGATACCCTGAAGTTAACATTATTACTTTCACTAGCAGGCTGCAGACATCCTCATACATAGAAAGTTTACAGATATATATGTACAGAAACATTTATAAAGTTGATTTTAAAATGTTACTCTGTGACCTGTAATTTAGTTATAATGTTATTACTTTTTAAAGTGTTCAATACATTATCATAAGCCTTTGTATCTATATACCTTAACTCATTCAGCAACTTAATAATAGATTGCTTATCTCCCAGTGTGTTTTTCCAGATGAGAAGCATCTGATAATTTTGCTCTTCTATATCATAAGGGTGCTCATAAATAATTTGATTAATAGCATTCTCTTTCAGATGTGTTCTCATAAGAGACATCCAATTTTCCAGTGGTACATTATTTAGAAAAGCCCTAAAGCTCGCTCTCAGTTCTGGGGAGAGAAAAAAAAAAAAAAAAGTTAGATTCTAAAAATACAGATTTAGACAGCTAAAATACATGTGTTTCTACTATTTTTCCCCATTATTTTTTAGCAAATGCATGCTCAGACCAAATTACAATAATTAAGTTAGCAGCTAAAACAAATAGACACAAATACAGAACAAATAGATTTCCTACTCAAAGTCTTCTTACAAAGAGGCTAGAGGGACCAGTCTACATATCTTGAAGAAGTCTCTTAAAATGAAGTACTGTTCAGAAAAGGTGTTTTTGGTGGACATTTCACTGACCTCCATGTCTTTGTTTTCTCTTAGCAGGGCTCTTCAATGTTACCCCTTTACTAAAGTATTGATCTAAATTTGCCATGCCAAGAATAGCGTGAACAGAGTCTTACACCTGGACATCCAGACACACCACCTTGCTGGCTATGGACAGATGCACACAGAGATGCACAGAGATTTTATGCTGTCTGGAATTTGACAGAAAGACCGGCACCTGTGACCTGCATCACAGTCATTAAGGTAAATGCCACTGCCGGAATAAAGATTTGCTCAAAAACAAACTCAGAAGTGTATTTAATCTTAAAAGCATGGCTTCATTATAGTCCATCACAGAAAAGTCTTGTTTTAATGAAGAAAAACTAAGTGAATACAACTTTCTAAAACTCTATTTCAGTATGTTTTACAATAAATTGAAAACCTTATAGCATTAAACAATACTCATTAACCTTCCTAAACTATTCCTTGAGCAAAGTTGACAGGAGAAAGCAAATCACATTATAAGTTTTGTCCATCTCTGTAATACTTACCCTTCTGGGAGAGATCTTTAACTATTATTTCATACTTTGGTTCTTTTACCTATAATATGAAGTTGGATCATTACTCCAGAGCATCAGAATACTTAATTCACTTACAGCAACTATTCCTGAGCAACTTTCACAACACATAGAAAGGAAAATAACTTTCAGGTGGTAACAAAAAAGGGACAATCTTGAAGTGTAAAGACCCTGACCTGACATGACAGAAGTTTCAACCCTTCACATACCATACTAGTACTTCACACACATATGACTGGTATTCCAAATTTCCATTTCATAGAATGGTTATCATTGGAAGAGACCTCTAGAGACCATCTGGTCCATTGCAGTAGTGTAAAAACTTACAGGATTATCCTGGTTCTCCTTCTATATGGAAGTGCATCATAGAATCTATTGCTTTCACAATACATATCCCAATACAGTGAGGGAAAACAGGGCAGTTTTCACAGCACTACTGAAAATTAATTATTTGAATAAAGATAATGACATGCTGAGAACAGCTGTGCTACTACCTGACAAATGAAGCAAAGTAACATATTCACTAATAGTACAAAAAAAAAAAAGACTTCTATATAAATACTGAAAGAGGAGATTGAGTGATAAGCGGCAAATAAAAGATTTAGTAGAAAAGTCTAGAACATGTCTATAAGGTTGTAAGTAGTGCCCAAGTTAACTGAGACCTATCAGGGAACGTATGCCAAGAATGTTTCCACTTACCACACGATTTGCTGGCATCCTACTAGTTGCTGCTTTAAGACAGGCGTTCAGATGAAAAGTAGGATTCTGCCTTGGTTTTGCTGACAGCGAAGGGTTTCTGAGCCTCTTCCAAGCCCTTTCTATTTGGAACCTCAAGCTCCTGGGCAGCATGGTGCTTTTCTCAGAAAGACCTGCGCTATCATCCTCTGGTGATTTGTTTCCCACTTCTGAGTTAACACTGGTAGGTGCTTGACCTTCCAGACTCTCCCCAGACTTCTCATTTTCTGTTTCAGCTGCATTATTTGCAACTTTCTCCACTTCTGATGAAATGAGACTTTCAGTAGTACCCTCATATTTCTGTAAAGAATAAGAACATGCTCTATTTTGTTTCATAGTAATTCTATTTTGTTTCATAGGTAGGTTGTAAAGAATGGCCTAAGTAAAGGGAACAGTTTAAGTCACTGGACATAAGAGAAATAATAGCAGACACGCTAATTTGGCAGAGTTACGAGTGTGCAGGAGTTAGTCTTTGGACTTCAAATTGCTTTAGTTTCAACACTCCATTTTTGCTGGCTGCTCTACTCGCAACAGTCGATGGAGTAAGGCTCACAAGCTATCTCCATAAAGAAAATGAAGAAAACCATCAGCAGTATCTTTCATGGTGGCAATTAGTGCTTGTTCCTATCCAAATATAGAGGAGAGACACCCCTTTGGATGTAGAAGAGATTATACCACATATTGCATCTGAGATAACCTCACAGGGTGCTAACAGTGACAGAGGCCTCTGACAGATTTTTCTAAGCTCATCTAGCACATCAGCTTTATACAAACATATTAAGCTTTCTTCTCGTCTTCCCAGGTTATATTTTTCCAATCACAAAATAAATGAGTCCAAAGAAGCTAGTGAGCCTATCAGGTAACTTCAGGTGGGAGAAAAAAAAAAAAAAAAGGAAGCAAAAAAGCTTTATCATTTTTGGCATTGTCAGTGCATCAAATATGCTTATTCCAGAGAGTGTAATTTAGTCTGAGGAAAATAGATGGTGACTATATGGTCAAGAATTGCATGCGTATACATTGCAGGCCTTGATACTTATGCAGAACTACTCAGAATTAGAGTTTTTTAAATCATTTTGAAGGTGGAAAGTAAGATTTTTCTTCCATCAAGACTTTTATTTGTTAAGGTGCAATCTCCTCAGCATTGTAAGACCATGTGATTTCTTTGTTTGTTCAGGGCCAGTGACCTGCACGTGACAAGTGTGTGACTGACAACATGCATAGGCATGCCTCTGAAGAGCCACCCCACTTATCACACGTGTAGCTGTACAGCATTTTCATTGAATTCTCTTTCTCTTTAAGGGCAGAAACAGGTTAGTCAAGTTGCTCTTATATAGGATTGTTTGTAAATATGTAATCTAGTTACTGATTATTTATTACATGACTGCTCTATTTCTCCTCCAGTTCAGAAGGAAATAAAGTCTATTTTCTACAGCAGTGGAAGTTCATAGATACTTCTTTTGAAAGGACAATGCACTGGTGCCTAAAGGCTGGACTCAGGCCTGAATCAATGCAATTCTCCTCAGCAAACACTTCTGTTAAAATAGCATAGCATGAATCCTCCTTTTGTGTAGATATTGCAACTCAGGCTTGGGACAATTATTTCAGAGCTAAGCATGTCCAGATGCTGATTTGTGATCACATTCATCTACAGAAGATTTATTCAAAATAAAGGTGTTATATTTGCCTATTCCTATGCTACAATGGTTTGATCATGTTTTCTGTCACATTCCTTCATCAACTTCTACGAATATACGAAGCGCTGCAAATCTGGCCGGAACGTAGGGGAAGGCACAACCCAACAAAACCCAATGGGTGATTCAGATATCTGAGCCACTTATGGACCTTAAAAAGAGAGAAGAGTTTAAGGTGATGTTTTTAAACAGGAAAAAAACCCAAAGTTTTCTTTCAATTTTCAAATATTTGTGAAATAACCAAAATACATCTTAGTTATTTGAAATGTCTAATTAGTATGTCAGACAACAGCTCTGCATAGGGCAACAGGACTTGTATTGGGTGTGGGAAAGGAAGGAAAAAAAATGTATTGGGTGCCTATGAGAGGAATCTAGATGCTTTTTTAGAGTCTTATTAAACCCTTAAAAGAGAGATACAAGAAAAACAGCAAGTAAAAAATATCAGGATATTTGTCTTACTGACTGTAAGAGAAAGCACTTCTACTTTGTGGTACTACTAGGACTAACTTCTAAATAAAGAAGGCAAAAAAAGTAGTTGTAAGTCACTGATGAGCAAAGCTTTTCATTCTGTGGAGCAGATTTTAGAATTAAAATTAGTTCTAGAAATGTCTTCTATTACAGAAGGCAAGTGACACATTAGCATTAAAAGGAGAACACATGCCAGCAACCAAGCTTAGCTCAGTAAACCTTTTCCAGGGACATACTCCTGAATTGGCATGTGCTAAGCTCAGAACCTCAGCCTACTCTGGAAACTACTGATCATCCTATGGGACAGTCTGGGTAGAAAGAAGGTGAGGGCCTGGAAGAAGGCTTGGAACACCACCACCAACACCACACACAAAAACACAGAACAATCAAACTAACAAAAATTACAAGGTTAGACCCAGGTACTTTTGTTGCATCATGAGAAATTATCTTGCATCCACAGTGAAAGAAAAGCTACAGTATGCAGGAAGCTGGTAGCTGACATTCACCAGAGAAAACAAGCATGGAGTAGCTAAGAGGACTACTTGGATCAAGATATCATTTGGAGATGGTTTGAAGTAAAAGCTCACCCTTAGCCTGATTTTTACCACCCCCAAAATATTCCGGCAACAGACACTGAAGTGTTTGTGAGGAAGTGCTGGGAAGGTCAGCTGCAGCAGATACATACAACTAATTAATATATTAGACCCTTGTTAACATTAGCTCTGTGTGAATCACAGCTTCTTGTATCATTATATACTTACCAGACCTTTCTCTGCATCTTTACTTATTGAAGTAGCTGCAAAATAAGATAAGCGCATCAGTAACTTACAGAAACTGCAGCAAATCACATATAGTTGAATTTGTATGAGTTCCACAACATGAATCAGTTTTGGCACAAGCAGCATATTTTCCTCAATCTGTATTACAACTGTACCATCGGCAGCTTCCACTAATAGCACACAAACACTGCTCCTTCACACAGAGGACAAATAAGTGGTGCTTCTTAAAACATAAATCTCAAGAGGCTGTTCAGCTTTCTACACCTCTCCACATCTCACAGACAAAGAAACCTTGATTCTTAGTCCATTCATAGGGTGTTGCCATTTGTGTCTACTTTTGCATTGCTTTTAATGCAGCATGGCCCATAAGTCAAGTTTTGAACAGAATTTACTGTTCAAGACTTGGAACTACTTTCAATGTTCTTGTCTAACCAGATAAGTTGGAAAGTAATTTACTATGTAGTAATTGAAAGAAAATGTTCTTTCTCTTAGTATCAGGGCATGTCTTGTCTATTTCAGAGAGTTTATGGATACTAAGGACAATTACCTTTGTCACTCTTCAGCCTTCTAAACACAAGAAAGAGGAGCACCAAAATGAAACAGCAAGAGCCAACTATAATAGCCCAAATAAAAAACGTATTTCCTGCAAAAGAAAGAGAAATAAATATGAATGCTTGAAGCACAGAAGCAGTCCAAAAGTATTCTGAAGTGCAAGAATGATAGACTGACTGTCTAGGATGAAAACTATGACTATGTTCAGCACTAGCTAGCTTCTGTCCCAGGAAAGTCCTTATGACTGTTAGTGAACCTGAATGTGCAAGTACTAGTTCACACTGCACACTGCTGTCTGAGCAGCAGGCTTCCATATAGCATTGCAGTACAACTACAAGGCTTTCAGAAGAAATAAACAGTAAAAAAAGGAAACCAGCATGCAAAAAGATGACCAAAGGCTTCATGTGCCAAGATATATAGTAATGCAACTCCCTTCTCTAGTCAGAGGGGAGGCTACCCTCCAGAGTGGGTACTTCTTTTTGGGATACTTCTCAAACTAATATAACACATGGAGGAAGCCATTTTATCTGTAACTTTAATTAGTATTACTCAATACAACTTTGATAACTGGCAACACATTTTGCATTGAGGGAAAAATCTTGCTTGCAAAAAAACCCTCTCTATATTAGATGAGTTTGTCACTATAGTCCCTCTAATAACTTGTCTTTAATAAATGACTTCTAGATTGGAAAAGAAAAGCTCTTTAAATGTCACAACAACTCAAGCCTCTGTTTTACAGGCTGCTTCTCTGTCATTCACTGGAAGGAAGAGATCAAGCAGACCAAGCCGAGTAGTGGTTACCTTGACCAGGTAAGCTACATTCCAGGTCCATTGTAGAATTGCAATTCTGAACAACAACTTTTCCTTCTGGACACCTGAAGCAGGTAGGACAGTTTATTACATTTCTAAAACAGATATGCAATTCTGCTCAGGCCTGTTTTCAGGTTGAGCTGAATGGACACAAGCAAAACATGCATAAACCAATATTTTGTTAGAAGAGCACTGTTAGACAACTCAAGGTACTACGAGATTTAGTAGCAGCAAAGCAAGTTAAAAATTGTGTTACTCTACTTAGAGGGTGCAGGAAGGGAAAAAATGGGTAGTGGCATTATTCAAGCATTATTCCTTTAACAGGTGTTTCTACCTCAATTTTGGGTTGGCTGCTACTGAAAAGCTACTGGAAAGCTCATTTATGTTCATATGTGGAAAAAACTACAAATTTAAAGACATAACAAATATGTAAGCATACAGCAATAAGCAACAAATATAATGGTATCAAAATCCATACCTTTCTAGGCCTCAAACTTGTGTGCTCTAAAACACAAAACTTAAATGCATGAATAATGCATTAAAGCCATTGGCTTTAAGAGAATTATTCACAAGTAAATAACATGTTAGGTATTGAAATCGATTGAGTCCTAGTTTTCATGTTTATTAAGACACTTGCTTATATTCATTATTCCACTTACCTTGTATTACATTTCTGACATATTTCACAACCCTCAAAAGGGCAGAAGTATCCTCGTTTGCACTGACATTCAGTATCACGTGTCAGAGTACAGGTCTTCAAAGTTATCTGATCTACAAAGAAAATGTAAGATAAAAAGTTAGACATAAGGCTTTCCAAATTAAGCAAGGTGTACAGATATTAATATCAAGGTTTTGTTCAGTACCATCTTTGCACTGCTTGCATGGCAGGCATTTCTCCAAGCCATTTGGATGAGCAGTATAGTCTTCCCCCTCAATGCAAGGGGCACAAATCGCTCTCAAGTGTGTAGCGCTGCAGTGCTGAGCAACATAATAGCCTGTGGAAGAGAAGAACCAGTAGCAGCATCAAGCTATCATTTAACACATGAAGGAGCATAACAGGTTGTTACAACATAAAGTATTTTTTATCCAAGTTCACTCAACTCCACCTTCACTTTTATATGCCCGTGCAGAAAAAACAGGACTCCCCAGGGCCTGTTCTCAATGGTCACTGCCTTTACAAATCACATCTGAACCCTTCATCCTTGGCAGTAGGCGGGCCAAGGCCTCTTCCTGTCATCTCTCTATTGCATTACTTCAAAAGAGAACACTAGAAAGCCAGCATTGCCTTGAAAAAGGTTTGACTTTCACCATATACAATGTAAAAGACATAAATAATAGAAAAAGCACACACAATCTTAAAAAAACTAAAGCAAAAAAAATCCCATATCAGAACATAATTGCCTGAAGTCCTACCTGCTGGGCAAGATTTGCAGCAATAACCTTCATGCAAATATTCTCCTTGATCACACTCATCTGCTCTACTTCCAAGGATCGTCAACAGCATAACCTACACAGAGACAGGCAAGTGCTTTCCAGTGAATCATCCTTCCCCAACATGATACCATCTCAGGGAGACATTCTTGCAAAAACTTGGAAACATTCACATGTTCATGGGAAGCCACAAAGGAAAACCAAACTAATTTCTGCTAAGTACTCAGCACAGAAGCTATTACCATCAAAGGACAGTTTAGATTAGTGAGATGCAGTTTAAGAGGAGCAGAAAAATAATTGTAGGAAGCCACCAACTCCCACTCCTACTTATTTTAACGCCAATCTCTCCTCCCGGCTCTGTTAATAACGGATTACAAGTGAAGGTCGGGGCACCGCTAGGAAGTAAAGTTTCTGCCTTGCGTAAGCAGGGCAGCCTCACTCTTTTTCCTCCCAGTCTTTTTAATATGCTAGAGTCAGCGTTTTTCTTCCTTCTGCAATATTAACACCCACCGGCCTGCAGGGAACATTAATTGCTGGCTTTAAAAAGCAAAAATAAGTTACTATAGCCAAGGCAGCCTTAAGTTAGAGGAGCAAAATAGGACCAAAAGAACTAAAAACAACTGAAGAAAACCAAGCAGGAAGCGGTCCGGTAGGATCGGCCTGCCGCCGTTCCCGGGACGGCCGGGAAGCGGCTGCGGCGCCCAGAGGAGCGCGGCCGTGCAGGCTGCCACCCACGGCAGCCGCCGGGCGGGTTGTATCGAACAGACCCGCGCAGCCGAGCGATGTGGGAAATGGAGGCAGCAAAGAGAGAGGAAAGTGCCGGGGAAAGATCCACGTGGGGGCCGCCCGCCCTTCTGCCGCCTGGGAGCCTCTCCCCGCAACTGCGTAGTCCCCTAAGCCACAACTCCGACGGTCGGATAATTGGAACGCTATTCAAAAATTAGCTCTCCTAATTCTCACGAAGGAGAAGAAGGGAGAGAGAGAGAGAAAAAAAAAAAAAAAAAAAAAAAACCACCACCCCACACCACCGCGATAAGGGCTGCCGCTACGCGCCCCCCGAGGGAGCTGTCCCGCTGCGGGACTTGGGGCCGCTGCCTCCCCGCTCACCGCGGGACTCCCGCCTCACCTGGACTTCCCCCCCACCCCCGCTTTCAGACTCTGGCCTCGGAGAGCTCTTAATGCGCACCAGGGCCGCACAGGGAACGGGAATAGGGAACGTAGGAAGAGAGGGGTCACCACCCAAGAGGGACCCGCCGCCGCCCCGCTCCAGAGCCGTCTCCGGTCCCGCACTCACCGCGGCGAGGAGCGGCATGAGCGCCGCGCGCGCGCCCATGGCCCAACCTGCTCTGCTCTGCTCCGCTCCGCCCCACACTGCTACACCCGCCGCTGGCGCTGGCGCTTTATCGGCCCCACCTGCCCCACCACTTGCGGCCCACGCGAGGGGCGGGGAATCTGCCCAAAGGCTGGCCGGCATAACAGGGGATTTTTTTTTTTCTCTCATTTTCCTTAAAAGGTTTCCCGACTTTTTTTTTTTTTTTTTTCTCCCACTGGAGTTCTCGTTGTTAAAAAAAGTAACTGCGCTGCTGGCGGTGCTTCAAAGTCCTCCTGGATGTGATTTTGTGCGATGTGCTATATGTGACCTTTCTTGTGCAAGTGGTTTGTGCTAGATGATCTCTACAGGTCCCTTCCAGCCTCCACCATTCTGTGATTCTGAAAAATCCTTTCCCTCTCCTCACCCCATACATAATAGACATAATAGGAACAGTCACATCCGAATGTTGAAATTGCCTTAAAAATTCAGGCACAAGAATGAATGGCTTTTTTTGGTTTGTTTTATTTTTATTTTTAAATCACCTATAGATATTGGAAACTCCTCTGCTACTGAGGTGTAATTAATTTATGTAGGTTAATAGTTTCATTTATCCAGCCACAGTTCTAGTGATAAGAACATTTTTTTTACCTGACAGCAGGAACAAGTTGCAGTGAAACCCCTGTGGGTTCATATTGTTTGGTAAAATGTAAAATGGAAGCAATACAGGGTATTTCAAGCATTTCCTTAACTAGTACCTTCCTGTCCAGCATTGCTCTTTCTTTTCTTCTTTTTTTTTTTTAAAGTAATTATCTTCTAAAACCTGAAATGTATTTGTAGCAGGAAGTATAAAATACCCCTTCAGAGAAGGAAAGGTCCTAGCACTAGCTCTAGTAGAGCAACCCACAAGGAAACCTGTGTGAAGAGGCAGGCACTGCTCACAGAGGCCATATTTATTCTGACTTGCTGAACATTCAAAGGGAAATGACTTAGACAGGAAATTAGCACACATGTCGCACATTAGGAGCAAACATTTTCAATATTCTCAGGTGACTTTGTATAGTCAGGCAGAAACTTTAAACAGTTCTGTTGAGGGACTTGTCACATAGTTTTACATTACATATAGCACAGGTTGGACTTTCTTAAAAATGAGTGATTAGGATGACCTCTTCCCCAAAGTATCCCATTTCAACTGAATATGTCACAAATGCTGAATCTTTTTTTTTTTTCTGGAACTTTTTTTTTTTAATGGCAAGAAAATCAGTCTCACTTTTTAGTATTTATGTTTTATTTCTTACTCAAACCTCCAGAAGATGCTGGTTCTTACCCTACCTCATCATGTCAGAGTTGCACTTTTCTCTTCATATGATTTCCTAATCATTTTAATAAAGTTATCTCCTTAATATTAGGGCCTTCTAAAGACAAGTCTGCAAATTTATGTATAAGATGGTCCTCAAAATCAAGACAGCACTTTTCCTTCTATTTTCCTGAAGTCACTACACTTAATAGATGTATTACTAGTGCTGTTCTAAATTACTGTCTCTAAAGCTCTTGTATGTCTATTCCTATTGTTTTCCTTAGGCATGGCCTAAGAGTTGACAGCTTGTAAAATGCTATGAAATACCAATTTAAGTTCCAACACACAAATAATGCCTCAGATAAACTGTCAGTGAAAGTTGTGTGTAGTTTTATTTCAACGTATCAAGCACAAACATGTTTCCCCTAATTGGGGAATATGACAAGGAATGTAATTAAAAATTTGGAAACATTTACATTGAAAGATAGCCCAGACTGGCACCACCACTAAGTATTTTAAGGCTGTATATATAGCAGTACTTACCACTTGGAACTACTTCAGGCCAGAAAAGAAAGGCTTAGTATTGTCTGCTGTCTACATAAAATATTGCAGATCTTTAAAAAAAGTTGTAAAATAGGAAGACTATTAACAGAGTTGAACAATGCAGTGGCAAAACCCTTCTTCCTTCCTGACCTCTAACGATAAATGTGCCTATGATCAAACACACATATACCCCCACTTGCTCCCACTCTTGTCATCTACTTTGGGGCAGTGATTCCGCTCTCCAATGCTAGTGTGAGATATTACAAACAGCCATATAGCAAATAATAACAATAAGGAACCAGGTTTTACAAACAAGCATGTCTGACATATCATTCCATTGGCCTGGTCCAGGACATGAATCAGCTCTTAAAAGAACAAGTATTTTACCGAATACTTCCCATTTCCTAAAGATAAACAGCTCTAGGAAATTGTGCATATTTACAGTTCTTGTGGAATGGAAAACAAAACACCTTTGGAGGTCCCATTCTGTGTGTGCTGACAAAACAAACTGTGGCCTAATATTCAGGGGGTGAATTTTTTGGACCAAGTGTTGCTACCTCCCATAATTAAATGCAGCTGGACATGCACCAGGAATGTTTTTTTACCAGCTGCACTCCCTAAGTGATATAAAACAGACCTGTGTGACCCTGCCAAAATGCTGGGGTGTTTATAATTTTTGGGGTATCAATACTGGTGGGTAATTATTAATTGTATCAGAAAATGACAAGACATAGAAAACAAATTGCACAATTAAAGCTACATTTGGCTTCAGCATTAAGGCCCATACAGGTTAAGAGGTCCTTGAAGATGTACATGTAAAAGGCAAAAATGACACAATCCAAAGGAACAAAGTGTTGCAGGTTCCTAGGTCCCTTTTCACCTCATCTTACAACTTGCTTTCACCTCTGCCGCGTTGGTTCTAAAGTGCTTTGGTGCCTCGCCGGGCTCCTTGCGCGAGTGGCCCCCCCTCTTGCAGCCGAGAATCATTATTGCTGCCAAACATAGTGCTTTTATTTGAGGACATAATTAATGAACAGTTGGCATGTGAGAAAGATGCACAGGAGAAACCAGCAGCGAGAGTCCAGGAGGAAGCTTCCGGAAGAGCCCTTCCTGTGGAAGGATTTTTTGTTCAGAGAACTGAGGTTTCTGCAAGAGAAAACAATAGGCTTATTTGTGTGCAGCAGGCAGGCGTGCATGCACTCACATGTGTGCATTCAGAGCCCCTGGGTTTGCACACAGAGAGGGATCCTGGCACCTCAGGATTTGCCAGTATTCCATTAACTAAGACTGACCACCGCTTGGCTTCTCTCCATTGCTGTGGTGGCAATGGTTGGTGATTGAAAACAAAAGCAGGAATACTGCTTTGTAGGTATGAGCTCAGGGCTCAGGTCACGGGACTGCAGCTCAGCAGCGAGCCCAGCAGACAAATTTGTAGCAGACTCAATGCCTGATAGTGAGAGAAACCTGCACTTTCTTGCCTTGCAGAGATTGATAGCCAGCACCTTGTCCAGCCCCTCCAAACTCTTGCAGCTGGAAGTGTCACAGATCTAAGTGTGCTTTTTACATTACACAGAGATTTTATCACTGAGCACTGGCTTTGCGTTTCTGGTGTGTTATACAACCTCATGACAAAGTTGCTAATTGCACCCAGCAACTGATAAAGTCAATCCAAAGGCTGCAGCAGACACAGGTTATTTCTAGCCCATTACGATCATGCTTTGATGTGGAAAAATGGTTACCTGTGTATGTCCTGTTGGGCTCTCTGCAGGGATAAGACAGCCGAATGTATTTCCTTCAAGTGATTCATCTCTTTCCCACACTGAGTGCACAAACTTTCAAACCCTGCAGCAAAGCAACAAAGGACACGGGTGTTTTGCGTTATCATCTCTGTTGGCAATGGTGGAACACCATCCAGGCTCACCAAGGTTCACCCCTGACTATGTGACAAACCAAGGGGGACACTTTCAGGAGAAAATAGGGAAGACAGAGAAAGGGAACAGGATCCTCCATCCTGGATATGCAGGTCAATTGAAAGGATCTGATGACATTGACTGAGGGCCACTTCTCTGCTGTCAGGAAACTTCCTTTTTTTTTTTTTTTTTTTTTTTTTAAAGATACCTTTAATGAAAATTAAAAATAACATCTGTAAATGCTCAAGAAGTTTTTTTTTTTTTTTTTTTTTCAGAAAACACAGCATGCTCGCTAGCTATGGGGAATGCTGTGCTCACACCTGTCCCCACCTCTGAAATATTCAAGGTCACCTCCAAGAAAAGCTGAGAAAAGGGAGTGAGAAACTAGGCCTCCTTCCTATCTGCTGGAATTTCAGTGTATGTTTTTCTGACGTGCTTGTGCCAGGAGCTGAGAAGACCGTGCTGGCACAGAGAGCATGAGAAAAAGAAAAAAAAAAGCAGCAGAGGTAAGCAAGAGAAAAATAAAAGCAGAACTTCCTCTGCTTTCATCTGTGGGCTATGTGCCCTCAGTATTAAACAGCTGAGTGCTGTCCAGATTCAAGGAATGAGCATGTTAAAGGTGATACCCAAATACTTGCCGTCATCATCTGACAACTCCTGCACAGACTCTGGCGTCGAACAACTGCTCTCTGTGTTCTGGCTGTGGTTGGATGGCTGATCACTGGCTTTCCGGCGCCTACAATCTTTGGCAGACCTCTAGATAGATGGGCATTAAAGGAGACTTGGTCACTGTCAAATTGAGCATTCCTCACATCTGTGAGACTGTGGAACCTGATCACCACCTCAGCAATCTTTAGCCTCCAGGCAGCTAGTTAAGGATTTTACACACATGCCCCGTACAAAAGCATTTTCTCAAATGTTAACATCTTTAGGAAATACAATTTTCCAAGGAAATGCAATTTTATAGTAATTCTCCTGAGACGTTTACTCAATAGTGGTACATAAGAAAGGTTGAAAAGAAGAAAGATTCATGACAAAACTTTCAGAAGAAAGATTTTTCAGGGCTGATCTTTCAATAGGTGCCTACAAGCTTTTTGTGATTTTTTTTCCTACCTCTAAGATGGATAAACAAAACCTATTCATTCAAATACTTCTTACTGGAGGGTCTGAAAAACAATTCTGACCCCAAAACCTCCCCATTGTTTCGGAGATGTTCAGGTTTGGGTTATAACAAAAGAAAAGTCTGTGCTCATAAAAAGATATGAGTTCTTCAGTGTAGTATGGATTATATCTAACTGGCTCAGCAGTTCTATGCTCACAAAGCATTTTATGAATGACATATATTGTTTCAAAGATGGATGCAATGAAAGGTGAAAACATCATCCCTCTTTGGCAGAAAGGACAGACAGAACTTACAAGTCCTACCTAGGAGGAAGTAAGTAATAAAGGCAGAGGACAAGGCCTGAAATTTGAGTTGCAGACCCTTAGTTTTGCACTCCAACATTTTTCTCACATCTTTTACTTTGGAAACACTGACCACTTCAGAACCCAGTGTCAGTGACACTAATAAAGGATGGGAAGAAAAATACTATGAAAGATAGGACATGTCAAAAAAAAATTACATGCAATGCTGGAGATGTCAGTGATATTTACCTAAACCCAAACCTTTCAGCTTATGCTGTTATTGCATAAAAATGTTGCAGGAAAGGACTGTCTAGTCAGCCGCAAAGGATGTTACACTCCCTCCAAAAGGCTTTTTACCTTGTGCCGTGTAACTTGATTGTTTATGCACGTCATTTTGTGGTTTGACATCCCCGTGGCTAAGTGTCGTTCCATGGTCTGAAGTATCCCGTTCTTCTCAAATTGAGCAATGTCATTCAAAGGATCCCAAGGTCTTAAACTTTGGAAAACAAATGAAAGAATCAGAAAAGTAGGAATTCCCCTAGATACGTGAAGAGCAGAGCACCAGCTCCAGATGCACCAGGGTGAACATTCCCCCTACCCGTAAGAAGAGGTTCATTAGAAGCATCTTGTGGTGCAATAACGCTTCACTGCATACACAGCACCCACAAAAAGTGAGGGTGATTCAGTCTCTGGAGGCTTCACCCATAATATCAGGGAACACCTACATTGTCAGTTCTGTTTTTTTGCTCAATGGCAGCAATATGGATTTGTACCAAAAGCACAGCAGATTTTCCTCTGTTATGCCCTCATTTCCAGTTATTCCCCCTCCTTTTTTTTTAACTTTTTTTTTTTTTTTTTAATCAGAAATATATTTTCAGTTATGCCCTGGAGCTCAGAAAGAGCCAACTCTGGGCATGGTGTGGGGAATGGCAGGGCAGCCTGGCCGAGAGCACAGTGGCTGCAGGCTGTGCCTGGAACCTTGCTTGCCTGCATACAGATTCGAACAGCAAGGCCTGCTCCTAGAGCCCACCACCCTGCTACTCACTCCTCGTATTTGTAGCGCCATTCGTTAGTTATGGCATCATGCTGGAAGAGCAGCGGTTTCCACTCTGTGCCGTTCTCCTTCCGCTCTCGTGCAGCATTTCTCTGTTCCTCTTCTAGCACAAATTTTTCCTGCGTTGCCTTGTGTTGATCGCCTTTGTTTATTGCACTAGTTACATCCTGCCAAAGCCTAGAAATAAACACAGAAGCAAGTGAAACTGCCATAAAAGGGCAAAGTATTTTGCCACCTGGAACCTTAGCAGCTGCTTTTTGGATCTCTTGATACTCTAGGGGAACTGTAACAGGATTAGACAGCCTCAGTTTTCACTAGTAAATTGAAGATGCGTTATGAGAATGGTGAAGATGAATGCTGGGTGTATGTACCTATCAAAGAAAAGGTGAACTTTCCATTAGATAACATCACCTACTATATTCATTAAAATCTCTAGTGCTGTCTGTGTGAGTTTTGCTCAGCTTACTGAGGGCAGTGGCCTGTTGAAAAGTGATGGATGTATAATGGAGCATTTTTTATCTTCCTGGTTCTTTCAATTATGTATGTTTAGATGCTTTTGTGCTAATCTCTATCCCTCAAACCCAGTCGTTACATTCAAAGCTGAGAAGCTCTAATAGGTGAATTTGCGTGCAAGGCTTGCAGCTGCGTGTTTTATTTCCACATACAATTAGTAACCAGAAGAAGCCAGTTCAGTCTGCAATAGTTGGATGTGCATTTGTACTTGTGAGCTGCAAGCATGCGTAGAAGTTTTTACTCACACTTGTTTTCTGGTGCAAGAAGATAACTAATTTGTCATAGGATGTCTCACTGAGCCTCCTACATGAGGGAAAATCATTACCTCATTTCCACTATAGTCATATAGACCAAAATATGTCAGTCTTTTCTACAGCTCCTCTAATCAGAGCACTTTAATCTTCAAATCAGACTGGATACACTTTTGAGATTAGCAGCTAGTCATTCCAAAACATTACTACATTACTGGTTAGGCTACTAATTAGAATAGGCATCAGCAGTCCAGTACTCACTGCCCCAGTACTCACAGCTCTACAAAACACCAGTTCTCCCTTTAATGTATTGTAGTTCTCCCTTTAATGTATTGATGCATTACTGCATTTAATCCAGAGCTTCCTGTGAAGCTCTTAATTTAAAAGGGATACTAATGGTTTCACAGTTAACACTTCCAACAACACTTCCATTTCTTAGATAATTAACTGCAGGCAGAAGAACATTTTTCCTGTTCTATTTGACACATCACTTCCTCCATTCTCTTCTGAATAAACCTTTTCTTCTAGAAACAAAGCTTGGTATGTTATGAAATACTCTAAATAATAGTCTGAGAAAATAATGCAGTAGCATAGAGTCATTCCTTTAATTCTGGAAGTTCAGAGAAAGGAAAAGGCATAAAATTGCATCATGAGCACCGATGACTCCACTAAGAGCTGAATGTTCCCCACAATGAGAACCTCCATGCAAATCTGCAAGAACTCTGAAGACTGTCAAGTGCAGGTGTAAACAGGCGATTTTTTTGCACTGCAAAGAGACGTAAATGCTTCAGACAGCACATAACCTAGCTTAGACAGTAATTTATTCATGCAACTGTCAGGATAATAACGATGCTGGGTGGCATGTCTCTGAGGGGTCTCCAGAATGTTTCTTTTTGCCTCCTTCACCTCCACACATATGTCATTACTATCCTCTGACTGAGCAAAGGGAGTCTGCTCTGGCAGTACCCTGCTAAATAGAGAAATGGAAATTCTTTGTCCTCAGCACTGATATTTCTCCTTAAAGAAGAAACGTGTTCCAGCTTGCTCTGATATTGTGAGAAACAAAGTTGCACATGGGTATGCGCACACATAGATGTTGGTGCCCTTCCTGCCCAGTGCTGTCCAGACAACACTCAATGCCCAGGTGTATTTTTTTGGTGTTGGATAACTGTGTTTGTGAGATGGCAGCACTGGCCGGTTTGAATGCGATGCCACATGACATTGTTCCAGTTCTTGTCCAAGCACTGGCTCCTTTAGCACTAGGTCTGGGCTGCTCTGCAACTCCTTATGCCATGGAGTCCTTCCTTCCATTCCTTAAACCATGTACTGTGAGTACATTATTAGGTGAATTTGGATTAACCTAAGCAATCCAGAACACATTGTATTGGAAATATCAGCTGAGGTTATGAGGGAGGCTTAAACATTGTTTAATTAAGTTCTCTCACAAAACCTTGTTATATGGTTCAAACTACTGCTCTGCTTAAGCCAGCACACTCATGCTCTCTGGGGTCTTGGAAGAATTATTATTTTAGCAGATATAAAGCAGGCTCCAGCATTTCTCAAACCAGCTACCTGATTATTTCAGAATAACACTTTGTGGAAATACCTCAGAATTAACAGACTGGAACAAAACAGGCCAACAGCAGGTAAAATGTGCAGGCAAAACGAGGTCACAGTCTATCCAGGAGTGCCCTGAGAAATAAGAGCCTACAGAGACCTGCTCAGTCCGCAAGGAGGAAGCAGCAAGGGGGGGTGTCAGGGCTTCCTACCTCTCTGACTCGAAGTCTGTCTGCTCTTCAAACAGCACAATGTGGCGCTTCAACCTCTGCCGTCGCACTTCACTCGTCGGGTTCCAGAATATTTCTGTGTTCCCACTTTTCAGCTCATTTATGTGCACTTCCCCATCCTCAGAAGGAAAATTAAGTGAAAAAGTTAGACAATCAGAAATGTAAGGCAGAAACTAGCCACAGTAAATGGCAACTCTCTGTAAGCTGATAGTGACAGGAGGACTTGGTCAGAGGGTTGTTTCTTCTCTACAATCAAAGCAACAATAATAAAGAGGTAGATGTCTAAACATAGATGAGACAAACACCTAAGTCTCCAGCCCAGTTACCAGGAGCTCCCAACCACAACTCTGGGCTATGTCCTTCACCATGCGACTTTACTTCTATTGGGCTTTAGCTTATGGGTGACTTTGAGCTCTTTACACATGACTGCCAGCATGTAACAGCGTTGGCGGGTCTGGTGATTACTGTGAGCTGTCTTTACAGACATACCCTCACGGCATCTGAATCTCTGCTCTTTACCTCAAGAGCAGAGAAATAAAATCTTCTATCACATGAGTTTGCTGTGGATACCCTTGTACTCGGGACAGTTAAGTAACGGACACAAGACAGAAGAGAGTGTCCTGTTTTTCACAATCACCTTAAGGTCACCAACCTGTCCTTGGTTGTCCACTGCCATCTCTGCCTGCTTTAAGTCTAGGACCTTCACACAAAGCCACCGGCTACAATGGAATCTCTTCCCACCACTTCCAGCTTCAGCCCAAACAGGTGCAAGCTACTATTTGAGTTATTGCACTCAAGGTGGATAAGATCAGTGACATAAATGCCACCACTGTAAACTGCCAGCAACTGTGACTGTCAATTCTTACCCAGTGGCCATCGAGGCTTGCTAGCACTTCTTCTCCTGACTTAATCTTCCCGGAGATTTGATTAATGCTTGCGCTGCCACCGAAGAAGGGCTGCCAGGGCAGGGAAAAAAAAAACAAAACAAAACGAAAAAAAAAAAAAGAGAGAGAAAATATAATCTGTCTAGTGAGAACTGGAAGGGAGCCAAAGGCAGTGACACAGCAGGACAGAAGGAAACTGTAACCTGCTTGATTTCTACCGTTTCCGCGGAAAGGCAGGATCCACTTTAGCATGGATTTTGACTACACGTCACTGTTGCCTCCCTGTGTGTTTACAATACCAGTACCATTTGCAGAAGACATGGGAAGAAAGAAACATAAGTATTAGCACTCAGTACTGCAAGGCCTCACTGCAAATACATTTACTGAAAGGTAGGCTTCCAGATACACGTCAGTGGACCAGTCCTTTCTCTTGTCCAGAATGACACTGGAGCTCACACCTGTACATGCAGCCTCATCCAAAGATGCAGAGAGGCACGAATGCATCTGGGGCCTTTTCCTTATTCCCAGGGCAGCCACAGCAGCATGGCACTGCTGATAGCTGCATCTGGATTAAATCTCCAGCCTGAAGTGCTCTCATCAGCAGTAATTAAAAAAAGAAAAGGGTATTTCCAGAGTCACGGAAAAGATTCTCAGAACAACGGAAAATTTCCTTCACCTCCTGTCTGCCAAACACAGGATAAAGAAGTGACAAAGTGGCCAGTTTTTCCATTTCTGCCATACAGTATGTCATCAGATATATTAGCTGTTATTTTCACAGAATCAAAGAACGGTAGAGCTTGGAAGGGACCGCTACAGATCATCTTGTCCAACTCCCCTGCTCAAGCAGGGACAGACATTTTCTCACACATTTTCTAATAAGTCTGTGGAGAGGAACCTTTTATTTTTGTTTATTTTTTTTAAACAACCAAAACCCAAAACACATTGTGTTTCATACACAATCCAGCAGAGAATTGGCACACATCCAAAATAGTAACAAAATCTATTGAAAACAGTGACTAAGAAACAGAGGACACAGAGTAGAGGACACAGCTAAGCTACACGGATCTCTCTGCAAAAGCCAGGAAAGTAGAGCATGAAGTTTAAGCTCTGAAATATTTGTAGGTTTGAGAAGACACTGGCTGAAGTCAGGGAAATACTCAATGGGCCTCAGGGCAATGTGTCATGTCTATGGGAAGAATGGGCTTTACAGACAAGTGTATGCAAATGTCAGAGGCACATACGGAAAAACAGTTCACTTTGTGAAGGCAAATAAAAAAAAAAAGATAAGTACGCTCAGAGAAAGTGGTTTGCTAAGTTCTGCTCTACATCCAGCAATACCTCACATTATGTTAGCAATGGCCAGAACTACAAACCCCTGCAGGCTCTGTTCTCTGTGTTTCAATTTACAGGCAAGAAATTGTTGGAGCAGAGGAGAAATGTATACTTCTTTAAAAACAACTTAACTGTCCCAGAAAAGTTACAGGTCACCACTTTCTTTCCCAAGTTTTTACATACACAACTTTAAGAATGTCTCCAGGTGCCTTCATTTTATCTGCATACCATAAATTTTGCATTGCCCGGGCTCTCTGTGGGAAGGAATTGCTACATGAACCATTCAGCCTGACGCAATGACTGTGCAGCTCTCCAGCACTTCAGCCACTCCAAATCTGCTGCCTGAAAAGGGGCTTTTGCACCATCATAATGACATGGTCCCATAGTCCTGAGAAACACAGGGTCCATCAGATAGTTCTGCAAGTCAAGGGTATATAGATACAGGAGAGCTACACCAAAGATGAATCCTACCTTTAGCTTGAATTCCAGTTCTGCCCTGTGATTAGTTTTCTCACAGTCGATGGTAACTTTCCCTCCAAGCTCCATTGTCATTGTACCATATAAAATCCCTGAAAGATGGTAAAAAGAGAATTAAGAGTCCCCAAAGGTATTCATCTCCTTTGTGAATCCAGACTGACTTTCACTGGCATGATGTAAATTTTGTGGCTTAATTTTTTGAAAAGATTGAGGGCAAAGTTTCTAGGAAATGCCTGTCCAGCCTAGGCATGAAGAATCCTCTCCCAAATCTGCCTTCGCTACTCTTTAGCCCACCTAGGGAAGGGCTTGACAGGTGACATCTGTGGCATGCTGATGGTCAGAGAGAAACAGTAGCTAAAGTTGCATCCAACAACTTCATTTATACTTGTTCATGTACAGACGCAGCTGCTTCTCACATGGGACAGAAAGCAGTTGTGAGGAGACTCAGTACACTTTTTTTCTGACAGAATTAGGAAGACTAGCAATTGTGCAGGAGGTTATTTTTCACATGTGCTTGCCATTTTCTGAAAAGATCATTTGAAAAAAAAAAAAGTCAATAGAAAGATTTATGCATATGAATAGTTTACAGAAGGCATGATTTATGGAAACTACTGTTTTCAGATAGCTAAGCTCCATAAAGATTACCTGACAAATAAAATGTGAGAGGTGAAAAATTATTAACAGTCAAAACTGAGCTAAACGGCTGCAGGAGTGATTTTACAACTGCAGCTCAAATCCCACCTGGGCTTAGCTCGCTAAGGAGAAATGCAGAGTTACAGCAATGAATCAGCAGCCATCCCATGGGCTTCAGTGAGTGTTCAGAGCAAAGCAAATTCTGTACTTGCACACAATGTTAAGTATCAATCTCACTAAGGCAGCTGATTCACAGTTAGGTTAACAGAAAAGTCAGAAAGAAATCAAGATTTTTTAATCCTTTACTCTCATAAAAACAGAAAACATTACACAATTTCTATGTTAACTTAAACAACTTTACAACCCTGGAGGCTTGGAAATTAACTATTTTTTTTTCCATCTTCATTTTCACTTTTCATCTTCACTTTCGTGTATGGAGTATTTTCTAGTTTATATATAGTGTTAACACTAACTTCCTAATTCTGTCCTCAGCTCTGTATGGGCAAATCAGAAAGACTCCAGCGACAACTTGCAGTCCCCTTCTGTGTCCTATGACTCATGAATGGAGCAGCTGCTTCCCAGAGTTACCCAGATCTGCAGTGCACGGTGTTTGAGACGTAAGAGAGTCAGTACAAAAACAGCAAGGTATCTCTATGTTATTCCTTCTACTTGCTTCTGGCATGCTAAGTGAATAGTTATAACTTACCTTTACAGTGAGCATATGGCATAGTAATGATGTAATCTTCACTCCTGTTTAGAAACAAAAGCTTTGCTTTCCCATCCAGCAATGCAGAAAGTGAGTTTCCTAGAATTTAAAAGAACAAATTCATATATATTAAAAAGCATGACATACACAGCTGCTCATCTTATTCTACTTTAGGAAAATATTTGCCTTTAAATGTAGGTCTCTAGTGACAGAAGAGAGAGGAAATGCTTAGAATTCAGGACAGAGCAAATCATTTAACATTGGAGGCAGCAATTTTAATAGATTCTGCATGGTAGAATTCATTTCACTCCAGCATCTAGTCCATCACAGAAAGGGCAGTAGACGAAATGAGCCATCTGTGGGATGAAGAGAGCATTTCCAGGGCTTTAGGAGTTTTCCAGATCCTCCTCCTGCTCTCACAGTTTCTGGCATATGATCCCAAATAGCACATCGAATTGCCAGAAGGACAGCAATGACTCTTTAAAAATACTCCTACCTGAGGATAATATTTGAGAAGTATTTGTCTTAACAAAACAACAACAACAAAAAAATCCAGTATTTTAAATAATGACAATGTTTCAGAGCCTGGAGCTGTCCTTCTAGAGGACAATGAGATTAACAGATTAACAGATGAGGACATTTTGAAGCTCTAGCTTGCAATTCCTTGAATTCTGAGAGCTCAATAAACCAAACACATTTATGCAGAGACTGCTGCACAAGTCAGCTGGATGATCAAATCTCTCTGATTTGTGAGCACATGCAAAATAGGTTGAAAATCAAGTGTCCACAAATCCACATGAACATTTGCTTTCTGAAAACCAGGTGTCTAAAGCTCTCAAAATTTCTAGCTGGTTTTTTTTTTTCTATAGATCATCTCCCACTGAGATGGTGGAAATGTGAAGGAGAACCAGATGATCCCAGACTAGGGGTTACTGTGGCCTGATGGTTGATGTTCTAAGCATTTCTTTGCTCTGAACCCTCAATGCACTCTGGAACAGTTGCAAAACACAACAAAACCACTGTCACAACTGTCACCTGGAAGACCTCTATGCCTCATGTCTTACCATAAAACTTGGACCTTGCCAGAATACTGCCACTGATGCAGAACCCATCCTTCCTATTGCTGACATGGAAGGCTGACACCGGTGGGTGGTGAGAAACCTAGACGAAAATCAGCCATATGTCATAAAGAGCAGTCTTTATAGTCCAAGCAGAGTGACAGACACACACACAACCTCAAGGTACTCTTGGGAATGCACAGGATGCAGGCCATATGACTGAATAAGATCCTATAAGCTCCACTCGCACTCACTGTTAAAGAAGGAACTGCTAAACATGAGTGACAGAACTCCTGCTTAATCCTTTTTCCCCACCCCACCTTTTCTTTCTCTTGTAGATTTGAGATCACTTTAGGCCTACATGTACAATGTCAGATTTTCAAGGCAATAAATGACACGGCAGTTCATGGCAGAATTTGCTTTTATTTTTTTGGTACCATCTGAATAACCTCCATGAAGTCCACATGGTTGTCAGATCCCTTTAGCTATGTAAATCTCAAACTAAATTTTGCCAGATCAGTTTTCTTGTGAATTCTGCCCTCCTTTTATCTCCAAATATAGGAGATAAGCCTTCAGGACAGCAGGTTTAATAATAACTTGTTTAGGTGGTCTATGCCCTTTTTGAAATAGGGAACACAAACCTCAGCAATGTTTTATTAACAATAAGCAGACAATAATATTTCAGAGAAATAGTCTTCCCTGAAGAGACCAATAAATCAGTGTTATATGTGGAGGACTTGCATTTCCTGTCTCAAGTCCCTGCCAAAGTTATCAGTAGTCTGTGTAAATCTAAAGAGCAAAAAAACCCAGCAGCTACTTTATTCCATGTCCCACTCGGGCTGTTGCTACACAAACCTCTTTTCCTGGGGTGAGATGGGAAAGATAATTTTACAAACAGAGGCACCCAAATCAAGTGACTTGCCTGTTCTGCTATGTAAAATGTGTGACTGTTCGTCTGAGGGTGAAACCAACAGCAGCGAAATGTCTCTCCCAGAATAGGGTTGTATGGCTTTTTTATTCCCTGAAAAACAAAGCAACCAAAACCTGCTGAAAACAAATATTTGCAATCCAACTTTACAGAAGTAGTCACAAAACAATATAGGACTTTTCTTCCTGATGTTTTAAAGCAAGTCAATTACAAGATCAATTACAAGAATCAAACCAAAAAACTGGAGAATATGGATATTCTCCTGCTCTCATTTCACCTGAGTCATGGATCCACCTGCTTTTTCTGGTTTGAGATATCCAAGCTTTATTATTTCTGTGATTATAGACAGCATGTACATACTGCCTCTCAGCCGTACACTGCAAAAGCTCTGAGTTAATCAACACTTTTACCTATGAAAACTACTACTGTCTGCTTTAATTCTATGCAATATCAAGCACAACTTTTAAAACAAAAGTAATCTGAAAAGTCTTTGGAACAACAGAACAGCAGAACAGTCAAAGGAAAGGCAATAAGGAAATACACAGCCATAGGAAAAGATTTCAATGCCCATTACATACCAGATTTATACATACTCTTACCTTTGGCTTCTTATAGAAGCCAGACAAATACCACCTCAAAACTTGCTTAATTCGACTGTATGGATCTTCTTCAAGCGCAGCCCTGTAGGATAGGACAGAAAAAGTGTGTTTGAATTCCCTTTACACCATTCACACATCACATATACCAGCGTTATGACATTAATCTCAAAAGTTCTTCACCAGTACAAAAACTGAAATTTTGTTCTGCTGACAGTGAAAAAGGTGTCTGCCAGAAAAAAAGAAAGTTTCTTAGTGACCTATATCACACAACATGCACACAAGCTCCCAATAAGTGACACTCCTCACCCCGCACTCCTGCAAAAAAACCTAACAAAAATCCCAAGGTTTATCAAGTTTGATTGGAAATACTTTCAAGTACGTTAATGTGGTATTGTCACTCACCCTAGCATTTGGTTACAGTGAACAATACAATTTGGTTCAATACAAGAATACTTATCCCTCTAAATCCAAGACAGATCTCATTCTTTTCATTTCCTTTGTTTAAAGATATCAAAGGTGGTATTGGTGGCCTTTTTTAGCTCACTAAGATTTCACAGAATAATTTCGGCTAGAAGAGACTCAAGGTCATCTTGTTCAACCTCCCACTAAAGAGTGATAAGGGAAGTAAATGTAACAGTAGGATTCCTTGTATTTCCAACCTGCTCAACTTGGAAAATTTATCTGAATAAATTCTCACAAAACGCATTTAGAAGGTGCATCCATACCACAAAGAAGTTTATTTAACAAAACCTTCACATGTCTCCAAGCCTCTTCAGATCTCAGCACTGAGTCATTTTCTGAATTTCATATGTTACAAATAGGATAGAAAGAGCTTGAAAATACCTTATAATTCTACAATAATCCGGAAGCAATTAGGTGAACATGAGTAACCTGTGCTGCACACGTAGACTTGAAAATATATCATGCATATTCCATGGAGAAAGATGGTCCTATTTATAAGCATAACATTTCCTGTTTTCTACTCTGGTGCCCCTAGAAAGGTGCATCTGACCAAGGGTGTTAGAAGATGATTCCCACTTTTTTAATAAGCCAAATAATTATATTGCTTTCTGGGACTGAAGCAGTCAGAAAGACTTCCACAGTTGGTGCTCTGTCCCTCAGGGCTCTGTACACTGGTACACCAGGAGGTGGCACAGCACTGCTGTGAACACTCACAAGAGCCAGTCGAATCCCCAACAATCCATCTGGGTCAAGACTGCTACATCCTGAGCTCTCCTTGCTCCCTATACTCATACCCTGCCAGCAGTCCCTCTTTAGAAGGTCTCACGCTGGCTGCTGCTGCCTGGCTTGATTTGTTGTGTATTATTCTGTATTACTCGGGAACTTCTCAGGAGTACAAGCACCCTTCTGCCAGCGCCAGACTCACACTGTCATGTGTTTTGGTGCATATAAGAGATTTATGGACAGCCAGGTGTGCTCTGAGCGCTGCTTACTGGGAAAGCAGATCCGCGTGGTAGTAGTAGTCGGACAGTTTGTTTAGGAACGAGCGGGGCTCTAGGATGAAGGTGGGCAGCACCACTCGGGACAGGTCCATGCCAGGCCGCAGCTGCTTCAGCAGTATCCACATCAGGCTCTTGTTCTCCTCTGAGACAGTTTCTGTCTGAGATGACTCACCTGTCTGATGGAAAAAGGGAAGGTCAATGCAGAAGCCAGGAAACTCTTTTCTGCAGGTGCATTTTCAAAACATTACAGGCCTTAACACTGCAGGGTCCACTAGGGCTTACAATACTTAAAGGTCAGTCACAGCCTTCATTACTTATCCAGGTTTTCATGTGTGCATGTGCTGGAAATATAAATTAATTCCATCTTGAAACTGTTGTGCAAGGTCCTATTGGAATCACGGTGGAAAGAAAGGATGGTAAGAGAAGAAGACCTTCTACCTTCTGGAGAGCAGTTCTGCAGAGAGGGACCTGGGCGTCACGGTGGACGACAAGTTGACCATGAGGCAGCAGTGTGCCCTCATGGCCAAGAAGGCCAATGGGATCCTGGGGTGCATTAAGCAGAGCATCTCCAGCAGGTCGAGGGAGGTGATTCTGCCCTTTTACTCAGCCCTGGTGAGGCCGCACCTCGAGTACTGTGTGCAGTTCTGGGCTCCCCAGTGCAGGAGGGACGTGGAGCTGCTAGAGAGTCCAGGGCAGGGCTACAAAGATGATTAAGGGCCTGGAACATGTGCCCTACGAGCAAAGGCTGAGAGAGATGGGCCTGTTCAGCCTGGAGAAGAGAAGGCTGAGAGGGGACCTCATCAGTGTATACAAGTACCTGAAAGGAGGGAGTGAGGAGGATGAGGCTGGCCTCTTCTCAGTGATAGCCAGAGATAGGACTAAAGGAAATGGCAAAAAATTGAAGCACCAAAAGTTCCACAGGAACTTGCGAAAGAATTTCTTAACAGTGAGGGTGACAGAGCATTGGAACAGGCTGCCCAGAGAGGTGGTGGAGTCTCCTTCTCTGGAGATCTTCAAAACCTGCTTGGTCACCACCCTGTGCCACATGCTCTAGGAGACCCTGTGTGTGCAGGGGGTTGGACTAGATGACCTCTAGAGGTCCCTTCCAACCTTAGGTATTCTGTGATTCTATGATTCTAAGAGGCAGGAGGAAAAACAACATCAAGTCATTTCTGGTTTGCTTTTCCTCAAATACCTTCAATAACCTTTTCTTCTCTGCTGTAACTAAAAGCTTTCACAAAAGAGGAAGTTTGCTGTGGACAACAGTATACCTTATTAACTGTCATGTGCTTATTTTGATGTATGCCAGCCGACTGCCGATAACAAACTCCATCATTGCACACCACCACCCACTTTTCCTTACATTACTGTCGCCACTGGGGTAAGATTTAACAACTAGTCCAGTATGTGTACCTCAGGGGAGGAGAGGCCAGGCATTTGGTCAGCAACACAAATCTAATAAAACAACTAAGCATGCATGGAAACTTTTGAAAGTTTCCACAAAATTTTTATTTCAAAACTTGGAAATTTGGAAAACCGGATTATTTCCTCTGCCTAAGCAATCACACTACAGCCAGGCTTATTTTAAACTATACAAAGCATTACTTTGTACAGCAGAAATGTATTCCTTTTTGTTGGGTTTATATGGCAGCTTTATGTTTTTATTTAAAACCACAGAGAGCTTCTTCTCCTTCATCCCCCCACCACACCACATGCCAGCACTGCCTGGTAAGCTCATTCAAGCATCACAGTAGCAGTCTGCCCTGTTAGTATTCCTAAGACAATTTTCAAGTGACAAAAACTCATTTCAGAATTGGAAGCACGTTGTTAGATATTAAGTTCCCCTTCATTTTGCTGTTGTTTAATTCCTCAGCTATATCCAGAATCCCCTGTTTGGTCCCAGTCGCATGTCTGGGATGGGATTTGAGAGGAGAGGTGCCACTTCTCTGCTTTCAAACTGCTTCACACCCAGCACCCAGCTCTGGGGCTGCTCGGGGTGTCACAGTGACAACCAACTGACAAAGGCTCTTGCACACAACACAAGTGCACCCTCCTGCTGCTAAATGACACAAGAAAGTGCATCCCGACAAGAAACAGCCATTTAGGAATCAAGCGGCTTAAGCGACTCAAACGCTCCATTAGGATGCACAAAAAGGATGTTTCGTGCATAATGAGGAAAGGAAAGCACCATATTTTGTATCACGCAACAACTGAGCAGCCTAATTGGCAGCGATACATGCTCGGAATGGCAATTCTCCCTCCCACTGGCACCGTGAAGCACTGTCGTGCCAGTGCTATGTGGCTCTTTAGTGCAGTAACTGGTTAAAGCACTCGCTGCTTCTGGAAATGCGCCAAAGTTGGCAGCAGAGCCGCTCTGCATAATGCAGAATTACTAGAGCACGTGATAATTCAACACAATTTTGCAGCAAGCTGTGCATGGCTTTATCTGTACTACACTGGAACTCACAGAGCAGGTTCTTAACTGCATCTAAAGAGTTGCTTGACAAATACCATGAACCCAGACATATTTCAATAGGAACAGGAAAGTCTTTAAATGACTTTTTTCCCATTTACCTCCCCAAATTCTTCATAGATCTGTTCAATATATGTGGTTCCTTTCCCTCCTGGGGAGGCCTCTCCGTGAATTTCTGACTGATCACTCTCGCTTTCATTGGTCTTCCGGCTGTTCTCATGCGTTTCATTCTCTGATTCCTCTACATTGTCTCTCTCGGACTTGTCTGAAAAAGCGTCGTTCTCCAAATGGTGGTTGTTCTCCAAGGCTGAGTCATTCAAACTGAAACAGAGAGTTGATTATTTGCTAGAAGAGAATTTTGCCTTTTCAAAAAATAATAATAATAAAAAAATCAATGGAATGTAGCACATGGGGGGAAAATGACACTGTGGAATACATTTTTTTTTTCAGTACTGCTATTACTTTATTTCAACAGGACAGTCCTAAGTCAGCCGTACATTTGGAAAGGTGAGTTTAAAAATCAATACATGTGAGTATTTTCGCACACAAACTATCCTGGATAACTTGTTGCCACTAGATAATGTTGTGAGCAAGAGCTCTATAGTTCAAAGCACATAACAAGAATAGCCAGATAATAACGGCATCCAAAGAAAAATGTAGAAGAAGCAGCAACCTTCGTGCTCTCTGATTCAATCTTTACAGAAAGAAGAAAAAGCCAAAATTAAGGTGGTCTATAGCATCTCCATTTGAAAAAGCAGATACAGATCATATAACAGACAGTAAACATGACAAGATGTACCTGAAATGGTAATTATTAAATGCCTAGTTTTTTCCCAAGAAATATTTAGCATAGGCTTCAATTTTCCAATTTTCATACATGCCTTCAAACAAACACCACATCTTTGCTTGGCTAGCCTAGCTCTCAGGTGCTGCTGACACTTTCCTCTGAAAATTTCTTACCTCAGCCTTCATGCTTTCTCATATCTGTGAAACAAAGTTTTGGTGGAGCAAATGACTCTTTCCTTAGATTCTTCTGCTTTTCTCCCCTACTCCCCAGAAACTACCTGTCTGTAAACAGATGTTTTTAAGGGATGTCAGATTTACTTGAAGTGAAAGTGAAAATCATATGAAATGCCACTGAACAGTGCACTGATCACTGCCACCACCAGCACAAGACTTAGGACATCTGGAATCAAGCAGCTGCTCTGGGGAACCAAAGGGAGACCAGAAACTTATTCTGATTTCTGAGGAACAAAGTCAACAACCTGAAGTGGAGCCAGGCACTTCTGTTCTTCCACACAGCATCAGCAGTAAATATATATGACATGCTAAAACCAAACGCAAAACTATGAGCTTGAACTAAAATCAATGTAAAGGCTTCCAAAGGGACTTGGATCAGTCTTGAAAAGCCAGGAAGAAACGACTATGCTAAAGTCAACAGCTGGCTTCCATTTTACCCAGAAACACAAACGAGACAGCTTTTTTCAGAGCTAACTTACTGTTTCAGTGTAATGGAGCTGTCTGATACTAGTGCTTTATTCTCTAGCGTTGTTCCTGGAAACTTTGACTAGTCACCAGGACTTCCGTATGTTAGGCGGTGCTTTTCTCCACAAAGGAAACACACTTTGGCTCTGCATCAAACAAGGAGACAAGCCAGATATCTGGAGTTGCTGAGATAAGAGATGGAAGCAAGAAGAAATACAGTTTCACAGTAAGAGAGGAGTATCTATTTCTCTTAAGGTATCTTGTCTAAAATCAAAGATTTGCACAGATCCTCAGCCCTTGATTTGGCAGCATGATTACATAGCTCTCCCCTTCCAATATTCATATGCTACTGAAGACACTGATTTCAATGCCACTGTATAATTCTGACTTCTCTCCCAGCAGGGGAGCAGAAAAGCAGCCAGCAGGCAAATGTGGCTTTGGCTCAAGCGAATATCCCCCCTTGCCAAGTCTCTTGGGGATTGCTTTCTCTGGAATACATAACATCTCCCTTTTCTTTTTGTTTTTTCCTTTTCTGATAGAGTTGTTTGGCTAATTTGAAGATAGAGTTAAATGTAATTAACTGGCCCCCTAACAACAGAGTGCCAATTTAATTGGTACGATTCCCTGTAGGGAAGGCATTTAATTAGAATAATTTAATCCCTGCAAGGAAGCTGCTGTCAGTGGCAAACCCAAAACTCTTTGCTCAGGACTTGAACAGTTTTGGTTTTGCTTCTTCCTTTGCTGAAATGTTCCTCATTCCTCCAGGGTAACTCATCCTTCTGACCTGTAATGACAAACTCTCCTGGGCTTTAAGCACTAGAGAAAATCTGGGTAGGAATTAAAACCAGCAGAAAAATTTAGAGTGGAAACTGACTTGTCCTTGTTCATATACCCCTGACTTGAAACACTCAGCTAAAAATTGAGCTTTTCAGAAAAAGCAGACTCCATCTGTGCACTCGATGTCCTGCTGAAGACTCTGCCATGGGTGCTACTGCTGAGCACTTCAAGAGGCCTTTTATTATCTGGCAGATAAGCACTGAAGCATTTCTGCATTGTATGTTGGAGCAAAAATACTTTAATACAGTTTTAACTCCATTCTTTGCACTTGCCATTTAGAGTAGCCATGGGTCTACATGCATGTCTTCCATGCCACAGGCTCCATTTAATCTAGGATTTAAGCATACACCTCCACCAGCTGAAAAACAAATCCAATCCACTGCCTTCCTGGATTCATCATCAAACAAAAAGCTCATAGTGAGCAAAGTCCTAACAGACTCTTAGGCAGAGGGAAACTAGAATAGTATATTCTCAGAGAATAAGATATACAGAGCATACTGTATTCACTGAATTACTACCCTAAAAATTACTGTCCAGTCCATGGTACGTGTCTGTAAGCCCTGAGAGCCAAACTGACATCAGCAGAAGTAGCAACAGACACTGCATGTCCCCTGGAGTGGGAACTATCTATTCCACAGGGATTTTTGAGATCACCTATTTAGCTATAAACAACAGATAATCCCCTCCACCTTTTCTTATGCTGCTTAAAGAGCACTGATGCGAGTTGTTCCAAAATGCTGCTGTAGTGCTGTGAACAGAAGGTGGCTGCAGGGACTTTTTCCCCATATTTGAAAATTTATCTGAGGTATTGAAGAAGAAATTGGAAACCACTCAAAACTCCTGCAGAGAGAGAAAGTAATTATACATCTCAGGATGCCGTATGCGCAGCCTGCTGACTATGACACTGTATTATTAGTAGAAAGAATGCATTATCAAAAAACAGATCAGACTCCCGCCCATATGTGCTAACCCATAGACAGATACTGCAAGTGTCTAGCTAACTCCAGACCCCCTGTAGTGGTTAGACTCTCCAGTCTCTACTCAGGAAAGCCATTTTTCATGCCAGCATCACCAGAGAGTGTTTTGGCCCAAGCAAGGGATGGAATAAATTCGCTTCTGATGCACAAGAACACAGCTGAGGTTCCCTCCAACTAGGTGACAGCAGGCCCCACGTTCATCAGACTTGATGGACACAGCAGAGGAGCCTGGAAACTTATCTTTAATTGCCTTTTTAAAGTGAACTCTGTCTAGATTATGATTAGGTTAAATGGATGGCCACATATGAGCCAATGCAAAGCTGCTCTGGGTATTAGGAAGTGAAAGTCCAGGCTTACTGGAAGAGCTCCTGATCCGAGATGGTGCTTGTGTGTAAGAGGTTGTTGAGCCCTGCGTGGGCTGCATCGGTCGAGCAGTTCATTTCTCCATCCTTCCCCTGCTTGGAGGCACTGAGCCGAAAGAGGCTGGAGCAGCGCAGGGCAAGCTCCAGAGCATCCAGCCAGCACCGGCCTGCAAAAAACAAGGGGAATTATTTAGGCACAGGAGAGCAAGTAAGACGATTTGTGCACTGCCTCTAAAAAGCTTCTTACCTCAGCACAAAGCTCATTTTAACACAAGAAGTCACTGTGTACAATAATCTACTTTTCACATAAATAATCCCTAGGTTATCTGGCTGGAAATGGTAAACACTTTGGCAGCTGCATGGGTGACACACGTGCACGGGTAATAACAATGGAAAATTCACTGCAGCTTTGTTCTGACAGCACCTCTTCCTCTCCACCTACTCATTTTAGCTTTTCTTATCCTGCCACAAAAAGGCCTTACCTGAAGGTAATTTACCAATACAAGAAAATTCAGGCATGGCACAAAGACGAGATGAACCCAAAATGCATACTGGCTCCTCCTGTAATGCCCCCTCCAAATCTACAAAGTCATGCGTTAGTGTTAAAGCACAACCAACTATTGCAATGCTGGAGCCTCTGTATTCTTGGAAACAGCCTGCTGCAGTAGTTCAGAGTCACTAATGAGGCCAGGACACCTGCAAATTGGCTGAGCACTCAAGTATGGAGGTATCAAGGGAGAAACCCTCTGATTTCTAGCCTGTAAAACAAAGCTTTTCATTATGATCCTCTGAATAAATTTTGAGATAATTAGAAGTGCACTTGAGAGGCAGTGAAGAAAACAACTAAGGACTTTGCTCTGGCAATGGCAACTTACTACAGACAGCTTTCCTCTAGACCACATCCGAGGTCCTGCTTGGGAAATGGTGCTGTTACGTTCTACTCTGTTACACAGTGAGCATCAGGCATATGTTTAAATCACACCGGGATCTAGCCACTACTGGGCAGAATTCCCATTGACTTTGCCATAACCAAAATATAGCTCTTTAAGAAGATCAGTGAGATTTTAAAAAATTCACATTACAGGTATATAAAAAAATATTTATAAATTTGAGTAGCTCTTAGCGCTTGCTTTGACATAAAGTTATAACCAGCGAGAGAGAGGGAACCGCTCCCAAGCTTGGAATAATTCCACTTGAACACAGAATCACAGACACCACAGAGCCCAGGCATTTCCTCCAGTTTCCTCCTATAAATTCCATCAGGACCAGCTTATAATTTAATAATAAAACCTTTGATAATGATTAATAAAAGATTAGGAAGGCTAAAGGATATTGATTTCACACTACTTTGTATTTAACAAACTTTTTTACATTAAGGTTCTACACACAAGAGTATTTCCCTCCTCACCAAGGGGAGGATTTGCATGGATAAGCCGTTAGAGTAAATGGCAGAACTGAGGCAAACCCACTTCCCCCTACATATCTCCTCTCCCCGACCCATTAAGTTGAAAGCCCATTTTTGGCTATTATTTTGGCTATTATTTGAAATCCTGTGCTCAGGCAGCAGCTCTCATGCCTGGCAACACTTTGGAAACCTTAATCAGGGTCTACTTAAAAAAAATGTTAAAAATCTTTATTTTAATAATGCAGTGCAGAAGCACAGGGCTTTCGAGGAATTTTCCTTAGAGAAACGCCCTTTGCATTAGCAAGCAGTATTACTTCTGTCCCACAGAGCACAGGAATGGCACCAGGGTATTGCCCTACTTCCATTTCTAATGAAGTAAATTCAAGAGATGCAGAGCAGCATAAAAGACACAGGCCTTCGGCCATCAGGTGGTGCTGTGAATCTAAACAAACACATAACACAGAAGCAGACGCGAAGTACGGCATTTCCTCTGCAAATGAAAACGTTGCGTTCTTTGCAAGTGGACAATGTGGTAATTGCACCACAACACCACAAAACTATGCCCTCCGAGTTTCAAGGCCTTCACACAAGATAAACCTGTTTCCTCGCTACCGGCCTACATGAAACGTTTTTATGTTCAAGTGATCTAGCTGTTGAGTAATACCCATCCTTATTATGAAAAGGAAAGGAGAATTCTGGCATTTGGATTACTTAATTGCTTATATAATGAGTCTACTCATTCCCTTAGGAATTGGAGAAGGGGAAAAAAATATGTGGTCATGTAATTAGAGGTTATAATCTATAGCTGTTGTCATTTGCACAAAGGTTTCATCGACTACATTTATTCTCACATTTCCACATTTTCAGTGGTTGACTCCAGTCATTTCTGTATGCAGGATAATTAGATCAGAGAAGCAGAATCTGTGTTTCTTAAGAGGAGAAGAGCAGCACAATATGATTCAGATAAAGGAAGCAAAAGTTTAAAAAAAAGGAGCTGGGAAAGAATTACAATTGCATTTGTTTAGAAGGTTTGAGGTTTTAGAAACCGTAAAGTAAAATGCTTCAATCAATTATCAGATTTTTATTATAATCTGTGACAGACTGTTTCCTAAACAAGCTTATGTTTAAATCCTGGAGGAAAACCCAAGAACATATCATCAGCCTATGGCAAAATCCCCCACAGGGTTTTAAGAATTTACTGTACCAAATGGTATGCTACTCTATCCACCTCAGTGACTATTTTGGGAGAATTTTGCATAAATTCTGTTGCATCAAGAAGATCGGTATTACCTGGGTGCAAGGAACAAAGTGTTCCCTTGACCAGGCAGTCTCGAAGCAGGATTCCTTCTCTTTTGCATGCAGCATTTTGTGCTGACCTCAAGGGCAGGACCGCTGGAGGGAGCTGTGACTCTTGCATTGTGTTGGGATGGCCGGGAATGTAAATAGTCCGCTTGCACAGACCCTTCCCATCTGGATCAGAGACCGCATTCACAGCCATCACAAGGAGAGACAAGTTTGTAAGAAGCAGCAAACAAGACTGAAGGCACATCCCATGGATGTGCCCCATCTCCTCTAGACTGCCTGGCCCAACGGGCTGGACTGGGTCTCAACAGCCCTCTGAGAGGATCTTCAGCACCGCTGGCCAGTGGGAATCACACAGGATTCCCTCACTCTGCAGGGATGCCCCTGTCCATCTCTACAGGGTGTTACTGGTACCTGGTGCTCAGCTGAAAACTGGAGCCTGCAGCTGAAAAAAACATTTATTTTTTTCCCCACAGACAAAAGGGAACTATTAAAAAGAAACAAATTGCAAAAAATATTTCTACTGCTCTCTCCTGGAAACACACAACCAAAAGGTTGCCTACACTGCTGAATCAGGGTTAGTTCAAGGAACTCCTTTTAGAAGGATCTGGAGAATGGCTTAGTCCTCAAGCAACTCTCCAATTACAACAATAGCCTACAGAAAAATCAGGTAGTGCTGAAAGCTCTTCACTTTTGAAATTCTTTATAGGCACCTTCATGGCACCTAAAAATACTCACAATTGGATTTGCCAACTCTATCTGCCACATTTTGCAAGGAATGATCACTGAAGTGCCAGACAACCTTCCCTTAGCACTCAGCAAGAAAAGTAAAAATCTCCTCGAGGTGCAATCACAATGCTGCACACTGAAATCTCATCCGGGGACTATACGCTTTGCCATCGAATACTTGTAGCTACAGAATAGCTAGGATGAATCTCTTACCAATTAAGACTTCAAAGGCTTCACACCTAGTAGCCATACATTCCTCTAGACAGGCATCACTAAGGCAGCATTATTCTTCTTGAATTATTAAAGTCATCCAGCTTTCGGCTTCCTGCCTCACACCTCCAAAACAGATGCTTTTAAGAATCAGCCTGAGGTAGACTGCCACCTGGAAATGATGAATTCTTGCTCAAGTGCACACAAATCACAAATGATGAGGAAGACACTGATTTGCTTCAGTCACTGAACATTGAGGTCACCGTATTCAGCTGACTGCTTCTGATTTTGCTGTACCACTTGGGTGTCTACATACATGATTCATTACACTTTGGCTGTCAAGCTGCGAGGATGTAATCCTTCAATTAGCTGCCAGTGCAATTTATGCACCAAGCTATATAAAATCTGGTTGCAAATGTATAGATTTAAAATAGCTGTAAAAGGGCTAAGGGAGGGCAGACATAAGTCTAAGAAGATAACTTTATTTTTTTCCAGTATCCCTGGGATGCGATGACGTACTTCAATGTAAACTGAGTTTTGAACTGCAATCCTCCTCTTGGTTTGTTGCTCCTGTGCGTGACCATCATTGCAATAATGTAATTGTTCTCTTCAGATCAGCATATCCATTTTGTGAGAAGAGCCTGGTGACTACCAATGACTAAGGAAATAATAACACAGCAAGACAGACAATCAGTTTTTCCACATAACTCCATCCACATCAGGCAATGGAGCCTATCTAAAGCATGCCTGGAGGAGGGGATGCGCATAAGGAACAAAATGCAAGTGCGGTTTATACTTTCTCTCTTTAGCCTTTAACCCTTTCTTATCTGCAACAGTGAGTTCCCTCCAATAACCCGTTTGGTGGTACTACCCACGAGACATGTTTCAGCAACTAATTCCAACACTTTCATCAACACAAATGTGATTTGCAGACACAGTCATCTGCTTGGAAAAATAAATTTTCTTTACTGAAGCTAGCTTAAGAGAAAGACCCTGGTTTTGTACAGGTTGAGCCTTGTGGGCTGGTTCAACCTTCCAGATGTCTTTAAAGCACATCACAGAACAGACTGCTGCAGGGGTCTGTGAATGTGAAATTTACTGTAGCTTGACAGTGGTTTGGCAGGCTGTCCAGAAGTCAGGACCTCAAATCCTGCCAACAGGCTGTCACAGATGGCACAGCAGAGGGGAAAAAAGAGGATTCTGAAATGCAGAGAGAAAAAAAAGTAGGCCGTGTAGCTGCTGATCACAATATAGCTGCATGCATAGCAGAACTGTACATCTGACATATGCTATAACTCAATATTTCCCAGCAAGTCAGAGGCTTCCATCAATTCCTGTTAAATTTGCCAGATGTTTGGCAATTCATCTTTTGCTATGAACATGGGAGGCTGGGTTAAGAATATCGTCAGGACACTTCCTCAGAGATGCTGCAGATTCACACAATATCACACCTCCGGAGGAGACATGATCATACCACAAACACACACTAACATTATGCAAGGGAACAGATCCCACCTGGCCCATTTCTGTCAACCAGCTTTGCTCCTTCCATATAAAATCCCCATCTCCCTTGACCATATGTATATCCCGTATAGCTGTCCAATGCATTAAAGAAATGAAACAAATTGAAATATACTCTCCAAGAGATGCCTGTTCACAACAGATAAACCTCTACAATCACCTACAACCATCTGAGTAGCTGGGCTGCCTTTAGAGCAGTTTGTTCAAGATTTCTTTAAAAGTAGCAGTTTCCATTTTTTGTGCCCTGTCTTCCTAAGCTTTACACTATCTAATGATGTGAGGACCATTTGCAAGTCACAGATCCTGAGTGCGACAGCCAGGCATTTGTCTATTTGTCAGCATGTCTACACTGTTCCACGGAGCTGAGATGCCCAATCCACCTCTTCTTCCTACTCAAGGTTCATCTGCTTCTCACAGCTCCCTGAACTTAGCTGTGAAGTCAAATAGTTTTCATTTTACCACTTTTCATGCTAGCATTTCTGGTGAGATACAATATCAAAAGCTTTTGCAAAATACAAAGCCAAAGCGACAATTCTCAAAGCTACATTTCTGTCCAGCTGTCACTGACACCTCCCAGAACTAACTGGTAGAAGTCATTTAGGCATAATTTACTCACTCCAAATCTGTGCAGGTGGATCTTGAGCATTGCTAATGCTATTCAAAAGCTATTTCACTCTAAACCAAAGGTTCTAGCTGCATTCTAGACAGAGATTATTATGATATTTGACTTACAGGTTTCTCAGTTCCTGCTTCTTTCCTCGATCACATTAGATTTCCATCTAACCATAAAATGCTACCATAAGGCAAAATACATAAAAATTACCCTAAGTTCTCAAGTGATTCGACTTAGAGCTATCTGACCTTGGCACTCTTCCCAAAATTCCTGGTAAACATCTTGGCCATAGCAACACATTCAAATAACTCACTGTTTGAAGCTCTTATGATATCAAAGACAAATAATAATTCACCAGGTAGAAAGCTTCTGACAGGCCTTTAAATATTGAAAGTTCTCAATTCGGTTCATTTTGTGTTTTTTTCAGCACTATGGTGCATTACCCAGACAAAGAGATCATAGCTGGAGAGATCTTACCTCTAATAATCTCCTCTGCCTACTTCTAGCTTCGAAGCTTTTATGGGTAAGGCTGATTAAAACAAAACTAAAGCTTTCTACTCTACGAAACTTGCCCACAACAGTCCACAAAAAAGAGGGAGTACAAATTCAGCCACAGGCCTCTTTGCTAGGGTGGCTTTAAGGTTTCATCATTAGGCTTCTGCCAGAATGAAGATTTTTTATTTAGAAGACAACTGAATTGCAAAGAGAAAAAAAAAAACTTTATCAGATAGCATTTTGTCTTAGATGCAGGCAGTGACTACACTGCACACTTTCTAGGTTAACAGAAAGGCAAGCTGCATGGATGTCCAAGGAAATAATTTAGACTTGGATTGATAGATATTTATTGAAGTTATTCACTTGCCTAGGAACTCTGTGGGATTGTTCTATCTACCTGTTCTGTAGGCTGTCTAACCAGGATGCGAAATGCCTGGAATTTAGCAGGTCTAGCTCAAAGGCACTTTATTCCTGAAAGACTATCACATCAATCTGCACGTTTCTACGCAAATGACACTTGGGGGAACCCTGTATTCCCTTGCACAAATACGCTGTGGAAGTCACATTGTTCCATGAGGTACAAAAGCATCAAGTTCAAAGAAATAAATGGCTCTATACAAGTTCCACTTAATTCCATATGATCTCACTGCATTAGCAAACAGCTTCCCCTGTCTAGATGGTACAGATGACCAGGAACAGCTTGGTTTGCATAGAAGCAAGATGAATAGTATGCCAAGCCTGCAATAAAGAAAATCTCTTATTCTAAAAGCCATGTCAAAGATGCATTTACCATCTTTGGTGTCCCATTTCCAGCTGTTAGAAGTAAGTGAAATGTAATCATTGGGCCAGAAGGGGTCTGATTCTAAAGCTCCCTGTGTGTCATAAAATGTTTGTGCTTTCTTGAAGTTATCTAGAATAAGAAAAGCAAGCTACCTCAGTATGCTTTGTGGGATAGGTGAAAAATGTCCCTAAAATGAGCAGCCTGCTTTCATTTGCTGCAGGAAAACAAACAGAAAAAAAAGAAAAAGAAAAAAAGAAGAAAATTATGTAGTCTGAAGGTCAGCTGGAATGAAAACATGATTTTAATCTTATCTACTTATAAATCACTGATATTTTAGGCCTTCTAAAGTCATTTAGAGAGATTTTCACATAGTAAGCTGGCATATTTGTTAGATACTGACCTAAATTTACCTTCCATGATTTTGTGAATTCCCAGAACAGTATTTTACAGGACCATCTGTGCCTGCTGTAGTGCGAACCACAGTACAGTAAGTTCACAAGAGATTTCTGGTGGCAGAGAGACATCTATCAACAGCATTCAATATTACTATGCCATTTTTCTCCAGCAGATCCCTCCCTAGTGAAAGACATCGGCAGATAAACTCTAAAATCTCTCTCCAGTTGAGTGTATCAGTAAAACTCTTCTCACCTCAGTTTTGGGAGCAGCTCCTTTCATCTTCCAGTATTTACTTATTTAGTGTTTTTTCTCCAGCTGTAATCCTAGATCCTTCACTCATGGACATGGCCAACATGAATGATGGCCAGTCAGTGAGGAAAATGAAATGTGTCTGTGCTCTGTTCAGACTGTTCAGACACTTGCTAATTAAATGAATCTCAACTTGAGGTGCCATTTTTTCTTTTATGCATTAATTTACTGCATCAACCTGTTTTCTTAACTAGCAAGTAGTGTACAGCACTGAAGTCTACATCGACCAACCCTGAAGTCCCACCAAAGCAAATAAAGACCAAAACTCACCATCTGATTCAGAGGCTGCTCTGAAGATCAAGTAACTGCTGGGAAGAGGCTGAGTGATCGAACCAACATTTTCTCCCTTTGGGCCCTAAAAATGGCAGAGAAAAAAACAAATGATGCAGAGGAAAAAAGCAACAAGTGCAGAGAGGTCTACTGCACTGGCAGCTCTTCTGGAAGGGGGCAACGGGAAGCTCCATCCTCTAAATGCATCAGCAGAGACGAGATGCAGCATCAGAGAAGAGGGATGCTGTAGGCTGACGGTTTCCCCACACGGGTACATGTTGCTGGACTGCAGCCTGTCACCACTGTATCTGTGCCCACTGGGAACCTTTATGATTGTCACCTGGCACAGAGGAAAGGGAGTCCTTCCTCCAGTTTCCAGAGAACAGGACACACTGTGCTTAAAATCTGACAGGAAATTTTGCACTTTAATATAGTCTCCTTTTAGCGTGAGCTGCTACAACATCCCATCTTGTCCTCAACGGAAGGACTAATTTCTAAAAGGGGAATCTGCAAAATATTTTTCAGTAACAGGACAGAGCCTATAAACCTTTCACATAAGAATTTACTCCCTGCCACTGAAAACAGTTCCCATATGCAAGCGTCTGATGGTTAAATTATGGTTTTGTTTTGGAGTTCCACTCAGGAAGCCAAAATTTGTAAAGAATGAAGAGTGCAAGCACAGGACAAGCATCGAATTGCATCTGTGGATGTGCAGCGGGAGGATGTACTGCTGAGAATACAGCAGTCTCAAGTCTGGCTTCTACAGTCTTCCAGTGTCAGGAGAAACAGGCATTCTTGTTACTCACTAGTTTCTCTCCTCCCCTCTCTCACAAGGGGCTCTGAATTCCCAGAATGAAGACTCTTAAACAGGCTTAACAGTCAGGACTAGCAAAGCTGGGATTTGATTAGTGAGCTGAACAGCTCAAGACATTACTAGTGACATTAATGCAATCAGGCAGCATTCCCCCTGGCATTCTTCCGTGCCCCAGCTTTCAGCCGAGCAGGTGCCCAAGAACTCCTGGTAACACCATTATATGATGGAGTTTTCAGTGCACAGATTGACATTGTCTCTATTGGAGGAGAAAAGACACAACTAAATAATACAGATAAAGAAAACATACTTAAAAAGCAACAATAAAAGGAAGTAGGAGTCGACACATTTGGACATGTGGATCAGCACAAGGAGTGGCCAAGTCACTCTGGCAAGGAAACAAATTTAATGGTAAGACATGCACACAGGGTGGCAGCTGTTCACCACAGAGCTCTGTAAAACAAAGCAGGCCATAAAAATAAAGTCAGCATCTCTGAAAAGTAAATGAGCTTCTGTATCTGCAGCACGGAGATACTAATTCTGTTCACCTCCCAGCCTGTGCGTCTCCTGCCCGTTTCAAGCCTAAGACCTCCAAGACAACAACTCTCCCACTAAATGCAAATGTTATCCCTACTACAATGGGATCCCAAGATCAGCTGCAGCCTCTAGACAGTACAGCTAATAAAAAAAACATCTTCAGGTCATTCGTGCCTTTAAATTTGATTTGCAACTCAGAGATGTTATCAAAAAAGGGGGTGTCGACTACATTGGAGACTCCTGGAGACTCATAAAACAAAGCTAACAAAAAAATCCCTTTCATTAGCAGTTCTGTGTATAACGGCAAGCATGAAAAAGAAACTAACTAGGTTATATCACAGGCTAGAACAAACATTCCTAAAAGAAGTGGCACAAGTCCCATAGCTAGAATTTCTTCCCTTTGATTTCTTTAAAGGTATGACTCAAGACACTGAAATCTTTAAAATTAAAATCACATATATTCCCAGACTCAGCAGGCCTGACCCTGACTCATTTACTGTTCTAAATCTGTGACAACAGAAACTTTGATCAGTAACACTCATCCCCACACCACAACATTCAGCTCCAGTAGAGCGATGCTCCAACAGAAATATGACCTATTCCAAGCTGATACTTGGGACAGCTCCACAAGTGAAGCCATCCAACAACCGTACACTCTCTCTGCAGAGCAAAAGGGTGGATGTCCCCATCGTCACAGTAACTGCTAAGTAGGTTGGTCTCCTGCCATCACCCCCACAGAACGTGTCTTCTCTGAAGCAGCACAGAAGCAAGCTGCCGTCACACGATGGACAAGGTGTTTCTGGGGCAATTTTCAGAGCATGCATGGAAGCTTTTCTGACAGGTGCTTGTGCTGATGACCCATTCTGAGATTTTGGTGGGTTTGGCCTCATGCTTTCAAAGGCCTGGGCAAAGCAAAAAGGGGAAAGGTCTAATTCACAAGCATCATGAAGCAGGATGCATATGCATAAAAATTGAACTCTCAAGAAGCCAAGAGAGCGCTGTGTAGAATGAAGTACTCCTTCCTCCCAGGGAAATGCTTCTAAGACAGTGCTAGAAAGCAGAGAGCTTTACAGGAGCAAAAGCTACTTGGTGCATATGTCTAGGTGTTAACTCTAAGAAATGGCCTTTCACCTTATGTTGCTACTGTTTGACAGGTACCCCAAAATTTTATCCTGCTCTAACTCAAGTTAAATGACTGCACACCAAATTTAACTGGCTCACATGATTATAAATGTCTAGGACAATGCTTGAAGCAGACAACATTTGTTCCCGGAGTACATGGCTGAACCTGGCAGTTACTTCTAGACATTTGCAGAGCACCTTAGCTAACACTGACAGAGCACTCATGAGCTTGAGTTTTCTAATGTGAGTCCAAATCAGACCATCAGCTCTAGGCTAGACAATCCTTGGAAATCCCAGAAGCCACTTTAGCCAGAAGTGAAAATTATTTAGCAAGACTTAGTTCTGTCATGATGGACAGAAACTTGGTCTTTTTGTTTGAGTTCAAGCTAATCTATATTTCATGAGAAACTGGCCTTCTTCTTTGCAGAGTAATATAAAACAAGTTTAGACAAGTCAGTCAATTCTGCTTCAATTGCTTTAAAAGAAGGCCACGAAATGACATAAAATGAATCTGTACTTTCAGCAGCTTCAGCCTTAAACTATTGCCAGAATGCTGACAGTTTCTTTGACATCAAGCCATTCACCAGTGGATTTCTTAATGTGTATTTTGGTTTTCACCTTGGGGCTGAAAGCATCTTTCATGCACAACAATCCGACTTGAACTCAGGTTTCAGGAAACATCCTGAAACTCATGCTGCTCAAATACTGCTTTCGAAACATCTGTCTCAAAAGACTCAGAATATTATTTTGACTTTAAAACTCTAATCTCTTGGGACCTTCTCTAGTACACAAACACTTTCAGAGATATATTCCCTTCATATTTAATTCCTGCTTCTGTCACATATTTTCTCAAGAGACACAGGAGTTAGGTACACACACATATAATGCATATTGATAAAAACTCTTTCTCTTGGATGACTCATACCACGTTCTGGCATCTTGCAACACTTCAGCTCTCTGAATGAGACTAGTTTTTCACTATCTTTCCTACTGTGCTTTCCAGAAGAATTCAGCTGATCTGTCATGTCAGAACAAATTTTTTGGTTGATGGATAGCAAATGATTGACAACTTTCTTGGGCATAGGCTCTGAATAAGACAAGCATCACGACTCTTAAAATTGAGTAAGAAGCAAAGTGGCAGCCAAACCTATATAAATAGCATAAAGTAAAAACAATGCACCTAGGCACAGACTAGAGCTAAGCAACTATCAGAAAACAGCAGCTCTTACCCTAGATTGCTGAGGTTTATTTTACTTTTCTCTCTGTACCATACTCGAAATCAAGACTATACCATTTCAGCAGGATGAGTAGGAGTAAGGCTGCTTGATCTGCTCCCATAAGGCTTCCCCTCCACTTCACCTGATGTTTTGGTTACAGTGACAAATGCCATCATTTCTCTCACATGAATCTTTCTAGGCACACTTATTCTACCAACCACTTTGCAGAAAGGTAATAACCTGCAATGCCTTCTATACTCTGGTGATATTTCCTAGAGAATTTATATCTGCAATAACTTAGCAAGCTGCTGTTTTTAATGGAGAAACAAAGTTCAAGAGCATTTAAGTGCTGTCTCTTCAGGGCATCCAACAGAAGTTGCATTCAGTGCTTGTCAAGAGGCACTGAGGTCTTCCTTTTCGCCCATAGACATTAGGTAACTTTTTCTACTTTTGTCTATTCTTGAGGGAAAAAAAGAAACAGATCTCTTCAAAATTTGGAGGGAGTTACTTAAGAGATGTGAGAACTACTAATAATTTGTGCTGCAGGAAGATCCAGAGCCAACTGTTAGAGCTACTGTTCATTAAGAAATGGTCTCAGTCTCTGAGCAACAATAGTCAGAAAAATGACTCTAAACACGGGACAGAAAGCCTTGCTATTTCAATTTCAAAACAGCTAATAAAGGCATGACAGATTAGACAACCTATCCAAAGTCACACCTTCATGGCAGAGCCGAGGCTTAGGCAGACCAGTGAATTCCAGTCCGTCACCAACAAACCCACATCTCAGAGACACTAACAAAAACAAGCCTTAGTTAAATCATTCATCTGATTTTTGTCACTCTGCCAACCCTCTTCTAATGCTGTCAAAAGTATTTAATGCTTTGTACATGCTTTTTTTGTTTTATTCTGGAAAGTCAGTTAATCGTGTCAACTCCTCATCTCCTATTAGCAGATCTAGGCCAGGGCTTGATGTAGCTCCTAGATGTGGATCATTTTTTTTTTCTGCACAAACATGTCTTTCCTTTCTTCTATGAATTCTTCATGAATTTATACACCAAGAACAATACACTTGTCTAAGTAATCACAACACACCATGTTCTTTTGATGCCACACCATGGCCAAACCTCAGTGTCCCCAGTCATTTCATTCAATCCACTTACTAAGAAGATATGAATAACTGAAAACTTAGCACAAACACCCTCAAAAATCTCTGCACCACTTTCCTAATCTTTTAGTCCTACAGGATCCCATTGTTTTAGGATCACTGCCGAGTCAAGGGATGAGGCCAGTTCACTGCAGAGCAGCAAAGCAGAATAGCAGTGCTTGTGTGCTGCTGCACAGAAGTTAATAAGCTCTGCCAGACAAAATCCTGCTCACACAGAGCCACACAAGGCAAATCACCCTCTGCAGTCTGTTTGGAAAGCAGCTTCTTCCTAGCCGCATTTCTCACTGCTCAGAGGCTCTGGTGCCCAAGGAGAAGCTGTTCAGCTCATCATGGTTGTTACCTTTACAGCCCAGATTGACTGATCCAAAGGATGAAACAGCTTAAAACAGAAGCCGTCCTTTTTGGAGGGTCTCTCGATCAGCTCACAAGAATGGAGCAAGATTGTCCCAACCCATTGTCCAATCTTTGGTGTTTTATAAATCAGCAGCACTCCTGGTTTCAGAACACACCACAACTTGGTCCAGCTCTTCAGAGTCCCACGGATCTGGAGCAGAGGTAAGAAGAGATCAGAAAATTGCTTTTAGATTGCTTCTTAAAAGAAAAAAAACAGCATTTATCCCGTATTTATTCAATATTCCTACTTCCAGTATGCACTGCTTGCAGGGTCAGACCAAGATATACCTTTTGCCATGGTTATATTGCATTGTCCACACAGTCTCAGGGTTCTCATTGCAAAATCCCAGACCATGCAAATCCAGCCATCAGAATCTGTTCTTCATATTTTTATTACCGACTTAATGCTTCCAGCTTTCTTAATATTTTAGGCAAGCAGCGCCACTGGCCACATGAGGGTGATTTGTTAATATCTGGAGGGCATTCCAATTAGGGCATCACAGAGAAAAACACTCTAGTTAGTCTAATTGACCTCAGAAATCACTTTAATAGTGCTCTGCCAAACAGAGCTATTAATGGTTCCATCAAACACCACAATTTTTAAGTGCCTTCTAGCTGGTTTACTTCTCTGTCAAGCTTAATACACTTTCTCTCTTACAGAGAGCTGATAGCATGTATTACAGTTAATAGCTTTAAGAATGGGGACATTTCTCTGTAAGGTTAGATTTTGCCTAAGGTGTTCTTGTCTTCATTGTGCGTAGGGTGACTCTCAACTCTTGTATTGGTGCTCTGCTTTGACAGTCCTGGCCATTTGTTGTTGGGCTAGAAACTTCCAGCTGCAGCAAACGCAACATAGGGGCTTTGTATAAAAATCTCAATTTTTAGATTTAGCTTAGTGCCATCATCAGCACTAAACACTGCAGCACAATTTTGTCATCAATCTTATTTCTCAGATAAGCAATACACTTCTCACTTGCCTAGATTCCAACACTGACCACAGAACAGTGTGAGCAGTATTTCAAAATGCTCATAAACACAATTGTCTTGTTTTATGAAATCTTTAATTTATCTTAAAAAACACCAGAAAAACTCTATTTGTTTAGAGGTATTTAAAAAGTAAGCTTTACTATTATAAAACGGGCAAGCAATTCATGATTAACCAAGAAGACCAAATGCTCTAATGAATTAAAAAATAAGCTGTCAGAGATGATATCTCTCAATGCCAGTCCCCATTTGATTTGTCATGTACAAAGTTTCAGGGCTTCAGTGAGAAGCTGTCACACTTGGAGTCCTTGCACAAGGAGAAATTAAAGTTGTCATTGGGTCCACTATGTTTCATTCTAGTCTGTGACGACATAAAATCCAACTGTCAATAGAACAAGCTGCATCTGCCCATTTCTGACCTATTACTCTGTCTGTTCCCTCTTTAGTCGGAAAGCACATCTATGGTCAAAGGCCAGCAGACTCCTTTAAAGAGGAAGAAAGAAGAGTGAAACATCACCAGTTCCTTTGTACTAGGCTCTTTTTGAGAACTTGTTCTTATTAAGGACAAGGAACAGATGGACTGAATTAGGTTAAGATGGAACAGAAACATTCGCCATAACTTTTACAGCAGTTATTTAAGCACTTATTTAAGCAGGAACACCAACTGAAAATTACTCAGTCTTTCCTCACTCAGAAAAGTGCTAGTGCACGTCTCAGACGCAAGTGTTTCTCACTTGTTTCTTTTTCTGACAGCCTCAGAAGCAATGATCAGTACCAAATACCTTCAGCCAGTCTGCTGTGATCACCACACTCGGGTCCTTCAGAGCACTGAAGAGTTGCTTGGTAGCTCTTTTCTTCTCCTGTCTGTAATTTTTTTTTTGTACCTGGCTCAGAACAGAGAAAAACATCAGCTGTAATCACCTCCTCCTTGGAGGAGAAAGGAACAAATGCATTAGAGAAGTCTATGTATAGCACAGCTACAGCCTGACCCAGCACGGGTTCCTCAGAAAGCAGTACAAGGGGGAACAATATTATGAGACAGCAGATTATTTGCTTTGCTTCTGAAGTTCCACTAAGCACCATCAAGTTCTTCAGTTCACGTGTTTTTATTTGGGGGAAATGGGAGAAATTGAATATACAATCATCCCCACCCCTCAAATTTAAGATATTAAAAGTAATTTCATCGAAAAGCAAATCAACAACCATGCAAACAATTATCTGCCCCAAGTGCCAAGAAACAGCCCTCCCAGGGAGAGCAACGAAGGGTTATGATCTTCTTCAGGTGCTCTGTAACACATGAACAGAACACACCAATTACTCTTTTGGTTTTTTTTCCTCTGTTTGCAATATATAATCTAATCACTTTACAAAGCCTGATAATACTCTTAGCCCACCCACAGAACATTGAAAGTCTTTTCTGAGTCTTGGGAAATAACTCCCTGCAGTTCCTATTAGTTTGGAAGGTACTACTTGTTTTGTTAAAAGGAGTCAGCTGATGCTGATTCAGCTGCTGTACACATACCTTCAGTGTTTCCTTCTTCATGAATTTGGCCGTGGGAGACACACACTCTTTGTCAGAGCCATTGCAAAGCTTATATTCATTCTAAAAAAAAAAAAAAGAGTGGAAGTAGAAATATATTAACATGAAGAAGCTTGAGTCGTGCTTTAATGAAGAGCTGTTTGTATCTTCCAGGAATCTATGAAAGAGATGATTGCAGGCTTTGTCAGCGAACACGAGGCACCCTCGAGAAAGGTATCCTGGTAGTGCAATTTAAAATCCTTTCTTACATACAGTGTTGCTCAGAAAACTCCCCACCACGTTTTCTTTCTGTTTCTTCCACTCAGACACTAATCTGGTTAGAAACAACAAAATATCTGTTCTTATTCTTAACTCTGAATATTACCCATTTCTTTACAGATCCTAAAGCATTTCAATTACTTGAATAAAAATTATGGGGAGTAGATGTCTTTCAGAACTACAGTCAGTATTCGCAATGACTGTTGCCCTTGCTGAAATATCCAGAAACATGACTACGCAATAAATGATTTAATCATACTACAGATAATGTAGAAAATTATCATTATGTTGGCCTTGGGAAGCCAGGCACAAATATACAGTCACTTTAAATCATGTTTAACAGCATCAGTGTTGTTTAAATTCATTTTCAGAGACTGCAGAGTGATCCCATGATTGTGCTGATGGGCTGAAAAAAATCATTTACTTGCATTCGACATGGAAATAACACTACTGTTCCCCAAAAGATGGTGCACTCGGAGAGCACAGCCCTCTGAGGCCAGCCCTCAAGCAGGACCCTCCTCGGACAGACACCACCAGCAAGGTGCCCAAGCCTCGGGGAGGGCACATAGGGTGCAGCCTGGGATCTGCTGCCTGCTACATGGCCCTAGTGAAGTTACTTTTCTCTGGGCCTGTTTTCTTTCCAACTTGTCATCTCTCTTATGCATTTAGACAGTGATCCTTTGGGGTAAGGCACTATTTCTCCTTCTCAGCCACGACAATTCGGTAAAACAGTTCAGCCTTCGGCCATGCCAATTTAATGGTTATGACGCAAAAACGAGCTGCATTAAGGAGACTATACATCAGCCATAGTTCCCATTTATCAGGTGGCTGCCATGATGTGAAAGACACCCAGCGGGCTCTCAAACTATCCCATGTGCTTCACGAGTCAGTGTAATCATTTTACAGTGCCTTCAGTTTTGAGAGACCTACTTTTTTCCTCCCTTCCAGTGACAAATCTCTCCAGTTACTGTAGCCATGAGCCACACTGAACATTAATAGTGAAGGATTTAATGACAGCTGGATCAGTCCTTTCCACGGGACTGACATGGAGAGAAACATGCAGTGACATGGCCAGATCACAGCGAACAGGCATTGACTAGCCTTTGGGGACTGCGGCAGAGCAAAAGCAGGTAGACATGCCCCCAAATGCAGCATCTCTAAAGCAAAACTTTCTGGATGATGCAGGACCAGAAAGTAGGGGCAAAAAGGGTAATTTACAGCAGGGAAAGGATTGCTGTAGAATCTAGTGCTACTAAATGTAGAATCATGAGTCTACTAAAAACAGAGCTATGTAGGACACTAGAGAATAAATAGAGAAATAAAGCCTTCATGTTGCAAAGGCACATAGGGAGACCCGTGAAGTCCCTGATCTGATCATGCAGATTACAAGTGGATTTGGATTTAGCACTGCCCAAAGAAAATGCCAGCTCTAGACTCCTGCAACCCATTTAATGTTTGCCCTCTTTGTTTTAGCAGGAAAAAAAAAAACAAACTCCTCCTCTACCTGCAATGCAGTCTCTGATGCATATTTTACGTCTCTTCTACACAGGAGACTTCACTGTAAAAACACAGGATTTATAGTGGGAACCACGGCACCCAGGTGAGACGTAAGCAGCAAATCCTGGTTGTGGGATCTTCATCAGGCTTCCGAGGGCAGGGCTCCGTGCTTGAGGAGGACGCTTTCAGCTCCTCTTTACCATAAAACATTTCTAGGTGCTTAAATGACTTGGAGAAAGAATCCCCCAGAACTATAAAGAGCTTAAGCTTTCATAATTTTCATAATTCAAGACAGATGGCCTTGGGAATTGGTCAGATTTCTCCCTGCTTCTCCCCATTAGCAGGAAGAGTGTCCTGTTCTTGAGACATAATTAGGAGCAGACTCTTTGCAGGCAATTTCCCCACCTTCAGCATGGACAAGGAGGCTGCACTGCTCCTCATCAGCCAGCACAGAGAAGCAGCAAAGCAGAGGCGCCTGTGTGGCTCCTGTGCAGCTATTGGCAAAGCTGGACAAAGCATCGGAACACAAATGTGCTTTTTAAACTTAACTAAGTGAAATACACTGAACTCACTTGTTGCCTGGAGAATTACATTCTTGGGCTTACACAAAGGATAAAAATTCTGAATTAATATGGGGGACAGATATTAATTCAGAGGCACTGCCAGGGCCCCTGCTCTGCCAGATTTCTTGGGGCTTCTCAGCTCATTCTAAAAATGAGCAACCATGAAGCTTCAAATCAGGACAGAGGATGAGACAAGCTCCCTTTATGAACACTGCAATCTTTAGCAGTTCACTTAATACAGTGAAATTTATCTGAAATCAGATTTGTCTGAAATCACTAGGTCAGAGCAGCTGCATGAACAACATGAAATAGCAAAACACCTTTGCTGCAACATGATGACTACTGCAGCTCCCCAAGGTGATCATGAAAGGATCAAGGTTTTATAAAAAGAGAAGCTCACTAAAACCAAGCCATAACACTTGGAGAAACAAAGATTTCAGGTGTGCCTAACCTGAGACTTCGTTTCCAGAAGCTTGACCCCTATCCTCAGTTACTTTTTTAATTAGGCAGACTACAGACTTCTCACTGTCAGCTTTGCCTCTTGTGTTTATAGGAATGTGCAGATCCTAAGTAGCACTTTGCTCCCAGGCAATCTCCAGGCCTCCGGCAGGGAAAGTGCTGCACTTCTGTTTAGAAAGTTCCTCCCTTTGGTACAGAGGGTAGGATTTTAGGCCTCAGGACTACATACCATAGCCCCCACCTATTTGCAGCCTCTGAGTTGTGAAGGACAATGCACAAGTCTCTCAGGTTTAACTTGCTGAATGATCAGAAATAATCAGATTTTGTATTTTTACATGAATCTGTCATAATAATTTTGATAAAGCTCATAGTAGGTGTGAGGTTCATTAAATCCAGGCTGCCAGTTGTAAAAATCCCTATGACAAAGCAAGGCTTTACAAGCACTAAGACACATTAAGAGCATTTAATCATGTTCTATTGATCTGCTTTGCTCAGACTGATAGAAAACAAGAAGCCTTTTGTCATCACAGCTTCTCTCATCATCATTTCTTCAAAGACACTGGGATATACATATGAGCACAGTCTGGCCCTCTCACTTCGCAAGACCTTGGGAACAAACATGGGACTTCATTCAACAGCGTGTGGGGGGAATTTGTGTCCCCTTTAAAATAAAACAAGGGGTATGCTAATAGCAGGCATGTTTAATAGAGTGCTTCTCATAATGCTAAGTCTAGAAGACAGTCAATCTGCCAAAAACTCTTCAGGCACTTTCAGGCCTCAGCATGTTTAAGGGTGGGAATGTGTGGCCCCTTGTGCTCCAGCCAGATGAAGCCACCCCAGGCTGGACGGGTGGCATTCTTGGGTGATGCCCGGATGTGTGCCTGATGCACGGAGAAGCACTTTTTATCCCTGGTAAGTTTGTACCCCCTCTCATCGCAGTCCTGTAGGGATGCACTGGTGATGGGCAGCAGGTATCACAACATGCTGTAGTTTCTTGAAGGCCTTTGCAAGATGACGCTGCACTGCTCTGACCATAAGGCTGTTCAGCTCTTCTTCTGCCTTCATGTCCAAGAAGAACCAAGTCACAAGGAAAGAGGCTGCCATCAGCTCTGGTGTGGGGGATGCCAGCCCCTCAGCATGCCCCAACTTGAGTAACACTGGGAGAATAATTTATTTTGTTCAGTGCAGTCAAGCCCCACTGCACAAAACAGACATTAAAAAAAAAAAAAAAAGTGTGTAATAAGAGACAAAGAGAATTATTCCAAGGCAGAAACATTTAAACAAAGTCATTTTCAGGAAGCAGTCTGCAAATTAATGGCAGTGAGTTGTTCTTTTCTTTGTATTCAAGCGAGAGAAAAGATGAAATCAGAAGGGACTTTGAAGGCAGAACAAAAGTGGCTGAGGTCATAAGTTTTGTTTCATAAAAGTAATAATAGTCATCACATGGGAGACACCTCCTTGCTCCCACGTAACGTCTCTAGTATCTTCTCTACAGATAATTGCTAAACCTGTGCCACTGTAGAAATAAAACAAATGAAATAAACTCCTCAAGTAGCATCAATGCTGTGGAAAAATTCAGTCTAATATTGCAAGTACTTCTTAAATATCATTCCTGTAATAATTCATAGATATTGCAACAGAATTTAAACACTTTGTCAAATCTACTATGGACAGTCCTTTTGTAAAATGGTAGGTGATAAAAGCACATCCAAAGCACAGTAGAGTTAAGGAAACAATTGCCATTAATAAACAAACTTTGGATTAGTAAAGTTTATCTTCCAATTAATATGCGGCTTTAGAGCAAGTTGATTAATTTTTTACCTCAAACTTCCCCATTTCCAAAGATCCCCCTTATGTTACAAAGATACAATATGGATCTTTTCAAGGCTAAAATAGTGCTCTGATGAGCACTAATTAAAAAGAATGCACAAATAAATAGCCAAAGTGACAGCAAGAACTGGGGAAAATCATTCCTGATAGTCAGAAGAGCTCTCTAAGCAACTCAAAATACAAAGTTATACTACTTTTCAGTAGAATGCTTTGCTCCATTGCACCACATTACAGCAATGAAAGAAAAAATCACAGACCTCAAGGGATTGCCATAAGATCATTTAAATGATTCTTTCATGGGAAGAATTTAGAGTTTAGAATATTTAAAGAATATTTTAGACAAGATGGAGGAGTTGCACACTGAGAACAATGCTGCTTCTCATGAATGCTGCAATTACAGTTCTGAACAGAAATCTCCAGGAAAGCTTTGGTTTCCCCCCAGCAAATGCTAGATGTAGCTTTTGTTCCCAGACATAGTTTTAAAAGAATAAGAAAATGAGTGATGAAAACCAACTGGACTTGCAGCTTAAAATCATGCTTTACCAAGTCATTCTGCGATTTTTTTTTACTTCAGCACCTCCATTTAACCTCTCCTTCTCCCACAGGAAACCACTGACCCAAGATGACATGACGGGACTGCTGTGGCTCATCCTAAGTAAGCAACTCGGAGACTTTGGGTGAGTGACCAACGACTGGTGCCTAGATCTGACCCTGTGAGATACCTGGGAGTTTCAGGGGTTGAATGTGTCTACCCAGCTTATGGAGCTTCATTTTCCTTTATTCTCTGTGCAAAATCCCTCGCTTCTCTGCTATGCATTTTCCCGGGCTACTCCAGGATAAATCTCTGCCCACCTGAAGTAACCACAAAATTCTCTGCAGATAATAGGGATTAGAACTGAAGAAATGAGACATTGCTGTGCCTTGACCCAGGAATGGAGTGTATTTATGCTGATGAGAACAGAAATTATCCTGTCAAATGCGTTTTCCTTAGGGCTTTGTTTTATTTACCGCTTTCAGTCTTTCCCGCTCTTGGTAGTATATGTTATCTTTGTTGTGTTTTGCACTGAAATGAAAGAATCTACAGCCACTCCAAGCAGCATCTCCCTGTGAAAATTACTTCTTCATCTATGTGGTGCCGTTCCACTCAGTCTGGGACATTATTCTGCAACAGATGACTACGGTGATAGAAAGAAGCAACCTGCTCAAATCTTGATGGAGACAACTCCCTCTAAAATAACTGCATCTACGATACCTACAGTATGAGGCAGGGCAATCAAACAGCAGCAATGGTTTTGGGGTGGCAGTACCACCACGTGGGGCAGCCAGGCTCTCCCCTAAAGCTGTGCTGAGCACACACCAACGAGTGCTTCACTCTCAGCTTTGCCAAGCTGATTCCCCCAGCTGCAAGAGCTGATGTGCAGCTCCTTGGTTTGCTGCTGTAGGGTGAGCAGGAGGAGAGCTGCCCTTGCAGGTTTCCAGCACTGTGAAGCCTCAAGTGTAAACGTGGCTGTAATTAACTTGGGTTAAAAGCATAAGAATGAAAGATCAGCTTAAGAACACGTAGGCTTTGCAATTACTCTACTAAGGAGCATTCAAGTGATTGCTATATCTAGCAAGGGATAAACTGCTTATAATTCCTTTGCAACTAAAATACGTTTCAAGCAATGACTTAGATTTATATTTCAGATTACCAAAGTCTTGGACAATTCAGGCATGTGGAAAAACTCATTCATGAGGAACCAGGCAATCTCAGCTTTGCCCTCCTGTACATCCCATGCACACAACAGCCAGACTCCCACAGTGTGATATTTTTGGACTTCATTGTGGTGCCAATGTGGGATGAAAAGAGTGAGGCTTCACTGAGCACCAGCCTCAAGGTTTTCCTGACTAGTCCTTTAAAATACCATTTCAGCTCTATGTATGCATATCAGAAGATTACAACATGTTTCTGGACACTAGAATAACTAGGTAAATATTGAGCAGGAAAGGAGGAAAGGGATAAGACAACACTGCAGACTGCAATGAAAGGTGACTTAAAGGATGCTAACAGTGCCAAATGAGGCACACGAGGAGAGAAAAGCGTCTCCTGTTACTAGCAGGCAGGGGGTAACTGTGGTACCTGGCTACAGAGAAGACTTTGAGGCTTAAAAACAGTTCAGTGATATTTTCTACCTCTGTTTGAGCACCAGTCCCATAAAACAAGGCAGAAGGGCACTTGAAAGAGAAAATGAAGTGGGAAATAACCCAAAATAATTTTTTTTGTTCTTTTTTCCCCCTCCATGCAGGGGGGGCTGTGCCCCAAGTGCATGAGATGCAGAACTGTCCCAAGGCCACCTTGCAATGCAATTCACCCGTCGGAGGTGACGCAAGGACATGTGGCTGAGTTGAGAAGTCCAGGTTTCCAAGCCCAGCGCAGGGTCCGAGCGCTCGACCGTCCCTCCTGCCCCTCACGCTGCTGAGCGAGCAACCGCTGCGCCAGGACGGTGGACACACATTGCAGCAGTGCTGAAGGCATGCTGGTTTACAAGGGCAGCTACACGCTGCAAATACAGGGTAAGTTTTAACAGCACAAACCTCTTGTCCTTTACAGGAAAGCCTAAAAATCTAGCCTAAAAAGCTAGCTCCTTAACTTTGTCCTGCCTCAGCATTACCTGGTATCACACTCAGCATTAACTATAGGAGAGAAATAGGGGTGAAACTATAGGGGAAACTGTAGGGGCAAACTCAACATCTCCATGAGAACACAGATTTTCACAGGTAAATGGAAACAGCATCCTCAGAGCTCAGCCATCTTGTAACCACCTGCTGGCCTGACCAGCAGGTATCTGGCTCCAGCATCCTCCAAGCAGACAGGTACCTCTGTCTGCCTTTCTTCTTTCTTTTTCTTCTTTTTTTTTCTTTTCATTTAATTTAGTTAATTAAAATTTAACTGAACTGCCTCTGCCATGTTTTCCCTGTGTTCAGGCTCATGCAGGTACTTCTATTTTGTAGTATCTGTATCAAATCATACATTTGTATCATATACATATCTGTATCAAATCATACATTTGTATGATTTGAAAGTGCCTCTCCCATGTTTATAAACGAGGCCCGAATTTGGCTCCAACGTCCAGCAGACTTACCCAAGGAATAATTCTGTCTCTCCTCTTTTTGCTGAATGGCTGCCTTTACCTACTACATTTGCTTCTGAATCTATTAATTAAAGCTGCACACCCTGCAATGTGGTTTCTAAAAATTGTTTTCCCCCTGCTTCTAGTAATCTAAACATGACCCAATTAGTACATAGCCTTTCCTTCAGTTCAAGCTGGTGAAATCACTACTTCTTTTTAAACTGAAATACTCAGAGATTGCTATTTATAGTCCTGGATACCTCATAGTAAGGTTTCATCATATAACCTTGAAGCTGAAAAAATCCAGTATCAATGGAGCTTTGGTTTGATTAAATTTGCATGTAAGATTTGGCACACAGCTGCTCAGCTCCACCAGAGATTAAAGAGTTCCTCTCTTCTACATTCTTAAATCACAGCGATTCTAACGCCACTCACTGCAAAGCCTTTGAAACACCAGGCTTTGAACCAAGCCGTGGATGCAGCTGCTGAAGCCTTGGGCTTCTCCACAGCTCTGTGTTTCAGGGCATCCCTGCACAATGGTCTGCAAGCTCCAAGGAAGCACAGCCAAATTTGAAGATGCAGAGCCACTGTCCCATATTATGAGAAATCATTTGTCTCCAGCTGTTCTATTTGTGCTATATTTTCATTTCAGCTGATGCCATTTGCATTTTATAGCTTCATAGTTGAATAAATTTAGTTAAAAACTTATTATCAGGCTTTGATTCCATCTCTGTAGGAAATGAAACCCCGGTGCTCAGTAACTGTAGATCTACAGCCAGGGTTTGAACGCCCAGATCCAGAGTCTTTCAATCTGGTTTTATCTCTCCGTAATAGGCTGGGTGAAAATGGTATATTTAGATGAGTTTGGTTTGTTTGCATCCTTTCCTGCTGCCCAGAGTCCCAGAGCCTTTGCCTTAGATCTGGGCTCACAGTTTGGATGATATGCAATGCATCAAATGCTAAATGAAGCTTTCTCTTCCAAGACAATCAAGCTTTATGATTGCCTTGCTCACCAGAACCAGCAGGAGAAACCTCTGCTGACAAAAGTCAACTTTATACCCATAATTGCTCACACCTAATGCATGGCCACAGGAGCTCCAAAATAAACAGGGCTCAGCTGCCCTGGTAAATGCTACTGAGACTGAGGAAAGCAGAGACTTGTCCATGCCAACTCAGCCATCTGAACACTCTTGTTTTCTGCCTCTGAAAATACGTATGTACAGCTCCTGCAGGAACAGAGGGAAATACTTTCTCAGTGACTTTAAAATTAAAAAAGTAAAAAATGATTAATGAGTCAGTGTGAAGAGAAATGAAAACACAATGAGCCACGTCCCTCTCCCCTAGTACCTTATTGATGGAGTTTGGCGTCTGCGGTGTCTCATCCTTCAGCGCTGATGGGCTGTTCCCTTCCACGTCCTTCCCTGCAACAAAGCCATAGGATTCAGAAATGGAAGATTTCTGTGAGAAAAGTCCCAGCTAATTTAGAGCCCCAGGGAGCTGCTGCTAACAGAGAGCAAGAGCAGGTGTCATATGCAACACCAAGCACACTGAGGCCATATGCACAGACCTTAGGGCGCTTGAAATAACCTAGGCCTACGTGCTCAGGCTACGCAACAAGTACTGCTTAGAACTGATGGTTGAAAACTCTGACAAACCAACATGCTGGTCGCAAAACAATGTGATGGTTGCAGACTCCTGCAACCCCAAAAATCAGGTTGTTTATGCCTCCTTAATCAGCCTCCTCGGGTGTCTGCACTATGATGCAAACATTAATTACATTACCACAGTCTGGGTTTTTTTCCTTATATATCTCATGTCTCAGAACAAATAATAGATGGTATCCAGTTAATAATAAGCTATTTAATATGCTAGCCTCCCTGGACAGTATCTGGCAACTCTACACAGATTTGCATGATTGCATGCTTTGCTTGACAAATAGTAGCCATGATCATAAAACATTTCAGGAGAAAGAACTCCACATAGACATAATTAAGGAAAAAATATTGCAGATCAACTCAATGTCTTCTGACCAAATTATTTGTTACAATAAGGAACAGTTGCAGTTAATAAGTAGCATTTATGAAAATCACAACATTTTCCAACCAATGTAGGGAGATGTATTTTCCTCTACCAACATACACTAAATTCTGCATACATTATACACATTCTATACTAGAATCAGCGTATGTAGTCCTGGCTAAGCAATAAAATGAAATGACAAATGCTCTTCTTTCTGCCAACTGTAATCACACGCTTACAATAAAAGGAAGCACAGTGCCTCTATTAAAAAAAAGAAAAGCCAAAAAATTAGCATCTGATCAGACTAACTTTTTAGTGCCAAGACAGACATTGTTATCCAATTGCAATGTAATTTTCCTTTCAAAATTGTTAGGAATTAGAGATTCAGTACTGGCTGCGGGAAGGAAGGACCAAGCCAAAGGAATCCATAATCCATTCCCAGCACGCTGCAAACATGGGAACCGAGAGAAAGGCTTTTAAACTTTTGTGTGCACAGGCCTTGGGAACAACACCAAATGCAAACCCAGGGAGGGAAACCCTGGCTCTCCCAAAGGCAGAAGGACTTGCCACAGACACATCAGAAGTTGAAGTATCTCCTGTAGCCTTCAACAGAGCCACTGTAGAAGCCAAGCACCATGAGAAAAGCTAGCAGCAGAAGCTCACTGGAAAACAAGTACGCTCAGAGTCCTGTTCTGCACTTCCACCCAGGACACGAGGGGGAACGAGCTCGTGGAGACAGCAATGACTGGATCTCAGCCTTATTTCTTACCTATCACTCCTTCCCTTGGAAAAGCAGTGTCTAGCAAAAGTACCTGATGTCCTCAGGCCAACCGGCTGGGGGAAATTCCCAAGGGAATGGATATTTGCCTGTCCCAGTGTGGTTTAGAGCCTAGATTCCCTGCCATTCCTTTCCCTTCTGTGAAGGTGCTTTCCTCTCTACCACCTCCGTTCTCCCACATGGGGGTAGAGGCGGTCGGAATAAACTCAAAAGCTGTGTAGTTCCTGCACTTGTGTCCCATGAAGAGGTTTTTTCCACGCTTGTATGGGAAAACAGCATACGGACTAAAAGTTCAAGCAAAGTTAATGGGAGTCAGCTGCTGCTTGCTTTGAGGCAAAGGCATCCATTAGCATAACAAAATTCATTAATATGAATTCTTTAGTATATGTCTCATTCCTCAAAGAAAACCTCGCTGCAAGCTGATATCCATACCAAAAGCCTGGACATTGGAGACTTTTGCCTTCGCTCAGCCACAGAGCTGAAAGCATTTGCACCAACAGTGATGTTTTAGGTGTTTCTAAAGTTCTGGACCATCCCTCACAGGATATCAGGAAAACAGGAACATGCGGTTGCTCACTCCTACACACACTGGTTACAGAGATTCATAAAATAGTTTTATGGAGCAGCTTTATACTAATTCCTTATGTCAAACCCATCAGGCACTTGCGAAGGAAAGGCGACTTTCTGAAGCGGAGCTCTTCTAGCTGTCTTCAGCAGACTTGTAGCCTTGCAGAGGGAGAGGGCCAGAGACAGCCCTCGTTTGGAAAGCCAGCCAAACCCAAGGGCTTCTCTGTGACTTTCTCAAACGGCCACACACGGATTTAAGGGCCTCGGAAGCCCAAAAGAGCCCAAGATAGCCAGCCATCTTGGAGAAGGAAAAAAAAAAAAAAA